>BOPP01000022.1:11205153-11224109 GCA_017312745.1 Gryllus bimaculatus
GCGGGGCTAGTCGATAGCCGAGCGCCGCGCAGGGCGTTGCGTGGGCGGTGGGCGGAGGGCGATGCAGGGGCCGGCGGCGCGCCTGCTGCGCGGCCTGCCCGCCTGGGGCTGCTCCCCGGCCGCAGACCTGCTCATCGCGGCCGGCGAGGCGGCGCTGTGCACAGGTACAGTTGCTACCACTGCGAGTGGTGCTTGCTCCTCGAGGAGTTCAAAAGAAACCCCTGTCCACACGGACATGCTTAACAACCGCACGCCGTTGGGAGGGGGGTCGACGTCAGATACCAGCGTAGTTTTAAGAAAATACCTTTGTAAGGGGATACTGTTTCGTCTTTTCGCTTCTTCGTTCTTTTATTGTTAGAACTTTTCTCAGCTCACAGTGATAGTTTCGCATTTCAATACTTATTGAATGTTCGAAGAAAAATTCGAATCCGTCACAACGCGTGATCGCTTCGTGAAAACTCCGGCGTTCTCTTACAGCAAAGCCTCCCTATACTACGTTAAAACATTACATTAGAATGCGTCGATGTAAAAAAACAGGTGTGCAATCGGAGCAACATAGTGAACGTTAAAACGTTCCTTCCAAAAAAATGACGTTGCCATTTGTTGATCTGTTGAAAGATTAAAAAATAGAGATAATATCCAAAATATGTGAGGTCTTTCCAAATAGCAAAAACTGAAATTATGTAAAACAAACATACAGAAAATGATTGAGGTATATTGCGAAATGCACTTTTTATTAATTCTTATGATTAAGACGTTTTCGTTCGATTATATTACAATTTATTTTCGGGTGACAGTTTGGTGCACCTCCCCATTAGTGGTCTCCGGGTAACGAATTGGCGTTGGCAGGCGTCAGTTGAAAAAGAACAATTCGTATAAATAATGCGTTTTTATCATCTAAGATGCCATTAATACTTCTTTCTATAAGTTTTCTTTCATTTTTGCTGTGTCTTTCTATTTAAAACAATAGTTCGGATTTTGACTCCGACTCACTTCGCCACTCATTATAATGTAATTTAACTTTTGCTATTGAGAATTTAATCACATCATCTCACTTTACCGCATTTAAAATTATATATATAAAAATATGTGCAGTTTTTTAATCTACCATCATTACCGTATTCTACCCTGTTTGAGAGATCACTGTCTGTCAATTCTCTTATCAAAATTGATTCAACCATATAAATACAGACGTGTCGCTGAAAGTATTGTGATCAGCATACATAAAATACTCTTTAAAACCTCTTAAGAAACGTTCCTATGGAATAATTTCAATCCTTTTCGAGAGTCATTAAAATTATTAAACGGTGAAAATAAAAATCGAACAACATAAAATGATCCAAAACGTGCAGACAAGTTGCTTAATTTTATTTTTCGTCACCTTACAAATATTTTAACTATATATCTACACGTATAAATATACATTTGATTTTTAGTAATTGATTTTCCGATCATCATTAATAAATTAATTTAGAATTCCTTCTCTCAAATGAGTGAAAAGTTATGCATTATGTATTGAAAAGAGTTCTATCCTGTAATATTGTACGTTTATTACACAGCGTTTCGAATAGCGGCTATGAACCTTCATTAGGTACTCTAATGTCAGTTGTATGAAGTCGTAACGTATTCTATTGCAGTGCATTTAAATTATAATGATAATTAAATTGAAATATTTTCATCCTGTGTACGAAAACCTATTTAATACCGTAATTAGGATGACCGTACATAGCATAAAAAGTGTGTGTATATATATATATATATATATATATATATATATATATATATATATATATATATACGCACAGGGTGTTTCAATTATGTTCGGAATTCGTAAATAAACATCGTGTCAAAAATTTTTTGGGAAGGGAATGATATTTAGTTTTGTGGTTTTAGTCCCTTCGTAAGTTTAGCCGCAATTCTAGAAAAGTGTTGGTTGAAGATATTTGCCACTTTTCCGGATTATTTGCTTGCTCTTTCATTATCCTATAAAACAATAAAACAACATTCTCTACTAAGTACTGTGATGATGTGGTCGTATTTTCATATATACATACATACATTATACACACACACACACACACACACCGTATATCGTGTTTCGTGAGTGTCAAAAATTCTCTTCTTTTTTTCTATAGTTAGATCGTGCAGTTTCAGTACTAAGTGTTGCGAAAGATAATGACATTTATGGTAACGGTGCCCAAGTTCATTAGTTTGAGTGGATAACATTAAATAAGAAGTCAATGATATTAATAAATTAATTTTTGAAACGGGAATATACGACCAAAAATGTTTGGGAAAACCTTTGGTAATAGGGAGCCAACAGAAGGTTCCGTAGGTGCCAACAGAGGCAGCTGGGAAGGGAGTGGTGCAAAACCGCAAGGATAACCCAGACTTGGACGTAGACGCTGTCATAATGGCCGAGAAACTAAAATGGAAGTGAGAAGGTCACATTTCCAGGATGCATACAACTAAATGTGCACAAGTCACCACACAGATCCGCGTATCGGAAAAGAAAGCGTTGAAAAACAGAAGACAAGATGGTGCAGTGAAATGTAGAATATAGCAGGAACAAAATGGATGAGAGTAGATAAAGATCACTTGTGGTGGAAGTGAAATGGAAAAGAACTGAAACTACAAAATTGGTCATGAGAACTGTGTTATGTTGTTTCAAGGAAATTCCAAAACACATATTTTACAATTAAAACTGCGTTCATACGGCTGTATATGTCAACGATGAGACGAAATTCATAGAAAGTCCACCCCAACTCCACATTGCGGTGTGGAATGCCATTGACGCCTTGCAATCTGATATTTCTTGAAGGCTAGCTACTTAAGCACAGAAAAATAGCAAAACTACGCAAAACTGCTTTCATTTTTTTAAAATTTACATGATCTTTTTTTTTCAAAAGCTGACTTTTTAAAACACATTTCATTAAAAAACTCTTATGAATAAATTTGTATTTCCAGAATTTTCCTTTTGTATTTGTTTGCAATTTTCATAAAGGAACCAGCCTCAATTTCAATTTCTTTCTTGCTACGTACGATGAAAATATTAAAGAAAAAATATGGAGACTTTTTCGGAATATAACTTTTCAAAAAAGGTCCAACATTTCTTATGTTGGTACAAAATAATTGTTCTCAAATTTTTCAATTTTCTTTCCATGTTACATTTAAATTGTATTTTTGAGAAAGAAAAACTAATTGGACTAATTTCATTTAGGGTTTGCGTAATGATTAAAAGAAAATACATCAATACATTGAGAATACAAATAAATTCCTCGCAACACGGACAAAATGTATGGATTATCAAATTAATTAATTTCTTTTAAATCATTCTAAAATATTAATTTGTAATTGTAAGGTATGTGAAGGTAATATGGCCACGTTAAGCGCCTCAAATTTTGCTGTTTATATATTTCAACATTTGGCCAAATTTATAGCATCATGATGAAATTTAAAACTTCAAGTTCAAATAGCTATATTACAAAAAAAAGTGATTCAGGAATAGTTTTTTGTTTTACAAAACATTGTAATTTGAAGGTAATATGCTTACATGCAGGTTTTATGGCCATTGCCAACGAAGCATTTTTCTTATAGCCTGATATTGGAACTAGCGCCAGCTATACTAATGTATATAATAAATTAGCCTCTTTCAGTCTACTTTTACAAAAATATGTCCTGAAATACATATTTTTTTAAACAATAGAGCGACAGTCGATTGCTGGCTTTATTTTTCAAATTGTTTTGGCTTCAAACATCCCCTTTCTTTGCAGGATTACTTTTCTGGGGAAAAAACACAAAAACATTAGTGTCACAAACACATGAAGTTAATATAGCCGTAAGTGCTGGTAAGTGCTGGCTCACCACCTTTGCCCACACTGACAAAAAAACATGATATAAAATATCTCCCATGTTAGTAAAATATTGGACAAATTAAACGGCATTCATCTGATTAGATTGCTTATTAAATGCTCTTAAAATTGGTGTACATTGTCAAAATACTCAATCCTCCTTTGATTGTAAATAATGGACCATATTTGCATCACTTACCTTATAACAAAAGCTTGAAAGTAAGAAAAAAACAAACAATATGAAATAATGAACAAATTCTAACTTGCATCCAATTGCCTGCAAGCACTTCTCAAATTACGTTCGTAGATTTCGGAAAATTCGATGCGGGCGACTATGTTTGGCGCCACATTACAAAAGATACTGTTTTCGAAACATTGAACATTATCTGTTTGAAGATCTCTTTCGATGAACAGTTTCATTAAGAGATTAGTGGTGTTACAGAATGGCATAGACTTCCTCTTATTAGTTTTTTCCCCTTTGGACTTGGCTAGCAATTCGGACTTGCCAGATACCCTTGCCAGCTGCTATCGTGCTTAAAGTAATTCTTTTTAAATTTTCTTAATTTTTCGGTTTTCTAATAGCAGAACGGGAATATTATTTTAATAATATTAAAGGATAGTAAATCATCCTAAATGGAAATTTTCTTTGAAAAATTTAGAGCCGTTTATAAAAAAATGGCGTTTAAGCACTACTGTAAATTCAAACTTTTATGCTCTTTTTCATAGAAAATGTTTGAGTTTTTGGAAAACTTCATCAGAAGTCATTTGAAGCACTGCCTCTCACAAATACTATGGTGTTTACAAACTGCTGGAAAAGTGCATATTAATGTCGTGAGATATGTTTTTTTTAATTTAAGTTCGCATCAACTTCTTGGCCATTAGCGACCACTATTGCTTGTAACGGTATGGCAACTGTGAGGGTGACACGATATGATGATAGGGGGTGAAAGGATGAATACAATACAGCCATGCCCGAGGCGGGACTCGAACCCGCGATCCTTGGGTCCGAGATCGCTACGGCACTACTGTCTTAGCGATTTAGACCATCGGATCGGCGTTTAAATAAATTACATTTGTGAAATTATTGGAAAAAACAAAATATCCGGAAATGAAATTTCCTTCTTATTAAAGTAATGTAACTACCACTATGTGTTCAGAATGTTTGAAGAAAAAATTTGGAGTCGTTTTTGAGAAAATGGCGTTTGAGCGTTTCTGAAAATGCGGAATTTTGAACTAGTTTTCACAGAAAACTATAATTTTCAAGAAACTTCATAGGATATTATTTAAAGTACATGTTCTCATAATTATAATAACGTGAACAAATTGCGGCAAACATAAATATTATCGTCGTGAGAGACAAGTCAAAAAAACTACATTTTTGTATTTTTTCAAAAACCAAAAGAACAGAGTAATATGGCGATTATGTCATCTTAAGAGTGCATTTAGCACCATGCCTACCATAAGTTTAAAGGAAAAACTTTGGAACCGTTTTTGAGAAAATCTTGAATTTGTAATTTTTAAATTGAAGATATTGCACGTAATATTGCGCGAAAACAATGAAAATATTTTTTAAAAAAAGAGAATGACCTTAATTGAAGAACTTACTATGGGACAACAATTTTTATGTGAACCTTATCTTCAATTTTGAAGCTTACATTTATTCATTTATTTTATTTATATATAGGAAAACGGGGGAGGGAAATTGCAACCTTTGCTATTTTCCAAAAAATTGGCTGAACTCTTTTGCCGCTAGCGCTGTTCACAGACAGACGAAAGGACAGACCGACAGATGTTTTGCCGTCAATCGATTTTTCGGAAGCACATACCACCAAAACATGGATTCTAGCTACACCACATGTTAGAGGATTTTCCCCCTAAATTTAGCAACTGGATGTATCCCCTTGATCATTACCGGAGCCCTGCAGAAAGAGTTTTTCTGTCGAAAATTCGCGGTTTTTCCGGGCATTATTTTTACATAAATAGCTCTCTAGTGCTTGCGCATTTGCAAGAAAGTAAGGAGACGAAGTGATGAATTATTTAACATTACTCGTATAGTAATTTTGTGAATCTATGCGAGACAATCAATGAAATTGAAAACGTGTGAAGTATCACAGTCATGAAATGTAAATTGAGCAGTTTCTTACCTGCTGTTTGGAAGCCAGAAATTACTACGAAAATTCCGGTGGGCCTAGTGACTTAAGAATCGGTCTGTGGATGGGGTAGAGTTAAGAGTCCTGGTGCGGCAGACTGTCTCATCGGTCGCTCTGTAAGAGTCCATAGACCAAGATTTTTATAAAAGATCTGTGTTTTTTAGAGAGAGAGGATTTTTCTGATGGGTTCTGTGATTTGAATGAAACCGTAATTCCTTTTTTGTGAATATTGTGGGAGAGTTTTTCTGGAAGGGTTCCAAAAGAAAGTAGGCATATGTAGTATTTGCGTGTGTTTGTGACTATAGAAAGAATAGTGTACATTTTCAGTTTCTGTTTGTGTATTTTGCATCATAGTGTATCACAGAAAATTGTCAACTGAATCCTCAACGTACTGACTGAGAAGAGGCCGTTTTGTTATCTTCTTGTGAAAAGTCGGTTCCTACAAGTTCTGTACAATATCAGATAAGTCGGTTTTCTTACTACATTTTCTTAGAGACCAGAGCGACATGCTTTTTTTTCTAATATTGTGCTTGTTGTAAATTTCCTTCTAAGACATAAGTTTGTATCTTACAGAGCTCCAGGACGGTTTAGCGTTGATCTCTTACATACATCCCATTGCAAAAAAAGTATGCATTAAAAGTCGAATAACAACTGGAGAAAATGCAAATACTTATCAAAAGAATACGCCATAACTCCAATGGGATATAAAGAGCAAAGTGTTTGCTCGAAAGCCAGGAACATAACTCCATTTAATCCCCTAGCGGGACGGTATCCGAGCCCGCGCAATATAAAACATTTGCACAGGCCCCAAAGCAATAAGAAATGTTTTCGGCTTGCGGTGTAATGCAATAAGTTTGGCCCGGGGCTCTCATTATCCGGCCCCGGCCCTCCGCGGGGCGGCGTTGAAAGCCAGTGTCCCCCCCCCCCTGCTGCCTCTTCGCGCCAACGCCGCTAGGGGCGCGGGTGGCGCGGCCTCGTGGCTCAAAGGCGCCGCGGAGAGAGGGCAGGAGGGCGTGACCGCGCTGGGGGTTGTGCTACGAGAGGAGGGTTCATTACACGTGACTCCATTCAGACCGGCTCATGGACCTCTCAGCCATGTACCGTTGGCTCTGCAGTGCTTCTTACTGGGAGGGTCTAGGCTTCGGGTCCCGATGGCAGTACCTAGAGAGCTAGGTCATATTCAGGGAGAGCGTTCTAGTGGCCGTCTGCTCCCATCGGCTAGTTAACGTGGGTTCTCCAGGCGAATGCCGGAGTAGTACCTTAATAAACGGACGATGGATCCCGCGCGATCTCTCATTTCTTATCTGTGACCCACTCGTTCTGCTTTCTTGTTTTTTACCCTCCACTCTCCTTCCTCTGTTATTCTTCACTTACACGTTCATGCACTGCACCACCCTATAGCGGGAAACTATTGGGGGTCTTACAGTTTAGCCCAGCTAGGCGGTCACGCGCGGGGGAGATATCTCGGGGAGGGAAAACCTCTCGCAACGTGTAGGTCGACGCCAGAACGCCACACAGAGGGGGAGGAACACCCCCCCCCCAGGGATGAAACAACTACTACACTGAGAGGACTAATGATCCTAGGAGTCTGATGTTCGAAAACATCAATCAATCAGGTCCATTCAGAGGCTGCGTGAGCGATTGCCCCACGTGAGTGGGGAAGGAAACATCGGAGTCGGGCGAATACTGGTCTCTTGGGTGATTGATGGTTTAGTGTCTCCGGGCGCACCCGCTGCTGTGCCCTCAGGGTCGTAGGGAAGTGCGCGCTGCACCCGGGAGGTGGCGGCGTTATTTCCTTGCAGGAACGGGGGATCCTGTGCCGCACTACACGTCTGCGTTAGTTTCCGGTTTAGAGATACTTCATACATCGGGGTAACCTCAAGCCCTGTCCAGAATGAGCTCTAAGCTCCCAACTGGTCTCCCGACATGTGTGGTGCATGTAGTGTGTGTGTGTGTGTAAAGTGAAAGAAGGGAAGAAGAATGAGAAAGAGATGATGGCGTCTGCTAAGTTCTGCTGTAGCATTCGCCTGGCATTGAGCGGAGAAACCACGTAAAAAGGTTCAAGAGGGTTGGGATAAAATTAGGATTTTGATGATGATGATGATGAATGATGAAATACACACAAAAACATAGACCCACACAACACCACCATGTCCGAGGAGGTCCACTCCAATCTGCGGTCTTGAATTGAATTGAATTTGCCTTATTTTACGTGGCGAGACGAGATCTTCTGATCCCAGACCGCTACGGCACTATTACCTTAGAGATCTCGGCCATCGGATCGGCATTGTAGTATTATTATGTATTATTATTATTATGTATTATTATTATTATGTATTATTATTATTATGTATTATTATTATTATTATTATTATTATTATTATTATTATTAGGTATTATTATATATTATAAGAATCTTCCAAATCTTGCTATGAACGAGCGAGCATTGAGTTTCATGTTTATAGTGAAATTTAATGGGGGTCAGATGTTTCCTGTAGTCACTGTATTATATCTTGGGAGTTATTTCTCAGAGATGTGACAAGGATTACTCATTTATAGTAATGTTGTTCATTTCACAGTGTACAAAACCGTGCATGTGAAGGTGACAATATTATATTTCCAACAAATATACCAAGAATTAGTTGCGCTTTGATTGATGTAGGATTGTGTCCAGAAAGCTATCTTATAAAAATATTGAGTTCACTTAATTACTCTTAAAGTTAATTACGCTTCATAGTTGAGCAGTATTTGCTGGTACACGCCAATAGTTGAAATATTATGTCATTTTTCAAATTCAAGATATACAAAATCTTTTATAATATACATTCCCATAATAATAATTCCCATTCATAATACTTTCGCTCATTCTCAGAGTGATTCAACGATTTATTACCCGTACATATGAGAGCCCTCCAAACTTTTCAGCTTGTTAAAATTATCCGTCTCAATTTGGAAAGAGAGAACTATTATTTTTACTCACTTTAGTGCGGAAATTGCGATCCGAATCAGATAATGTGAATTCCTATTAGCTCTTAGTAATGGGTTTAGGTCACTCCATGTTGAATATATTATGGACGAAATGTGTTCACAGCAACACTCGGTAAGTTTCATCTCAACCGTTCCCACCTCGTAATTCATGAACCGAATCGTAGATGGGAAAACTCTCTGGGAGAAACACCACATTTTGAAGTACGGATCCTCACCATCACTAGGTACTCAAACAATTTGGAAACTTGTTACAAGGTGAAACTTTCCTTTCCTGTGAGAGTTACGTGTACGCTCTAGGGATCTATCACATGACAGCGTCGTTTAACTACCACAAGTCCCATGAGCGGCAAGAAAGTACTCAGGGCACTTCTCTCATTTGCATATTATACAAATATGTGACTGTGATTCGGGGATATGTATTTTCGTGTTTAGAACGTGAGATACAGTGATTTAGTTTACACAATATTTACTTTTTATCATTTACATTTTAAAATGAACTAATTGTCAGAATTGCGATTTTGAAGACGTAAGCATGTTAAAAATAATGAATTCTTCACATTATGACGCAAGTGATACAAATTTAATGGAAATAATATACCGGACCAAAGTTTTGATAGCAATATACGGACATTCATAGATAATCACGAGTAGTTTGTAAAAATAAACATTTCCTGTACATTTTTTGTACTATTTGTACGAGCTTACAAATCAGCTCGCAAATCGCTCATATACGTCACCAAAATAGTTGAAGGAATTCGCCCGGTACATCAAAGTCCTGGTTTATTATTATTATTATTATTATTATTATTATTATTATTATTATTATTATTATTATTATTTCACATCTTCACAATTTATTAACTGTTCTTAAAGAACATTGAGTAAATTAACATTTAGCTTGAAAGAACAAATCACATTATTACATAGTGAGATAGATAACGATTTTACAAATTTAATTTAACTATTTATGTTGCGCCGTTCATATTACATTTATTACAATATTAATTAATGTTGCTATTTCAAATATTACATTGAGTTTTCAAACCTGGATTCGAGAGATGATACTTTACCTACTTATTTTACTATTACAGTAAGTGGACTTGCGGCTCTGTACAGAGCCGCGATTCTTGGAAGTTCTGCTGTATTATCCTGTTATTAAAAATTTGATGGCAATTTTACAAATTATCAGCCTTTTTACTTTGTTTCATAATAAACAGTTGACATTTATTCTACAGCTTTACATTTTTTAGTCTTTGAGCTCATTAATAATTTAAATTATCTTTACTTCCTACGATATTTCTTGTATAAATGTTCGTAAGCTTACGGAAATATCTCCTACGCAGGTCTTCAAGATGTCTTCCGTTCGGATGCCGTCGATGGGATGTCCTCGCGATTACTGCTATTTTCAATTAATGCAGTCTGCGAACGCGACTTTCCCTTTCCTGCATCTCGAATGACGCGCCTACTCGCGGCTGCGTGTCGTTTTACTTAACTTAAAATATCATATAATGTCCAGTTGCGGAGATACTCTGCACTAAGTCCCCACGTACGAAGTCTATTTTACATGAATTCTTAACTATTATATATAATTACACCACACATCAACAAATCACAGAATTAACGTAAGTTTCCCGTTTCCAAACATCAAAATGTTACCCAGCCGAAGTTGGCAGAATTATTACTGTCCACTTCGGTCGGTGCCAAGAAAGAGTGACTCAACCTAAATAATCGTGGAACCTCGATTTTCAACGCATTGTCATTTATTCAACATTATGTCCCGGGGCTATGCTTCGCACAAGAGTGGGTGGTGTGAATTAAAATAAGCAATTACAGTAAGAATCACTCTTTGCTTCAAGTTCAGGAGATCTTTCTCAGTTTCGTATGAATAAAGTGGGTGAGCAATTGCTCAGTCTCTGAGAACTTGCTCCATCTCTGAGAGTACTCTCAACTGGCGAGCAAATGCTCAGAATTGGTATGAATAAAGTTAAGCTTTGCTCTTTAGAGTGAGCACTTGCTCCAAAATGTCGGATGCACCTTAGTAGCAGACTCAAGTTTGAAAAGTAAGGTTAAATTGGCCGATTTTTTTACCGTGTGTTGAAATGCAGATGCAGCAGACTAAAAAAATAGAGATAAAGTGAAATTCTCGTGATGTAGACAATTATAATCTTTGCCGAGTCGAAACGTACTATGTATGGTTGGTACCATTTTTATCGGCGTTTGCTTTCAGGCACGTTTTCATATTGCATATATTCTATGTTAATTGGGCATCTCTCATTTCTACTTGGAATTTTTCTCGGTGCTATTTTTTTCAAACTTTGCAATGTTTCGTTTCGACTACGTTGTACATCCGGAAGCTGGCTCTTTTCAAAAATAATTTTATATTCGCTTAGCATTTCGGCAAAAACTAGCTGGGTCTCTGGCACCTGTTTTTCGTTACTGGTACTGATATTCGAATTTAAAGAACGAGACAACAAAGCATTGCTCTTTATTCTGCACAAATGTGCACGACGCGTGTAACGTATATAACCTCTTTCTTACTCAAGAAACCAATTTTTAATACTCTTAGCCTACACTATCACTTGTTCACAATGAGCAAATGCTTGCGAGACACGAGAAAGTTTTTCGGAGACATACGAAGTTTTTATTCATACGAAATGGAGCTTCTGCTCAGTGCCGCGGAGTAGACTCACTTTGCTCCGGAGCAAGTACTGCTGAGCAAGTGCTCATTTTTATTCATATGGCCCAATAGCGCGATCAGATCTTTAAGCACGGAACACAAAATTTGTTGATGTCCCGGCAACGTATTAATTAGACTACACGTTTGTTTGCATACACTTCTAAAGTAATCATATTTCCCTTTAATCGATGCATACTTGCACATGCACCTTTGGGTGGATTTCTGCTACCTATGTCACAATAGACTTACTGATAACTTACGGCTTAGTGATTTTGCCTAATAAGATTTTAAAGTAGCGGTTTGAAAGTTGTAATTAAGGTGTTGACGTTTCAGTGCTCACTATTGTCCAGAGCCTGGGTACTTAGACATGACTGGCTTGCAAGCCACTAGCAAATTTGTTGAGCTGCGAAAGTGCTGCGGAACAAAACTAGACAACAGGTTTTTTCAAAACGAAACGCATAGTCTCAAGAGCAACAAATTTAATACTATCGTAGTAAACTGCACTGTATTAAATGTTTTAACAAAATAAGTCCATAATATAGTAATAGCATAGTACAGTATGCGTAAAATTCTTTATGTGCCAAAATATTGTGAAAATTACTCTACCATAACGTAACATGTGCATATCAAATATTTAAAAGGGGGCGACATCTTCCTTGGAGCCTTCCTGTCACATGACGTCAGTTGTTTTATGACGTGTAGTGACACACTGAGTATAGTAATTAAGTCGGTCGGTTAGGTGGGGCAACACAATCAGATTTGATATTTTCAACCAAAGACATCTCATGTTCCCAGATTTTCACAGAGGTCCGGATAATCTTGTAACAAAACCATAGACATCTCTCATGTGGTTGAAGTTGGCATAGTTCCCTTTCAATTTACAAAATAGTAGGTAACATAGAAGATTGTGCCATAGAAGTATCATCATGCTTAAACCCCTACCCATCCTTCTCCCTTAGTTCGTTTTTTTACTTTTTACATATTACTTCTGGAAAACATTTAATTCACACTTATCTTTTTTGCCCTGCAATAACTTTGACGGAGAACTTTCTTCCTTTGTTTCAAAACAGAAATGTCAATAACTTGGGCAGTGGTTTGTGTAGACAATAGTAAGTTAAAGTATGGTTCAATTGTATGAATAATGTTTACTCCTGAGTTATTTTATCCGTTTTTGTTTCACTCACTGTTTCGAACTGTCTTTCCAGGTTGTAATTATTGTTACTTGTGAGCTTAAATATGGGTTCACAATGGGAATACTTGGGCACAAAGGATTTGGTTTTAAATATATGTTTGCATCCTCTCTTTGCATTGCACAGTTTCATTTAAATAATTCATCTACGTAGTGGATCCTTAAGGTTTTAGACAATCTCGCCTCATTTTCCTAACGTGTGTTATTCTCTCTAACAGCCAAGCACAAAAATAATTTAACAAGTCTGACTTCAGTCGTGGTGAAAATAAAACAACTCTTGCCACTGAAAATAAAGTAAATAACTGTCTAACATATATTTCCGAAGTAACTCTTCTAATAGTTTTTACACTTACGTTAACTATAGTTTATACATTAACTTGAGTTCCCAACTCACAAATTTTGGTAACATGTGCTTATTACTAATAATATACAATTTCTAAGCTGAATGAGTTGTATTCAATTAACCCGAAGAAATAAATTATTTTAATCATACAACTTGATGGTCAGTCAAATGAATATTTGAGTGCTTTTATTGTTTCTTTTCAAACCAGTCCACTTGGCAGGTTTTGAATGCGGTAAGCAGATCTTCCACGTGATATTAAGGACAAAATGATTTAACATGAACATGCCATCCGTATATTAAAATTATTCGATAAAAAGTAACAATATAGATTGCCCTGAAAGAACTGAAATTTTCTTTACATCACCTACAGTTTTCACTTATAAATAAATACATAATAAGCGAAATTAGCGACCAAGCCAATTTAAGATGCTTCAACTCGACTGTTTGTCATTTAGTGTCTCTTTAAATTTGTTTATCGCGTAGTTACAACCAAACTAATTGTTTGATTATCTTCGAATTTGGCGTGAATGTTCCTTGAGCTGATTAAAAACTACCTCTGTGTGTGTGTGTGTGTGTGTGTGTGTTTTTATGCGAGGTCTTCATTTCACTGAAATACGGATGTACTACAGTTTTATTGAAGCGATGCAATTGTTATTACAATATTGCAATACACTACATACATAATTTAGACATTGTAGGCAGCATGTTTTCATTATTACATATAAGTAGGGAATATGTCTAAGAAGTAAAATGCAAACAAAACTGAATATCAAAGTAATCTATGGCATGTTCATTGTTTTTTAACACTATTGTACCAATTTAACAGCATTTTAGAAAATAAAGCTACCCATTGAATTTGGTTTTATCTCATTTTTCTAATTCCCAAAGCCATTTTTCCATATAATTAGACTTTTAATAAAGGATTCAAAGGCAACAAAAACATAAAATAATGGTGATCCAAAACCAAAAACTGTTTTTTTCCTATAGCCAGATAGAAATTATCACAATTATTTCATCCGAGAGTATTTTGCTTAAAGACTGAGCAAAACGTAAATGGGAGGTAAAACGATAAGAAGGGTTGAAAAATCAGAACTAAAATGCTTCTTATATTAGGATACAAAAGAGAACAGGAAGTTGTGTTAATATGCATGAGTAAAGACAGAAGGAAGAGTTTGCATGAGAGAGAGAGGGGGGGAGAGAAACGAGAACAATATAAACGATTTAGAGAGAAAAATAATCAGAAGGGAGAGCTCACGAATTTCAGTTAATTGGAAACTTTCCTAAATAAAAGAACTCAGAAAAAAAAGCTCACAGAATAAGGCTGCTGCGCTGGAATCAGATCGCTGGTACAGAGAAGACAAGTGGAAACAAAAGAAAGATACCTAAGATCAATTTAGATAATGGAATAATACATATTCAGTAACTACTGTATTGCAAAATGTTCTCTAGTTCATTTACATAACAAATTAAATTAAAATAAATGATTTCATGTACATGGAGAAATTCTCCCGTGAAAAGATTGTAATGTTTTTCTTTTAATAACTTTTATATCAATACAATAATTAATAAAAATACTAATTATTGTTCAGTTTATGTACGGAAAAAATATAGACCATTTGGTTAGAGAAAATAAACAAAAACAAGAATAATGATAAGTTTTATATTTTGTAAATATTAATCAACAAACAGTAACTATCGATATTTATATTACTTGGTCGTGAAGTATGGCACTAAAATTAATAGAAGTAATAAGCAACATAAAAATTAAAGTCGCAGGGATATGCACAAATTAAGAGTTCAATGTTTTGCTCAATATTAGAGTATTTTGCCGTTACAAACAAAAAACTATTTTAATTAGTATATTTTGATAAAATATTGATAAATTAGCAGTTAAACATACACAGGAGTAAAGGATCATATTTAAGTAGCCCAGGTGCGAAAGCCGCGAAATGCATTTTGTGTCGATTTTAAATTGGGGACACTGCCGTAAAGTTTTTTCAGCACCTATACGATGGAAAAAGGATTCCAGGAGAAAAGTGCGCTATAAATCGTTAAAAAAATGCTGTAAAAATCATGCTCGGTTGCAAAAAGCTGCTAACTTCACGTAGTAGTCAGATGCAAAGCCCACTAAATGTCCGTTTGCAAAACCCGCCAAGTTGAACAGGCATGTGGTCACTACACATTCAATCTAGGCATTCAAAGCTAACTTTCAGTTTTTAAAAGGGATATTTTTCCTATCCCGAGTTAGCTTGTATACAGTACGGTCGCTACACTGGGCTGTAGCAACAATAGAGCTCACACTGCCGATGCATTGTGGAAATATTTGCACATTAAGAAATTCGCAACGGTAGTACGTCTAGGACAAAATGAATGCCCTGTTCAAGATTGCAAGGAAATCAAGATTGAAAAGACAAGACTCAGTGAAAGTTTTTGGTAACTGGCATTTCCAGATTCGAAATGCAAAAACAAATAGTGTTCACGAAAAGCGAAGATTCGTCTAGTTTGTGAAGAGTCCTACAATTGTGAAGCAGGAGAAGGGAAAATAAGGAAAAGACCAACACCGCAGTAGGTGTAGGACACAATCACAGCAGGTGTAGAACTTTCATAAGCCAAACTCGGAGACGTCAAAAAGCTTTTGGATTTCCACTTTGTGAAGACTGGACGGCCAACGATATACTCAAATTCTACATAGAGGTGTTCGACAAATAGGAAGACACTAGTCTCTCTTGCCACTGACAACCCTAGGAACAATAAAGAAGCCGGAAGCGATTTTGAGTAGATGGACAGAGTTGTGGACGATGACACTTATAATCAATTTCCAGCCATTTCATTTCTATATTTTTGTCGTTGCTAGAATCCATGTTTTGTGGGTCTTTGATACAGAAAAATCGATCGAAAGCAAAACGTCTGTCTCCGTCCGTCCGTCATTGCTAATTTTAAATAACACCCAAATTCTAAAGAATGTTTCTCAAAGTTTCAAGTCTTCGTCTTGAGCCAGATAAGCAGAGGTTTCTTCAATTTGGAAAAAATCTCACGCATGATTTAGGCGCTAGTACTGTTCACAGACTGGCGGTTTGGAAAAAAATCCTTTTTTGGTATCTGGGGCTCCAAACGGGTATTTCCGTTGAAATCTAGAAATCGATTTTCCGCAGTCTTAGAGAACTTTCCCCATATTGCGTAGATTACTCCGTATATACATATGTGTACGGGAGAGTAAAAAACGCTAGGCTGGAATGATGATGCACGTTCACTGCATTGTTGAATACACACAAAAAATTAGATACCTTTCGCTATCTATCCAACAATATAAGCGAATATCACAAGAAGAAATCACTCTTTTCATATCATTGACTTTCATTTTTAGCAGAAAGGTTGTGATTGTGGCCCTTTAGGTGGAAATAACTTTGGTTGTCAATGCCCTAGAACGATTAACTGAAGTATTTATTTAACTCTTTACCACTATCATTAATTTTTGTGACATCACTGTTGTTGGGTCTAGCATACCGAGAAATAATAATACACACACGCACACACAAATTATATATATGCGGCTAGCACAAATGGCGCGCTAGCTGTGAAAGAATACCGAAACTAAACCTGGACTACTATTCAGGAGGCCAGGAAAACAAACTCCCCCATGAGTTTCCAAAAGAACTGTGTGACAAATGCAAGCACACGGGATTTATACATGTCGCGTGCGTGCATAATGTTAAGACCTTCCCGACAGATTCGCTGCTGAACTTAACTAAACCGGCAACAATGTGAACGTCGAATTTCCTTTGCATTACTTTATTCTCTATATTACGTGTATGAGAAATTAGAAATGTTTATGCGTCTGACGAGAGGCAAGTGTAAGTGCGCCGGTATTGCTGACACTGTCCCCATTGGAATGTGTTTGTTGATACTGTGGCGTCGTTAACACGAGGCCCAGAACCGTTAGATCGGTGAAAGTGCGCTGCGGGGGAGGAAGGGGTTGAGCCTGAACTTACGGGATTTTGCGCTCTGGCGGTTGACTCAGGTAGAGCTGCAGAGCCAAAAATAACCTTAGGCTGTAAACTCCTAGGATGCTAGCCAGCGAGCCCTCGCTTGCCGACAGCAGGCGAGCCAACCTGGGAATCTGGTGTGTGGGGGCGTAACCCCCTCCCAAGAGCCCTCGCTTGCTGAGAGCAAGCGAGCCTATCTAGGGAACAGTGGTGGGGGAGGGCAGCCCTCAACTATTTAACGCGGCGCCATCTGCGCCCGCGTTCTCATTCAGTTTACATCGGAGAGCGTTGTACGTGTAAGTACAAGGAGTGTAGGTGTGTGGGCGAGATGTCCGGAGAGTAAGGGCCAGTCATTCTCGCGTGCTGTAGGCACACGGTCTCCACGGCCGTTTTATATTTTGGCGACAGGCCATGTGACGGTAATTGTCACGGGACGGAAGCCCGACAGCTCGCATCACGCGTGGCTTTTATTTTTCTGGGGTAAAGCAGGGTACTGGAAGGAAAAGGTTGCCGGAGTGTTATAATTAGCAATTTATTGTAACTTGTCTATAATCTTTTAATATACTATTTTTATTTTGTTATTTGAATTTATTTCTCATTTCACAACGTCACAATACGTAAGGTACTCCAAACGAGAATTCGCAGTTCCGCTTCTTTGTCTCTTGTTTGTTGGACAACTTTACTGGCGGACTCACTGCCCGGGGCGCGTGTCCACGAGGCCCTGGGGCCAGTGAACGAACTGTTTCCGTTCGCTAAAACATGCCGCCTCCCGCATGAATTGGTAGTTTATTCTTGTCCGCTATTTTCGTAGAAGTCGCGCGTTGGCGCCAGCGCCCCAACAGGGACATACGCGATGACCGGCGAGAGCGGCGGCTAAGAGGAACCAAAACACGTAAAGTTGAAGTCGAGCGATATATAAAATATCACAACGCGAACTTGTTTATTTTTTAACGTTTTGATTAACGATAGTCAAACAACGATGAAACCCAATTGAGTTGGATTTCGTATTTTATATCATTAAAACAATACTTAGTATTACAAGAGTAACATCGATTTGCATCAAAACGTGCGATTTCCAATGATTTCCTACAGTCTGAATATAATATTTTATTCTTGCATATGAGCTTACTCTTTTGACAGTTTAAGACAAAAATGCATATGTACAAATATAAAAATTCAAATAGAGCCAACCCAACAAAAAGTATAAGAGAAAAACGAAAATATATCACAATAAAGAAATAGAGGAACATCTAGAATACCAGAAACGCAAGCAACTAACTCTATTCTTCGCCTTGTCATGAACATTACACAAATGGTATTGTAAAGGAAATAATCTCCACAAAAGTTTTAAAAATTTTATTAACAATTTTCCATTGTTAACTTTCGGGAAACACTCTCCCCGTCCTCAGTGGATCTCTAGCAAAATGGAGAAATGAAACAAACATAAGTTGAACACAAAACGGGGGGGGGGGACAGTTTTTTAATTAGTGAAAAACAATAATATCAATAAATACAAAAAATAAATTACTTACTGCTCAAGCAACGTGATCTCCATGAATGTTCACAAATGTCAAAATATAAAACATGGTGGTTACATCTAGATGGCAGCCATCTTTTGAATGGAGAAGAGAAAGCTACAATGAAGGAGAAGGGAGTGGGGGAAGAAGAGAGAAGAGTAGTCATAAAAGACTACTCAAAAGATGATTAGGGGAATGTTAAATAATTATTTACAATGGGATGGCTTTTAATCAAGGAATGTTGATCATAGACAGAGA
>BOPP01000022.1:11224420-11238748 GCA_017312745.1 Gryllus bimaculatus
CACATAGAGAAAGAAGATCCACAAACTCTCTAATTTGTGTCTTCTACTTTTGCAATTGCTCTATTAATAGTTTTACATACATTACATAACGTTCATTCATTGTCTTGCATTACTCAGAGTTTTGTTATATCCGTATTCACCTTGAAATTCGTAAGTTTAATAAGTGTCGAGGCAATACTGTTCGTAGGTTTTTTGCAAATTTATTTTTAAAACTGCGATAATACGAATCTAAATTTAAATCAATTGCATCAAAAAGTTCATCTTTAGTTACTTCTGGTCTGCTGTCCTACCTTCTTTGACTTTTCCTTCCAAGAGGGTAGGTAATTTGACCCTCCAATGGAACAAATGGTTTAATAACTTATTACTATACTTCTCATTTAGCAAAGATAAACTTTAGATCACCAAAGGGATTAAGCATTTAACTATGTTTCATTGTTTGTCTATAAGCATTTTACTAGTCTTGTGATCCATTGTTTGTCTATAAGCTTGTTACGTAACCTTAATTTGCAGGGTCGGAGGGAGAAGAGGTTCCGTCGTGTGCTCATCCTTCCGTCGCCCCGAGTGGGGAAGGGGGGGGGTCGTTAGTGGCCGTGTGCAGGGAGGAAGCCCTGAAGCGGGCGGAGGGCGCGATCGGGATAAATCAATCCCCAGCGCACGTGGGGCTATTTTTAGACCTCGCGCCGGAACCCCGGGCGCGGCGGAACGCGCAATCCCTGCTGCGCTCGCCCCCCCCCCAGCTCCCTTTCAGGCCACCCCGGCACTCGGCTCGTTCCACCCTCCCACGCTTCGACTGGCCACTCGCCTATCCGTCCCAGATCGGCAGCACACCATACCGCCCGCCCACGCACCTACCGCTTCCCGTTCAGCCTCACTCCGCCCATACGCCGCCTCCGCCCCGCTTCAACCCTCCGTGCTGCGACTCGATTTCGCACACGTCGTCGCCACTCTTCGCCGCGCCGCCCCGCCCCGCCCGCCCCGCGCCCCGCCCCGCCCCGCCCGCCGCCCCGCCGCGCCTTTCACACCCACGGATCTTTCCTTTCATTCATTGCTCTATCCCAACACCGGTGAGAATAGGCTTAAAACTTCTCTACTTCATAGACATGCGGACTCGGGTTCTAAAAACGCTTAGCTTACATATTTTTCGCTTAGTGGGGTTGAGGATAAAATCGCGCTTGCAGAGATAACCCAGGGGTACGCGATTTACAATGAATTATGCTAATTAACAGTAAAGACTTAGCAGCACACTGTGCACGTGTCCTGTGCAGGCAACTCTTCATGCATAGGAGTTCTGCAGGTCACGTTCTGACGCAGTCAAAGGAATTTCGTGTACCTGCAGAAAACCTGTGCGTAAACGGTTGCTTAATACTCAGAAAAAAATCACATAATCTCGTTTATACGAAATTTCAATGTACATACTGTGTGCATTAACAAAATTTGCACCTTACACGAGATCTAGATGTTTGTGGTATTTATTCCAAGACCCCCTTTAAGAATAGAGTATTCCAGAAAAACTCTGGTGTGCAGATGTGCGGATGTGTGAGATTCTGTCACTGGCGGCTAGACCACTTCCCTTGTTCCAATCGAAACGTATGACGTCATTCGTTGCGTCTCGGTCACCTAATGGCACACACATAATTTGTTTTTGGATCAGGCCACAAGATTGAGATAAATTAAGCGTTTTTTCGCGTTTTGGCGCTTCGATCTTAGTGATAATGCCAGGAATTAAACCAATGTCTTTTAAATCGTTCTATGTACATGCCATTGATTAAACAAAGAGTATCCAAACAAATATTTAGCAAAATACGCTATAATTTTCTTTCACGGCGTTAGCAATACTGATGTTGACGATTTTCAGTGAACAATTAAATTACCAAGTAAATAGGGCTGCAGATTGATTTCAATTAAGATTCGAATTAACGTATCTTTAAAAATAAATTTGCGAAAACCTACGAATAGTATTGGCTCGGACTTTCTAAACTTGAAGAATATCAAGTGAATACGGATATAACAAAACTATGAGTAATGCTAGACAATGAATGACCGTTATGTTCGACTTGTCACTTTAACGTTCTTACATAACACAGTTTTCAAATGAATATGACGTATGATTATTAAACTTAACTGACACTTTATTCACATAAAAATATAAAACAGTTGCCCTTTAATGTTTATTTCGATTCAATTACAGAAGTAGAAGATAACAGAAATTAGACTAAGTTTGTGAACTTTTAATCTCTTCCAAAATTAGGGCAAAAAAATATGGAAGTGTTAGGGAAATCACGAATCACAGGAAGAATCAAATGTACTTGTAAAAGATGTTGCGACAGACTTTTGCAACCAAATGGGAATGATCTGCATTTCTGCATTTAGCATTTTTGTGCTAATGCAAATGTGCAGTAGGCACTTTTGTGTATAATAGCAAAAAAGCTTAAAAATGTAGGTGTACTAAAATTCAGCTCTTAGTATCACAACCTGCAAGTATTTGTTACGGTGATTATAATTTTGAAATTGCTATAAGACCGTTTATATCCCGTATGGAGGTAACACACAAGGCCATTGTGTTTTGAATGGGAGTATAACATTATCAGCTAGTATGATTCACTGGTTAGTCCAATACCCGATTCTGAATGATCATATTTGAACAAAGCTGGACATGAAAGAAACTTTGAAATTATGAAACTATTTTGAAAACAGTTTATAGCATCGGCGACGCCACTGTTCACGAGTAGTACATAAAACATTCGTATAAAGCAGAGGCAGTAAACTGGCGGCGGCTGCTGCTGCCAAAGCGCATTGACCTGCTGCGAAAAGTTATTGAGCAATACAGTGTGTGCCAAGGAGACACAGGCGCCGGTCAAACTCTTACGAAGCCAATTGGGTCAAGCGCGCTGGGCAAGAACACGCGGTGTACGGGATTGTGCAGACACTGAAGGCCCTCCGCATCGAAAGCTGTTCATCAACTGGGATACACAATAATCTAGAAACAAAATCACAATTTCAATGTCTCCTCGGGAACTCGCGTACTTGGAGTAAAGGCGGAGTCTTTGATGCAAAATATTGATTTTACTTCCTCGCATACCACATGCGTAGTTCAGAAAACATTATATAATGTTGCAGCGAAATCGGCAATTGTATTTCAGAAAAATTCGTGTTGTAGATCAATGATATAGAAAATGTAGATAATTATTATATTATATCTACTTATGATAAATACAATAGATCATATTCAAGATATTCTATAGAAAGATACACAAGTCATATCTTGTACGCGAATTATACTATGTTATAGTACTAGTTACTAGCTACCCTATACTGAGACATTAAAAAGGAAAATAAATTAAAAAGTCCCTACTAAAAACCCCCTGTTATGCGATTGAGATTTATCAAAATTCCCCTTATTATCAGGTTGATAATCAATCGAATGTATTAATAAGTTACGTTACGTTGATTGTACAACATTTGTTAAAATTCGATTGTACTATACTTTTGACGAAAATTACTATTCATTTTCTGGTGACATAGTGATCTTTCTAGACGTTTATATCTTATTTTGCATATAATCTGTAGATAAATTGTTTGTTCTAACTTATTATTTATGGTTTCCTAATCCAATCCAATCTTTTTATCATTTCTTTCAAATATCATTTACACTTGCATCTTACACACACACAAGTGATCACAACTACTATTTCCGCTTGCACTTCCTATCACATTCACAACACATTCACTCGGTGTCCCTGCCACAGAACTCAACACACAGCGCGCGCGTGCGCACGTATCACAGCATTATCGCGTCATTATCACTTTCACACGCATGCACACGGGTGCTTGTGTTTTCCTTCTTTCCTGGTTTATTACGACTACCATTACAAATAGTGCTCGATTCTTGTTTATTTTAAAAATTACCTTTATTATTATCATCTAATATTGTAAATTCCGTTTTTTTGGATGTTTGGGCTTTTGGAATTATTTGTTTTTTTGCGAATTGGCGTGACAGTCATTTACATTTGAACTGCTTATTCGTAGTTTTTTACCAATAATTATCATATATATACAAGTGTAACAAATATTGTTAAGGAGACGGTGTATCGGGCAAGAGTTGACAGAGTTACGTATTTGCTTTCATGTTCCGGGCGCGTCAATTCCTATTCATTAGACTCGGAGTGAAATGCGTGACATAAGTCGAGAGATTGCGTTCTTCCCCTGCGTGTGGGACCTTGTGGGAAAGTTTCGACGTACAGGTTTGCTTGAAAAGTTTCCCTCTGCAAGTTTCTCCGCCAGTAGGAAACTATCACAACTTGAATATACTTTATTCTTCCGACTCACCTCCCAGCATGGGTAGTAGTGAGTGAGTGTGAGTGTGAGTATGTGTGTGTGTGTGTTTGCTGGTTACGTTCTCCTGAGACTCGCAGGCAGTTATACACCACGTGCTCCACATCCTCCTCCTGTCCTGGGCAAGTTGGACACGTCGGGTCGTCATCGAGCTTAAATTGGTGCAGGTACGCTCTAAAGCCTCCATGCCCCGTCAGCAACTGAGTCACGAAGAAGTCCACTTCTCTGTGAACCCTCGCGCTCACTCGTTGATCCGTGGAATAAGACAGTGGGTCCACCTGCCATTCAGCGTTGGGTCCCAGCAGTTTTGCCACTGTCTCATCGTTTCCATCTTCTCTTCTTCCAGCACAGCGAGGGCTTCTGTTCGTGAACCGTGTCTTCCCTGGTAGTAGATCCGTCGGCGCTCGTCCGCCAGAATCTCTATAGGCGTTATTCACGGTACTACGCATACGGCGACATACGGCACCGTGCGGTACGCACAGGCCACTCTAAAAGCACTCCGACAGTAGACGGATATGGTCCTCCTGGCGTATGCTGCTGTTGGCAAGGGCGCTGTCCCAGATGGGCGCTGCATACAGCAGGGTCAAGCTAACCACGGTCGCGAGGAGCTTCCGCCTGCTTTGCCTGGGGCCAGCGGTGTTCGGCATAATGCGCGACAGGGCAGAGATCGCACCATCCGCTTTCTGGCGAACAAGTCGAAGATGTTCGTCGAAATGGAGACGAGCGTCGATCCATACGCCGAGGTACCGCAGGTGTGGCCCGGACTGGATCTCATGTCTCCCCACTCTGAGGGTGATGGTCTACCGTGTCTTCCTGCTGGTAATCAGCACTGCCTCAGTTTTGTGATCGGCCAGGACCAGCCCGACCAAAGACAGCCACCGGCGAATTATCGCGATGGAGCTGTTGGCCACGAGGGTAACGTCCTGTAGGTGCTTGTCCACGACGACTAGCGCAACGTCGTCAGGGAAGCCAATGGTCTCCGCGCCATGTGGTAACACCAGTCTCAGTACCGCATCGTACATGATGTTCCAAAGTAAGGTACCCAGAACCGACCCCTGTGGAACACCACCCGTCACGTCATAACTCCTCGGACCGTCATCTGTGTAGTACAACAGGACTCGATCTTTGAAGTAATCACTGATGATTGCCCTGATGTACACTGGGACTTCAGGAGCTGAAGGGCATTTAGAATGCAGCTCCACCTCGCTGCGTCGAAGGCGTTTTTCATATCCAAGGCCACGATGGCTAAGTACTTCTTCGTGTCCCTACTGCAGCGTGTTCCTGATATGGCCTCTCTAGCAATGCTCACCACTTTACCAATTGCCTCCATTTCTGAGCGCGCCTTTCGGAAACCGAACTGATTATCGGAAAGGCCGCTGTTGCTTTCGACTAAGGTCTCAAGTATTCTGCAAACAATTCGTTCCAGGATTTTACCTGCTGTGTCGAACAGGCAAATCGGGCGATAAGATGACGGGTCGCATGGTGGTTTCTTGCCCTTAGGCAAGGGCACTTGCCTTTGTCGTTTCCAGCAGCGCGGGAAGGAACCTTCCCTCAGACATTTGTCGAGAACGCCCAAGAAGAGGTCTGGGCGAGTTTCGTTGGCAACCTTCAGAGCCGCGTTTGGTATTCCGTCCGGACCCGGAGCTTTAGTGTCCTGAATCCGGCGGCAAGCATTCCGAAGTTCATCTGGACTGACTCCTGGGGGCACGTCCGTGGATCGATGTATCGGGGCTGAGTGGTTAGTCTCCGTCTCGATCAGGAAGAAAGTGGTCACGATGTTCTGCAGTAGGTTTGGACAGGTCGGGGTCATGTTGATCGCGTCATCCAGCTTGGTCATAACGATTTTGTACGGCCTACCCCATGGGTCCTCATCAACCTCTCGACACAATTCACGCCAGCAGAGACGATTGCTCGCTTTGATAGTCTTTTTCAAGGCGTTGCGGTCATTCCGGGGTTGTTCCCGCAACTTCTCAGAGTCGGGCCGGCCCCTTGCTCTTTGGCACAGACGTCTGCTCTTGATGCAATTCCTGCGCAGTTGAGCAATTTCTTCGTTCCATCAGTAAACCGGTGGTCGGCGGTCGCTTGGTGAGCACCTCGGCATAGAGGCATTACATGAAGTGACAACATGCGTCATGAGTTCCTCTGTCTGCTCTTCCGGTGGTCCTTCAGATATGGTCACATCTTCCATCATGGCGACGTGGGCCTCCGTGTACAGTATTTTCGTGCTCCACTTGCGACTGGGCTGGTGCAGTGTCCGAAGTTTTTCGGGTCCACCTATCTCAATGAGAATAGCATGATGGTCACTTTGCGTGTATTGGTCGCTCACAACCCAGGTTAGACCCGAGCGAGAAATGCAGTCGCTCACAAATGTCAAATCGACTATGGAGCTGTCGCCATTTCGGGAGAAGGTTGGAGAGTTCCCGGTATTTGCTAGGACAACGTCCAGTGAGGCTAGATGGTCTAGAAGGGCCTCTCCTCTTCGGTTCGTTACCCTGCTGCTGCCCCACGCTGTAGGCCATGCTTTGAAATCGCCAACGATGATAAGGGGTCTCCGTCCTCGTGCATCGGCCACCAGGCTGTCCAGCAGCGTTTCGGATTCAGGTATTGAGAGACTAGGGGGGGTCATAAACACTGTAAATGTATATGTCATCTGCCTTAACCCAGGTAAAGCCGGTCGATGGTACAGTCATGATCTCCCGGACCTGACGCAAACCGTAAGTCCATATCGCGGCTCGACTTGGCCTGTCTAAAAACCAAGTAGGGCCCTCCATATTCGTGTACTGCTCGCAAAGAATCGCCACGTCAATCTTAGTCTTTCACAGCATGTTGCAGCAGGTCCTGTGCTGCCTCACAGTGGTTGAGGTTGAATTGGAGTAAACTCATTTTTTCTCCCTGTTCGTCGTCTGGAGTGCCCTCTGATAAACCGGGCACTTCAGGCCACCAGAGGTGTGGCTGGATTCAGACTTCGCAGATCTTCGCCACAAGACCCTCTTCGCCACACTTGCGGCAATGCTTGGCACGGTGACCGAAGGATATGGTTTACCACCCTTGGACTTCGGATATGGCTTACCACCCAGCCAATTTTCCCGATAGTTGCAGCCCTCCTCGCCAGAACCGTTGGTAGGCAGACCACCGCCACCTGCGTGCCTCTGAAGCAAAGCCGTAGTGCTTTCACTGCTGTCTGATAAAGTTTTGTCTCCAGCTGCTTTTCCAGCGCGGCGCAGATCTCGTCCCTCGTTGAGAGCGCATCGAGGTCTCGCAGCTCCACCGTGGTTTCCTCCCTCAGTGTGGTAACTGTTGCGGCATCTCCCAGTTTGTCTTATATGGAGCCCCTCAATTCATCCACCTTTCCGCCAGCCGACCTCTCCAGCTCCGGTAATAGGTCTCCAGCTCCGGGTCTCCTTATCCGCTTGACACAGGTACCGACATTTTTTAAGGACTGGGTGCTCTTCATTTGGCAAAAAATATCCGTGTATGACAATTTCTGCCCGTCCACCTTGACGAGGAGAGCATCTGTGCGGGTAGGTCTAGGACGCGGACGCTTGAGTTTAGCACCCTGGGACGCCTCATTGGCCGGTTTTTTCATCTTTTTCTTCCCCTTTGGAGCAACTTCCCACGGGTTTTCCGGTCGTCTCTCATTTCCAGGTTTCTTGCTGGTCACCTCAGGAGTTTCCGGTGTTCTGCCAGAATCCCTTTGACGTGGCAAGGCGCCCTCTTCCCTTCTAGAGGTGGAAGGAAAAGGCGACTCCTGCATCTTTCGCTTACCCAACTCGTCCACCTTCTGTCGGTCATCCAGTCCGGGCGAGGTCTGCATCTCCCTTGTATCCGTGGGAGATCGGACGGTAGTGGCTGATTCCAGATCTTCGTCCAGGTCAGTTAGCTTCTCAACGAAGCACTTGATGGACGTTGCGTAAGCCTTAATCTCCTTGTGTACATTGTGCTTTGGTTTCGCGTAGTCGTATAGTGCATTCGCTTTCTGCACCAACATGCCCCAAAGCTCCTGGCGCTTCCTCACCTCGCTACCTTGTGTGATTGTGTGCTGGTCTTTTGTACTCGTAGCATTTAATGCACCACTGAGGCATTTTCTCCCGTCCTCGTGAGCAGCAATGTTTGGCCTCCCTTCGAATCCGTGAGGCCATCCTCCGCAGAGGGTGGATTGTCCAACTCGATGATTGGATATTATTTCCGTTTCGTTCTGACGTAGCATATGCCGTTAATTTTTTAAGCGAGATGTCCTTCCTCGGGTTTTTATTCGGGCTTATTATTTGGGAACCCAATCCTTCACTGCAAGGGAGCAGTACCTGTTTGGCCCGCGAGAGGTATTTTATTTCCCTCCTACCCGCTATATCTAGCGAGCTTTCCCCTATCCGCCACCTGGGCACGCGCCATGGGCCACCTGGGGACGTATGGGTTACAGGTTCCCGTGCCGTAGTGTGTGTGTGTGTGTGTGTGTGTGTGTGTGTGTGTGTGTGTGTGTGTGTGTAGGGAAAGAAGGGGACAAGGTTGAGGAAGGAGTGATTAACACTACAAAAAATTTTCCAGTTTAGAACTCAAGATCTCTAGTTATCACTCTTAATATTTTTGAAGTATGATATATCTGCAAATGTGGGAGAGGCAACTTCTTCAGCCAACAACATATTTTCGCGCGATACGTGTTCTTGCATATTTAGAATGAGTAGGTATGCAAGAGGGTTCGCTTATTCAACATGTTTTGAATATTTGCATTCATTAACTATTCAAATTACTCTGCTATAAAAATTACTGCTACATAACTTGCCAGCAGTTTCTCTTTCTACTATTTAATTCTTTGCCACAATGAATGCTGAGCACTTTAACTGCATTTCTATGCACGTGTTGTGCTTTAATGCTGCTATGTTCCGGAAAGAATATACTTTCCTCAAATAATTTGAATCGAACACAACGATGAAGTGAATTATCCGGAATATCTTACAAAAAAAGAATTGCGAGCGAAAGTCAAACCAGCAAGGAAATTATCCTAGAAAAGGCAAATCTACTAATATTACTAAAATTAAAACTGAAATGCATAGTTATATATTCCTATTCAATATCGTTTCTAATAAAGTAACACTACCATCACCACCAACAACAAACTAATAATCATAATAATAATAGGATTATTTATTACTTATTATTATAATTATTTATTATTATAATTTTTATTAGTATTTTTATTAGTATTTTATTATTATTATTATTATTATTATTATTAGTAGTAGTAGTAGTAGTAGTAGTAGTAGTAGTAGTAGTAGTAGTAGTAGTGGTGGTGGTGGTGGTGGTGGTGGTGGTGGTGGTGGTGGTGGTGGTGGTGGTGGTGGTGGTGGTATTATCTGACGCGTTCATGGGTGGTGGAAAGGGGAATGCTCAGTTGAAATGCCGAGAAGATGGAAAACAAATTAATACTCGCGGACCAAAATGACAAGTAAAATCAACACCGCGTCTGACTTGAAACAAGCGACTGTGTGGTCAGCTTCTATTCACCAGGAGGTACGACTGCAAACCCGCTCCTAGAACTCACAATCCCTCGTTATACACCACTAGCAAAAGCAAGAAATTGAATTACAAGCAATGATGCCTCTTACAAGTAAAGACAAATTATCCCAGGTGGTCGATCCCCCCTCCCCTCCCGAAAGTGGCAACCAAGCGTTTGGATTCTGGGGAGCTTGGGCTTGAACGAGAGAGCGAGTGGGAGTGCTCTGGTAAACTTCCACGGAAAACACACACCTACATTGGTACTTTGTACATTCAGGCACTTATTCAAAAAGGAAAACCGCAGAATCTCACAACAGAACTTACGAAGCAGAAAATCCAAATTCTCGCCCTGGAAGAAACACGTTTCACAGATTCAGAAACAACAGGCTACAAAAACTACAGAATCTTCAAAAGTGGAACAATTAAGAGAGTTGGCAAAGGAGCAGCACTGTTTGGCATGGCTTTGCTTGTAGATATAATCTTATTAGATTCAGTAAGAGAAGTAAAATCTTTCAACAAACGACTTATGACTATGAGGATCAAGCACAAAGAAAAACTACTCCTTCATCAACGTATACTCACCAACCAATGCTGGCAATAAAATAGAACCCGGCGAAACTGAAGAGATTCTATTGCAATCTGACTCAAAAACCGATTGACAATACTGGCCCTCCAGTCCCTCAAAAGATGACATTGAAGCATTTTGGGCAGGAATCTGGGAAGAAAGCAGATCCTGAAACGAAGTCGAATCTTGGCTCCAGTCCGAAGTTGATGCAGCCGATTGAGTTGTGGAAACAGTGAATTCTCTGAAAAAGACCTCTTCAAACCAATTAAGAACATGGGGAAAATGGAAACAACTAGGGATTGAAAAGATGTGGATTTATTGTATTAAGAGATTAACAGCATTACACCTTCATCTAGCAAAGGCTGTTACTAAAATTTCATAAAATCCAAAGAACTTCCGGAATGGCTCTCACGCAGCATCTCTTATTTGCTTCAAGCGGGACACAGTTCTTTGGCAAAGAACTGCAGGCCATTAACTTATTTGCCAGTATTTAAAGTTATAATAGGTCACGCAAAGAAATCCATCGGTAGCCAGTTGAACGGAAAGGATGTCGTAAAGGTTTATATCGCTGTAAGGAATCTTGCTACCAAATGAAGTCATCTTGATGTAAAGAAACGAAAACGTAATTTGAGCAATGCTTGGATTGACTACCGGAGTTTTGCAAGACTAGTTTGAAGTCGTGGAGTACGGGGTTACTAATACACACCGGAAAGGAAGCAGTAGAAACAAGATGTGCAGATTAACAGTAACATTTTTCAAAGAGATTCACTATCCCCTCTGCTGTTTTGCATTAGTTTGATCTCACTATCTAGGCAGTTGTCGCAAACTGACTTTGGGTGAATGTTCAGTGGTGATAAATACTAGTAACATATTCAGTTTACATGGATTTTCTTAAAGTGTTTTCTAAGAATGAAACTATTCTCTCTCAAATGCTGTCGGTCATCAATGATTTTAGCAATGACATCAGCATGGAGTTTGGTCTTGATAAGTGTGCAAAAATCAACTTAGTGTCACAATTACGTCAGAGAACATTGAGTTAATAAGCACGCAGTGATTCAAGGTCTTGAGCCAGGTAAAACGCATAAATATCTGGGTCTGGGTAAGAATGCGAGGCCATCTCGAACACACAATGTAAGTAAGAATTCGCAGGGAGAATCACAGAAGAGTGAAACTTGTCCTGCAGCCAGCTCTGAACTCCAGGAATAAATAGGTAGGTCACTAGGTAGTGTGGTGGTGCCTGTAGCCGAGTATTGTTTCGGGTTTGTGGACTGGACTACGAAAGAAATTCGAAGCATGGATAAAAAAACAGAAAACTGCTTACAATGTCGCCCACACTCGATCTAATGTGTGCAACCTTCGTGTCGCGTAAGTGAGGAGGAAGAGGTCTTAGACAAATTGAAGCCCTTGGCATAATGCATTAGTCGGAACGGGAAATAATATGGTCAATCATCAAGATAACTCGCTTATCAAGTAGATGCTTTGCTGTCCGGGAGACGCCGCAACCTAAGCACAGGTGCCATCGTTTCGCAACCTTCCTCAGGGCATTTCACCCTAAGGAGATCGTCAAATGTCCCCTCAGGATGTGTCCGCCTTGACGAAGGAATTTAGAAATAATGCGACAAAGTATGTGCCTTTTTTGTAACAGTTTTAGATTTATTTTTAGTGCGCTTTCTTATTCGTCTTGATTAGTATAATTTATACAATTTTAAGAAAATGCTTCTGCAGTTTTCGGCAATGCAATTTGAAAACCGAGAGCGCGTTCTATTAGTTTCCCTCCATTCCACTAGTGGAGATGATAAAATCGTGTATCTGACGTCACGGGGCGTGGTATTGCTTCTAGTACGCAGTTTCAATATATTTGGGCAATATCCTTCCCTCTGATGTGTTACAGTGCGAAGAGCTTTGCCAGGAGCTCAGCTCTCGCAGCCTCAAGGCTACCTGCCCTCGCCTCTCCGCTATTGATCCATTCGCTCACAACGAAATCTGCATTCGCCATTTCGCTCTCTCGGCTGCTCCACTTTGTCCCACTCGATCCCTCTCCGCTCCGCTCCACTCCGCCCTGCCCCAATCCGGCCCGCTCGCATTATCACACTCCGCTCCTCCGAACTCCACGCGTTCTACCCCGTCCTACTCTGCCCACTCCGCCCCGCCCCGCCCCGCCGCCGCTACCGCCCCGCCCGCCCGCTCAGCACCCGCTCCGCCCGCTCCCGCCCGCTCCGCCCGTCCGCCCCGCTCCGCCCGCTCCGCCCCCTCCGCCCGTCGCTCCCCGCCCGCTCGCCTCCGCTCCTCCCCGCTCCTCCCCGCTCCTCCCCGCTCGGCCCCCGCAAGAAATAGGGATTTTCGATGTCTAATTGTCGATCTCTGGAACGAAAACTGGATAAGTTATTTTTCCTACGTGTAGGTAAGTTTTGCGGATCTTACAAGTGAAAAATCGATGACGGCTACAACGCCTGCCTATCTGTTGCATGTCTGTAAATCTGCTGTCGCTGACGCTAGCGACTAAACCGGCTCTGAGATTTCTCCAAAATTTTTCATCCAAGCGATCTCAATGAACTCGAGGCGTGCGAGCTTGAAAGGGGTATTGATTGTGGAAAATTTTACATGAATCTCAACAATCTTTCAAAAAGGGGCTCCAAATATTTTGATTATCATTAGTCCTCTGGATAGTGATAGACCCTTAAAAGGTCACAGGTCTCATTTGATTGAATTCCTGAGTGTTAGAAAATTGCATAAGTTCTAAATATTCAGAAAGTAGGTGCGTGGTAGCATCACGAGTTTTTCCTTTAAATTTATTATATATACGTTTTGCACCGCTAAAATAGTTATCATTATTCTTTACAACATATTTCCAAAAACTATTGTGGGAACTTACCTCATGTCATCATTTTTCAGTTTAAGTGGTTCCTTGATGATACTAAATTTTATTTTCCTCTAAAGTCTCGCAATTTTTTAATTAGTTTCTTTAACATGAGTGAAGATCGCTTTAAGAAATGTAAAAGTTTGATTTGTATGCACTTTTGCCCTTTATTCTGCTAAATATTCAACTATCTGAGATCGAGTTTACTACATAGTGATGTATTCATCATATATTAGGCTTTAAATTCAAACAAAAAAACTGAATTATTAATTACAACTTTAAATATAGTTGGTTTCAAGTATTGTCTTTGAAATCGTTTCAAAATATGCCTCAAAATTTCTTTCCTTTCTCGCACCCTTCTCATCGTCTTTCCTTCCTTCTGTTCTCGTTCCTTCCTGAACAGCTTCTTGCGCCCACTCTCTGCTCCTCCCGTTGCTTGAAGGCTGTATCGTTATCTTTGCGTCTTTATAATTGTCTCTTATCCTGTCTGCCTTGCCTTTATCTCCTCTCCCTTGTTTGGAACTCCTTCCACTAAATCTCTTCGTTTCTTTCTCCCTCCTCTGCTCCGTGACGCGCGGTTGCGTTTTTTATTTCAAACCCTTTTGTTTCTGAGATCAAAGGCTGAGAGATAGCCTGGCGCACGCGCCTTTCGACCGACTCGACCTGGCAACTGCCGGTGCGCGTTGCAATGGAGTCCTCCTCTGCCTGTGCACGTTAGTTCTAGCGAGGGGCGACCAATCGGTGGTGCGCGGGCAAAACGTGACCCATTGGCTAAATACGAATAAATATTAACAAACTTTTACCGATGAATATCTTATCGGAAAAACATTCAACAAAGTTACCTATCAGCACGCACACACAAGTATTTGCCCTGACAACTCTTTTTGCACTATATTGCCAGGTTACTTCTCACGCTACAGAGATCTCCGAACATAGGACACGGCGAGAGGCCTAACAATAAGGGAATAAATGTCACATCTTGATCTCTTATATAGACAGTTTCACATTCAGTGGCAAAAAATGATCATATTTGATTCCTCTACTAGGCCCTGATCAGTGTGTAATATTTGTACAGGGCTCATTA
>BOPP01000022.1:11238773-11256734 GCA_017312745.1 Gryllus bimaculatus
CTCCGCCCCGCAGAAATAGGCGATTTTTCGATAGTCTAATTGTCGATCTCTGGAAACGAAAAACTGGATAATTATTTTTTCTACGTGTAGTAAGTTTTGCGGATCATTACAATGAAAAATCGATTGACGGCTAAACGCCTGCCTATCTGTGCATGTCTGTTAATCTGTCTGTCGCTGACGCTAGCGCCTAAACCGCTCTGAAGATTTTCTCCAAAATTTTCTCCAATCGATCTCAATGAACTCGAGGCCGTGCGAGCTTGAAAGGGGTATTGATTGTGGAAATTTTACATGAAATCTCAACAATCTTTTCAAAAGGGGGCTCCAAATATTTTGATTATCATTAGTCCTCTGATAGTGTATAGAACCCTTAAAAGGTCACAGGTCTCATTTGAATTGAACTTCCTGAGTGTTAGAAAATTGCATAAGTTCTAAATATTGCCAGAAAGTAGGTGCTGTGGTAGCATCACGAGTTTCCTTTAAATTTATTATATATACTTTTTGCACGCTAAAATATCATTATTCTTTACAACATATTTCCAAAAACTATTGTGGGAACTTACCCCTCAGTCATCATTTTCAGTTTAAGTGGTTCCTTGAATGATACTAATTTTATTTTCCTCTAAACGTCTCGCAATTTTTTTAATTAGTTTCTTTACAGTGAGTGAAGATCGCTTAAGAAAATGGTAAAAGTTTGATTTGTAGCACTTTTGCCTTTATTCTGCTAAATATTTCAACTATCTGAGATCGAGTTTACTACAAGTGATGTATTCACAATATATTAGGATATTAATTCAACAAAAAACTGAATTAATTACACTTTAAGTATATTGGTTTCAAGTATTGTCTTTGAAATCGTTTCAAAATATGCCTCAAATTTTCTTTCCTTTTCTCCGCACCCCTTCTCATCGTTTTCCTTCCTTCTGTTCTCGTTCCTTTCCTGAACAGCTTCTTGCGCCCACTCTCTGCTCCTCCCGTTGCTTGAGCTGTATCGTTATCTTTGCGTCCTTTAATAATTGTCTCTTATCCTCCTGTCTCCTTTCCTTTTATCTCCTCTCCCTTGTTTGAACTCCTTCCACTAAATCTCTTCGTTCTTTCTCCCTCCTCTGCTCCGTGACGCGCGGTGCGTTTTAATTTCAACCCTTTGTTTCTGAGACAAAAGGCTGAAGAGATAGCCTGGCCCGCGGCCTTCGACTCGACTCGACGCTGGCAACTGGCGGTGCGCGTTTGCAATGGAGTCTCCTCTGCCTGAGCACGTTAGTCTAGCGAGGGGCGACCAATCGGTGGTGCGCGGGCAAAACGTGACCCATTGGCTAAATACGGAATAAATATTACAAACTTTTTACCGATGAATATCTTATCGGAAAAACATTCAACAAAGTTACACTATCACACGCACACACAAGGTATTTGTCCCTGACAACTCATTTTGCACTATATTTCGCAGGTTACGTTCTCACGCTAAGAGATCTCCCGAACTCTAGGACAAGGCGAGAGGCCTAACAATAAGGGATAAATGTCACATCTTTGATCCTTTATATAAAATGTTTCACTATGTTCAGTGGCAAAAAATGATCATATTTGATTCCTCTACTAGCCCTGATAGTTTGTAATATTTGTACAAGGGGCTCATTACATCTCTGCACTAACTTATTCATTTGATGTATTAGTGATTCCGGGCGCGTCAACTGCGTGTAAGTGTAAGCGTGTGAAAGAAAGGAGTAAGGTAGGGGAAGGAAGGAGAAGGAAAGATCACGCGCGATTCGTGGCCCGTTTGATAGGCTACTGCATTCACCTGGCGTTGATCAGTAAAACCACGAAAAACTTCCGATCAGAGCAGTCATCCGCTAGTTTTCTTTCAGGTAGCGACTGAATTCGATCCAGCTATCTAGCTGTAGTCAAAAATTCTGCTGTCGTCGGGACATGAAACTAAGACCTCCCGGTCAGAGCAGTGACATAATTTGATGCCCTGAGCCACCTCTATTTATTTAAAGATATAAACATAACTGAATTCATCTCTTTATTTGCCTCACTAGTAAGGATCTAAATATTATTTTACTTGAAAAAAATTAATGACAGAAAAAGTTAATTAGGTCCATAAATATAATTGTATAAATAGAATTGTTGAGGGAATGCCAGGAATGCTCGCTCCCGGGATCGGCCTTGCTCTCAGCTGCACCGTCCCCATTACTCGCGACTGCGGCCCACAATAACCACTACCAGGCGAAGGCTCTGTCACCAGCGGGGATCAAGACACCGGTAGTCTTTTCATTCAAGAGATCGTCTCTCACTACTGTAGATTTTCACTTCAATCCACATCTGTCGTTTGACCTGGTGTACATTAGTTATTTCAGTTACCCGAATGATTAAGTATTACTCCTACCCTAGGTGAATTATAAATGTGCTTGAGTTACGTGGCACATCTGAACTCTTACGTGAAAAAATGAGACCAGTGTTACGTAAAAGAGCGGTATGTGTATAAACAACTGAAGTCCTTGTTCTTCCTTCTCATGTTCGTTGTTGGGCATGGAAAATAGGGATATGATTAACTCAATCCCGCAACTAAATTCATGAATGCCAGTTCAAAAAACTTTATTGGAGCCCCAATCTCTCTAAACAAAATTGGAATGTCTAATTTCGAAGTACCGCACTTTTATTATTTCATATCATTGAAGAATTCACGACCTTGTTGTACTGCACGAGATTTGGTCGGAGTAGAAACATTTAGTTTTCTGACGTTTCGGAATCTAATTCCATCATCAGGGCTAGTGTAGAAAGAAAGGCATAAAGACATTAATAGTAATACATAATACACAAATTAATAATATATGCAAAATACGATATAAAAATGTCCTACGTTACCAAATAATTTTGGATTTATACATTTACTACATTTTTATATCATTTGCAGCTTAAAAACCGACGCCTAAAAACATAAATTCTCGCTTCATGTAAAATACTCTCAAAAATCAAAATATCCTTTTCAAACTCCCATAGCCTCGAGTCGATTCAGATCAATCGGTGAATACTAATTTTGGAGAATATCGGCGGAACGGTTTAGGCTATAGTGTTGGCCACATACGGTTAATTGATTGATTTGATTAGTGATTTCGGGTGCTTCAACTGCTAAGATCATTAGTTCCGTACGTGTAGTGCTTGTTTCCCCCGGCAGGTGTCGATCTTCCCCATCGGATGGTGAAATCTGGCGCCGACCTGCGCGTCGACTTCCGTGGTTTTCCCCAATCAGGTTTCTTCCACCAGCGGGGCACCGCCTGAGAGGGGACAAGTTGTAAGTTGCTTCCTGGCACGTGTGATAATGTAGTGTATGTAAGCCTGTGTACGTAAGCTGTGAGAATTGTACAAGGAAAGGAAGAAAAAATCGCTCGCGGTCCTTGACCCGTCTGTTAGTGTTCTGGTCCGGCATTCCCCTGTTGCGGATCGGAGAAACCACGGAAAACTACCGATCGGAGCAGTCGGCCGCTAGAATTCACCTTTTGACCCGACCTTATCGATCGTCTAGATAACTTGAGAATGAACGCGGCCCGCCCGCCGCCCCGCCCGCGCCGCCGCGGCGTCCGCCCGCCGCCCCGCTGCCCCTCCCAGACATAACGCGACGTAGCCCAGCATTTGGGAATTCCGCGGCGCGCGCACATAATCCCTCAAACGAAATTTGTCGTCTTCGAAGGCTTTTGCAAACGGCTGAAGAGATTCCGAAGCCAGATGCCTCCCTTCCCCGTGCGGCGCCTCCGCCGCCGCCGCCGCCGCCGCCTTCGCCGCCGCCGCCACCAGGACCTGCGCAGGGACAAGACACGCGGCCACAATTATTTGGGGTGGTGTCTCGTGTTCCCAAACGTTTTCACTGGCACTGCCAAATGTTAAAACAAATGATAAGAAGTTGTTTTAGGTGAATTTTGCGAAAATAAGCGCAGCGCGTCATCTTCCTGGCCAAACCTGACGCTACGGAAGATGCCCCCTTACACTAACACGTCGTCAAGCTGATGGAGGCCACAGGAAGCCACGATGGTAAGCTGCATCAAGAGCACGCCTAACATCAGCGCACGCGCTGCACACCAGGCTGTGGATTGAGGAAATTTGGGAGGTACCATGGTGGCGCGGCATGGAGGAAGATCCGGCCTTCGCCAGTGGCATAAATCAGCAAACAAGCGGCGATTCTCTCTACAACCATAGATATAAAAACTTAAAACACGCATAATATCTTTGTGGAAGAAACTTCGTCTTGGGTATATGGATGAGGAATTGGAATATGACCTCGCAAATTGTGGATTATATTGAAAACTTCATCAGAAAGGAAATTGATGTGTGTCAATTGAGGTACACACTGACGTAACAATTGCAATGGTTTATTGTGAACTTCGCTACAATGTTCTCTCGTACGCCGCTGTTTGTGGAGATTCTCTCCGTTGCCTCGGAGGTGCTGGCAGGACTGCGCTTACGGCCCCGGCAGCCGCTCGACAGAGCTCGAGATGCGCGAGGCGAATTCCACGTCGGATTTTCAACACTAGCAAGGCATCTAAGGTGATTTCACCCGCTGTCTGGAGGAGAAAGCTAGGGGCCGGTTTCTCTGATCGGTAGTTTTCCAATGGTTTCTCCAATCAACACCAGGCAAATGACGAAATTGTAGCTACGAAGAACGAACCACGGTCGGCGCGTGATATTTCCTTTCTAACCATTATCATCACACCTCCCCTTACACAAACACGTACTTCTTCTTACCACTTCTTAATGCACCACATTATCTCGCTATGTTGAGAGAGCAGTCGAGCTTAGTGCTTCTCTCGAATGAGATTGGGACCCATTGGCGGATAGGCTTGCTGAGGGAAACATCGAAATCTGACGTGTAGGTTGGTGCAAGATCTCACGGTCTAGCAGGGAAGAATGACCTCCACTTCCTAATTCTAATATACTTTACACTTACGGATTTAAAGACCCCAGCAGTTGACGCGCTTGGAAAAAAAATAATCAACTGATTGAATTTCTTTGTATCTAAGGTAGTATAGATTATGATTCCCTCGGAATTTAGCCTAATACAGTTACAGCTACGTGATTGTGAACTGAAATAAACTGAGCTATCACGCGTTATAGCCGAAAATAGCATCAGCGAACATGCAACTTTGGCCACAATTCTACCGTTGGATAAAAGAAAATTTCATTTCTGCATGCTCTCTCCAAAAACGATTACATAACGAACAAAGATACGAAAGGATTTTAATAAAACACTTCTCACCGAAATTACTTTAAAAAGTGAACAAAATTCAACATTTTCAGAGAGGGGAAAACGGATCTTGCAGTTTGTAATAGTCGCGATAGGTCGCATGCCTATAAAAGAATTGCTATCATGAAAGGTTCCAGTTCAGTGGCGCGGAGGGAATTGAAAAGAGAAGAGAAAAGAGGAGGATCAAAGGCGTAATCTGCACAAAGGAGAGTTGCGGCATGAGGCTTAAGCGGTGGTCAAGCGAAGTCGGTGCTTCATCTCCCTGACGGAATGGACAGGCAGAGGACTACATACAGAAGAAAGGTGTGTTTCATTTGGAAATCAAACAATAATCTCTTAAGAAACCCAAACATCGGAGTTCTGAGAAGGGGGTTGTGCTGAAGTGAAAGCAGTGTATGGGGTCTAGAGTTCGAGTCCTGCTGAGGCATGATTCACTTCGCCCCCCTTCGTGGGTCACCTTTCTCATTGCACCCTGCAATTCCAAGAGACAGAAGTACTTGCATGTTAAGCGAGTGCTCACTATATATAGGTCGGCTACATCTCCTCCACAGCAGTTGCGTTTGTGGCATGGGATCCCCATTTACCACCTACATACACACTAATCTTATCCTAATTCCACGTCCTCACCGGCAACTGTGTGAGCGATTCTAGAGTGGGTGTGAAAGACGAACTGGCTCCCAACGCACATTAATGATACAAGCACCGAGGTGGACCCACGGCTTGCCGCGGGTCTAAGGGCCCCCTCGGCGTTGATTCATTATTTCGTGTCTATGGGCGCGTCAACTGCTGTCGTTATTAGTCCCGCACGTGAAGTGTGTGTTTTTATTACGGGAGGAGACGGAATTATTTTCCCGCTGTATAGTGAGATCCGGCGCCGACAAACTCGTCGGCTTCGGGAGTTTCCTCCAAAACAGATATCGCCCGCCGGGGCGATATGGGCTTCATCATGCTTGGCGCTGTAGGGAGCGCTGTTTGGTGCTCGTTTGTTAAGGTACTGCCCCGGCATTTACAGGTGTTGAACGGAGAAACCACGGAAAACTCTCCATTAGAGCCGTCAGCCACTAGTATTCCTCCTATAGACACCAAAGGAATTCGATCTAGCTACGTAGCTAGTATCAAAAATCCTTCCACCGTTGGCTGTGGCCCTCCCGTCAGAGGCACTGCAGTTGAGGCCCTCTGCTACGTAGGCGGTGCCACTTGGCATGATGTTCGAGGGGTCGAGGGGACCAGGTGGGCCGCGGGGCCCTCGCTAGGAAGAGCTCTCAGGGAAGCCACAACGAGCAAGGAGGCCCTGGCGATTCAGGCGCCGTTAGATGCAGGCAGCTGGGAGGTGTGGGCCGAAATCGGAAACTCGACCCGATTGAAAATAAAACCAAAAATCTATTTCCCTATATTCTTTTACTTTTCCGCCAATGTATTTTAAATAAGAAAATAAAGACCTTAGTGTATGTATAAATACATTGTGGTAGCGATTTAAATGAATTTTCAATGGCAATTTTCAACTTGATTCGTTTGCATTGGAAGTAAGTTTGTATTTTCTTGTACGACTTAACATTCATATTATATTTATGTTAAACTTAAAATTTTATGAATTTTAAACAGTTTTTAGAGAATTCTTGGACAAAATGCAGAATACAAATGTATGCGCAAAATATTACGCAGCGTCATTGGGTGGCCGTTTAGTAAGCGAATGCTAATTGTAAATCTTCTCATATTTTGTCTCATTTTGAGTTAATAGTAACTCGACGGGTTGCTGATTCGAATCCCGCCTCGAGAATGAATCTTAGCTCCTATGTGACGACATGAAAGGAACCTTTTTTTAAAACATTAGGTGTCTCTCACCTAAACAAATAACCATCCCTTCTCCTGCCCTGATTAAAGGTAGGGAGGGCGACGGTAGCAGTTGTCTGCCAGCGGTCAGGCGCCGCCTTTCTCCCCAACTCTAATCAGCTCCGAGAGTCGTTAAGGACCCCTGGGTCACGGGCAACTGTGTGTGTTCAGAGCCGCAATGGGACAATAAACCTGAGCGGAGTGAAGGAGTGGGAGACTGATGCATATGCATAAGGGTGACAAAGAGCACAGAACTGTGGGCGGGGGACGTCGTTAAATTTGTAACGAAAATACATCGGCCTAAAGCCCAATGATGACGTTAATGATGATGATGAATATAAAATCTACACCAGGTTGCAAAGCGCGTCCTAAGGAGCAGATGCAGTGACTGTCTGCCCCTACAATATTTTGCGCAAAGTGAGAGCTGTTTTCAATAACGCAATATCTTGCACTTCTAAGTCTTTCGACAGACCTGTGAGTTTAGCCTGGTTCTTACATAAAATTTTGCTGAACAAATTCCAGAACACTATCTATAGGGAGGGCCTGAACTTTCACTCTCCACATTCGGCAGATCTTCATTTCCAAACTCGTGTGTTTATGACGTTTCTGTTTCTCCTTGGTTACGACAATTTGATCACATGGCACAGTAACATCTACAATTAAATACGCCTTTTCTCCAAATCCCTGATTACAACATTCGGTTTGTTTGCCACTATCGTGCGATCAGAGTCAATTTATTGGTCGTACAATTTTGTACACAGTCATAGACCGGTTTTAATGAGTGTTCGTACCACTTCCAGCATGTGTTCGATTCTTCGAGGGTTGTTCAGATCTGCCAGTGAGGTGACACCCTATCGTCTCTTTTTTATATTAGGACTTTGATAGAATTGGACACACTGAGTCAATATAATTAATTTTCCTACTTGTCCCCGCCAATGCGCGATTTATCATCGAAAATTTTGAGAAACGCTTTATCATGTGTTCTCAAAGCCTGATTTTGGAATGTCATTACAACTACTTACGATTCCGGCTTCATTTTCCCCCTTTTAAGCCACATAAATGATTGATCTTTATTGATCTCCTTGTCTGTACTTTTTAGATCTGATAGGTATGGCAGAGAGCATTTGGGAAAGAATAGCTTCATTCTGGGCAAACTCTTTAAGATCATCTATGTTAAACAAATATTATACTGATCTTTTATTACCATCGAGCTTGTAACCAAAGTCCTGATAATGGGATCAAACTAATGCAAAACAGCAGAGGGGATAGCAAATATCCTTGACAAATCCCACTGTTAATCTTCACATCTTCTTGTTCTTACTATTTATTTTCTGCTGTGGATTTGTAACCTCTTACTCCACGACCTCATACTAACTTTGCAAAACTCGGTACGTCTAGAATGAAATCGTCAGTCTTATTCAAAATCGAACCGTGTGGTTTACTGTCAAAGGACTTCTGTAGACAATCCAAGTCATGCTTAAATTACATTTTCGTTTCCTTGCATCATTCAAGATGATTTTATTAGAAGCAAGATTTCTGTACAGCCATATAAACATTTCGTCTTTATTCAACATAGTCTTTATTCAATTGGAAACCGATGATTCTTCTTTAGGTTTCTGTACATTTTGTTAGCAATGGCTGCAGTTATAATTTTGAACAATACTGGAAGTCACTTCATTGGCCTGTAGTTCTTCGCCAAATAACTTCCTCCCCCTTTGGGTAGCAAATAAGTGATGTCGCATGTGAGCAATTCCGAGACTTCCTTAGGGTTTTATGACATTGTCTTTGCTAGATGATAATGTAATGCTGTTAATTTCTTAATCCAATAAATCTGGATCATTTCAGTCCCGGGGAATTTCCAGTTCTCATGTTCGTAATTGCTTACGTCTTTTTCCTCTTCTGTTTTGTCGGATCCTTTTCTAACTCTTTTCACCCATGGGGGTACGGAGCTGGTTGCCGGTCGTCGGTGTTCTTAGCTGACCCCTAAGTTATCTGAGGTACCTGGTGTCCAGTTATTATTTATTAAGTTATTATTGCAAATTCTGAAAAAGCGCGAAGCTTCAACCCTAACCGCCCCACACTGCAGAAAATTTTCACACTGAGAGAGCCAACTCATTCAGTCGTTGATAACGCTCTCTATATATCGATAATTAATTATATCTTGGGAAGTGACAAGCGCAATCTCCTCGAGATACCCAAAAAACATTTTAGCGAAACTGTCGTTGCTCACTGATCTCTTGTAAGATTCTACGCCGAATCTTGCACTTCCGATAAATATTAGAATATTCTGTGAAACGGAAGGTGGTCTTGATTGCTTGGCTGTCCGGATGACGCCGCGTTGTTGGCCGAGACCGGCGTTTTTCCTGTCATATTGCAGGCTTCCTGCAAGTGAAGGACACCCGGACATCTAAGAAGTCGTGAACTCATGAACGGAAGCTTACGTGTATATTAGAAAATGTCTTAGATTCAGATTGGTCTTGATTGTACAATTCTTTTCTAAGAGGCTGCTCGCGGAACTCTGTTTCTCATGCTTTGTTTACGTAAGGGAAACAGCTATAACTTTATCGCCCCCTATGAAGGAAGAGGAAATTATGTAATCGTGCTCCGGAAAACAGCGAATTTTAGGCAGAAAAACACTTATTGCCGGCCCCTGGTAACGAAGAAGTGAAAAAATCCAGCTGCTAAATACAGAGAAATTTTTCGCTAACATGTGGTGCAACATCAATCTATATTTTGTAGGTCTTTCAGACGATGGAAAAACGATTGACGGCAAAACGTTGGTCTGTCCCTCTGAGATCAACAATAGCGCCTAAACTGTTCCGTCGATTTTCTTCAAAATTCATATTCTCCAATCGTGATTGAGCTCGACGCTTTGGTAGTTTCAAACAGATATTTTTCATTTTGAGGATACTCTACATAAACCCTTAAAAATATTTTCAAAATTTTCTCAGAAATGGCGCCAAATTTGTTTATTAAACTTTGTTTTCGGGTGGCTTAAAGGATGTGTAAGGGAATGAATAAAGTCTAATGGTCCTTGAAACCCCAATTTTTTGAAAATTGCAAAAGTGGATTCTTTGGGGGTCGTCTCCCTACAACTAGTTTATTAAAGATAGAGATTTTTTCCTTAATGAAATCTGTCCCTTAAAAAACGGATGTTAACATAACTTCCTATTTTTTCTCAAATATGAGTAAATTTCGCGTAATGTTGCTCGAAGCATTGGCAATTTAAAAATGTTATCTTACCTCAAAAACCGCTCCATTTTTTATTTAATTTTTTAGATAGTGCTTAAGTACAGAAGAAGGGGTTCTTAAAAGAAAAGCTCTGGTCCCACTTTCGAAGAACCCGCCGAGTTTTCGAAAATTGTAAATTTGGAAGTAATGCGAGAAAATATGTGGTGTAGCACCACTAGCTTTTCCATTTTTTCAATCTGTGTGCGAAACATATGAAAGGTGCGCGGAACATCAGCGGTTAATTCGAATTAGAAATTAGTACTGTTTTAATTGAAAAAAATTCGGGGCCTCAGTTAAGCGGTGGCCTAGGACACGTTGCCCAAGCTGCCCCGCCCCTTCTGGGCGGCCCTGGCTGCGCTCGTGTGGTCGCAGTGGCTGCTCGTCTCGGCGCGCTGGCCGGGCCTGGGTCTGGACGTGGGCGGGGCGGGGGCCGGCGCAGCAACAGTTGGGCGCGCGCGTGCGCCGGTTGCCGTGGCAACGCGCGTATCGACGCGCCTCCGTCTGCCGCCCCCCTCCCCTCCCCTCCCCCGCCTAAGCGGCGATCGGAGCGCGGGCGGCGCCGGCGCTGTCGAATCGCGAAATGGATTTAACAGTCGCACGCGAATGGGGGGGGGGCATACCCAGTTTCCCATATTTACCCTGTTTAGATTGATATAATGATTAGTTATTCAAGGCGCCTCAAGTCATTAGTCCCGTAAGTGTAGTGGGGGAAACAAGCGTTCCGTCACAGACTGGCGAGATCTTCCCCTCTCAGGTATCTCCCGCAAGCGGGGCGCGTCCTCAGCCGTTACCAGCTCTAAGTTCGCATCTGGTCTCCCGACTAATGTAGTAGGGTAGTGTATGTGAGTGTGTGTAAGGGGAGAGAATAGGGTAAGGAAGAGGAAGGAAATATCGCGCGCGCTTCCTGGTCCGTTTGTTAGTTCTGCTCCGGCATTCGTCTGGTGTTGTTTGGAAAAAAACCGAAAAACGTCGAATCAAAGCAGTCGACCGTTAGAGTTCTTCTCCAGACCTGGTTTAGAGAAGACTAGTGATCAGCAGGAGCAAAAACTGGACTGAAAAAAACAAACAACAGAATTTTCGAAATTGTGGCACGAGCACTGCACACAGAGTAGTACTCTCGTGTTTCAGTAAAAAAATAAATATTTTAACAAAAGCAGTCTTCACAAATATTGCAAAGGTATTGTATAATATATACGGATACATTATATAACTATTCGTTACATACCGATATCATAAAAGTCGCTCATACGCAACGAATCACGTATACAGCTAGTATTTAATGATGGGGTGTCCCTTGAAGCCTTGTTATCGTATGACGTCAACTGTGGTGTAAGTAGTAACGAGTGTGAGGTCGCAGTCGGTACGTCAGCATTAGAAAAGGCGGAAATCAATTTTTGCATTTTGCATTCAAAATCGAAACTTTCTTCAGTTTTTATTTTACGCGAACTGTTAGGTATTTACTAAAATCAGAGACACCTTTTATATGGCCGAAGACTGCAGATTTGTTTAAATTCTCTCCAAATTCATTGAAAACATCTACATTTTTAATCTGGTCAAATACGATTTAGTCCACTCGAATTGCGACATGATTATGTCGACGACACTCTTCTGGGAAAAAGAGGAGGTTGAAATTCTACAATGAAACGCAGACGCATCACTTATAGCAAACGCAGAAGACATATAATGCAAGTATATTTATAACTTGAAAAAATTACCTGCTACAATATTTAGGCCGACGATTTTACCTCTAACCCGCTATATTTGTAGTGGCTCTGGCCGGGAAGTCCTTGTGTTCCCATCTCAACGGTGGTGGATTTTTGACGCTATCAAAAGAACTAAGTCGGCTTCTCCGCTATCTGGAGGCACATTCTAGCGGCCTGTTGCTCTGGTCGGTAGTTTTCCTCGCTTTCTCCAATATTAATACAAAGCGAATGCGGGAACTGCACCATGTCAAATGCACCGTATCGCGGACGATCTTTTTTCCCATCCCTGGTCTTCTCTCTCCCCTACACTAACACTCACTACACTCCCATACATATCTGGGGCCTGAAGCTTCTCCCGGCTGGGGAGAGATTCCAGAAGGTGGATATCCCCCGCAAGACATGTAGGTAAGCACCGAATCGCACCTGCAACAGAGAGGAAGCAACAGCATCTTTCGGGATGAAAAATGTACTACGCTAATAGGCCAATAGCTAAAGCAGTTGACGTTGACGAAGCTCGGAAATTTCCATCAATTAGCCAACCAACGAATCAATCCAATGCCGAAGAAAGTGTCAGTCTAGATGTATCTGCGACTTGGTGCCAAAAGGACCAGTACAGCATTCAAATTTTGAGTGCTGAAGTGCTGGAGCGCTGGCTGGAGCGCTGGAGCTTTGGAGCGCTGAGTGGTTTTCTCACACCATCAAAACGAAAAAACGGTCGTAGGTCAATATAAATCGAAGTGAAATTAGGAAACACGATGCACGTTTGACTTTGGCCTTTCTTCAACAGAAAGAAGGGTCTTCCAAGCACACATTGTCCATACAAATCAAAAACTGACATTGGTCCTTTTTCCACCAGCTGCAGGCATAATTTCAATTGGCGCGATGAGTTGTAACCTCTCGTCGTACTCCCTACACTCCAATTTAAACGTAATGGCACTTGAAAGTCACGGGTTAAAAGGAGTAGGGGATTTTGCCCCCCCCCTCTCCGTCCAGCTCGTGGCCTTAAAGGGCCACTGTTTATAAATCGGAGTATATCTAGCGTTTCGCAATATCAGCCCGCAGTGGGTGACTTCCGGGGCACCGAGTTGCCCCTTGCTTGTGTGGAACTTTTGTTATAACTAGAGCCCGGAATTTTGGCAAAGAGCCTTTTTGTTATTGTTTCTACTTCATGACTTTTGACAAGATGAGTCACTTGATTGTGATTGTGCGGTTGTTTTAGTAGATTTTCATCTTTCCTTATTTTGCCTATTTAAGCTTCTAATGCCTATTTTTACCATTTTGTCTTACTTGAGCCTTTTATGTCATTATTTTTCGTTTTTTTCTCCTCCCACCAGTCTCGATCAAGCTAGACATATTTACCTGCATGGCGGGACAACAGTCATCGTCGTATTTTGTCTTTTTGTGGTAGGAGAGGCATTGTTAAAAATCTAAATGTAAAAGGAAGAGTATACCAGTCAAGAACTTTTCATTGATGTCGACTGATTTGTACGTTCATTACGTATTCCTCGTGACAAGTAATGTCGAGGAATGCATCCTACGTTTTGATTATGGCCTCGGAACCCTTCTGAGAACAGGTCTCTGTGTATGATACTTTTCTCAGTGCTGTTGATTGCACAAGTGTGAAGAACGAAAAACAATTTCGTTGTCAATATTGACTTTTCAAGATTTCAAAGGAAGTCCACATTCATTTCAAAGAGAGAGCGTCGTGAATAAATCAGTCATGGCCGTCATATCGTTTGGTCATGTAGAATTGACATTACCACGGAAAGATAATTTCCTTACACTTCAAGTACAAATGTAAATTTTAGAGTTCGAATGAAAATATGAATCATTTTAATTATTATTTTTTACAATTTCTTTTAAATGTGATTTTTCATTGTTTATATACCTTTTTGCACCCTTTTTTGCTAGAATAAATGCCTTTATCATGCCTATTTTACCGAAAATAAATGCCTTTTTGCCTGCCTTGTTTAGGGAAAATAAATGCCTGAAATTCCGTCTCTCTAGTTATTACAGAACCATTCCTAGCCTTGGTTAACCTTTGCCCAACCGAGAGTTTCGTCTTTGAACGCCTATCGGATGTTTGCAGAGCACTTCGAAACCGTCGCCATGCGTAATCGCTTCGATGAACGTTGCTCCGTCGCCCTGAGTTCCGTTGCAGACACAGCGCACGAGCGTGTTAGTTTCATTTTAGGATCTGTTCAAGAAATGACGTGGCATCTATGTTCCTGAGGAAAAGACGGCAAGTACAAAAATGTTAAAAATAATTCATTTCTTTCTGCAGACCAAACGCAGAAAATATTTTAACCCAAACTCACAGAAAATGATTGTAATATATTGGTAAATATGTGTAACATCGTTTCTTAAAATATGCATTTTCCTTCATTTATTATGCCATTTATTCTAGAGTCCGTCATTGAACCCATTGGTGTTCTCTGGGAACTCGAATAGCACTGGAATGCGACATAATTCATCTGGCAAGTGGCAGTTCTGGAACAAATAGTACAATAAGTATCACAGACAGCTACAGTTTTTCAGATATATTAGATTCTAATGAGCTGCTATTTGGATTTAAGGATTATCTTATTATATCGCTCACCATAGTCCACCATCTCAAAACCAACGGAGGCTACTGTATATCGAGGCCCGTCATCGAATTTTCTGTCAATTATTGAAACATCAATAATTTCCGCTGATGAATTTGTCATTTACTTGAACGTTTTACAATATGCCACTTAGTAATTTTCTAATGTCATTATTATGATAACTTCATGAATTTAAGTCCGTAATATCATTATATATTCACCTATATACTTTTTTGGCGTACTTCTGGCACCTTATGGCATCAGATCCATAACTTCTGAAAGATATGTTATTTGGCCTCAACATGGTGGTCATTTCCCACAGCTCTGCACACTGTTTGATACTGATGATACTCTGCAGACTCTCTCATACTTAAATTCCTTTATGCATATGTAAACTCTTATGTACTTGGACGAATATTTTTTTAAATAATTTGCATCATGCCTACATTTGTAAACTCTGAGAACCTGTTACCAATTTTTTAAAAAGCGACTTGTCATTACAGTTGATACCGGAGGAAGCTGACGAATTGATCATTTTTTATACAAATGACAAATTTTTATCAAAATGCTTACTGTGTATCTATGATATGTCAACAAACCTGGAAACTGCGTATGTCAGAATTTAATTTTTATTATTGTCCAATTCCTCTTAATGCGCCTCTTTATTAGATGTTACCATTTTATTGATAATTCTCCATCATTTGAACACAACTTGCATTATAGTTTTTAGAAATTTTGGTTGAAAAAGACCCCAAATAGGGTTGAAACATCAATTGTGTAATAATATTTTTTTTAAAATTCTGGTTATTAAGGCCAAGAGACCCTTAAAATAAAATGGTCATAAAATTCAATTGCAGTATTCTTTTCATTCTTTGTTAGTTTTTTTTCCTTTCAAAAATTACGCAAATGTATTTTTCTTAAATATGTCTCGCCATTAATATGCACATTCTCAGTGATTTGTATACATTATTGCATTTTTAGTTGGAGTTCTTCAAATGATTTCCAATGAAATTTCTTGAAATCTCAACTTTTGTATTTGAAAAATAGTTTCTAAGTTCGCATTTTCAGTGACGGTTACACAACATTTTTTTAAAAACTGCTCCAAATGTTTCAATTAATAATTCCATTTAGGGCGAGGTTTTACTCTTTCATAATATTCGTAAATTAATATTTCTGTTCCATTATTATAAATCCGAAACTTTGGTGGAGACAGATGGCGTCTGGCAAGACTGAATAGCCTCCCAACCCCAAAAATTTAGAAATCTAATTAGTACGAGAACGTCTATGCCATTCTGTAGCACTACCAGTTCATTTTGTCATGTATTGAACCTCATTCCATTTTTTAATGTTGCAGTTAGGTATATCCTATTTTATTATCTTAAAAACAATTTTATTGTAAAATTAAGAAGGAAAATGAGGTTAAAATGTTATCAATATTGGTAATAGCAGTAATGTGCAGTTCATAATGTAATAAAGTCAAGACAAAATTTTATTGTTAATCTTCCATCTAAACACATTAATTCAAGAGAGGTTAAATATGAACCAGTAGTGCTATGGAATAACATATTTTCTCGTATTAGTTTTCCAATCTATTCAGTTTGGGCTAATACTTCGAATTGCCCCAACCTCTTCCCAGTCCCCATCTGTCTCTGCCTAAAATACTTTTTTTCCACATTACATCAATTTTTCGCTCATCTAATGGTAGAACTGAAATATGACTTCAAGAACATTATAGAAGAATAAAACCTGGTCATATACACAAATTTCGGTCTACAACTTTGAAGCCGATTTTGAGGAAATGAAACCTGTTATTAATTAGAACCCATGTTTTGTAGGTCCTTGTTACAATAAAAACGATTGACATCTCTCCGTCTGCCTGCGGTTAACGCTGGCGCCAAAACGTTTAGACTTGGACAATTTTCTCAAGAATTGATATTTCTGGAGAAACGTGAAGGAACTGGAGCCCCTCAGAGTTTGGAATGGATATTTTGATTTTGGGAGATACTTTACTAAAAGCCTCAATATTTTCAAAACTTTGAAAAAAATGGCTCCAAATTTGTTCTTAAAATGTTCTCCTCATATTTCAAAAGTCAAAAAATTATTAAAGAATGAGAAAAATATGGTGCCAGTCTTATTACTGGCAAACTCTGTATTTTCAAGAATTTCTTGAGTTAACATTCCGAATTTAGTATATTGAAGATATGTTTTTCTCTTAAAATATGACACAACCCCAGATCTTAAAACAAGATCATGATTTTTATTTCAAAAGTTATTTTGCGTTATTTCATAATGAAGTTAATTCAATTAAAACATTTTTGTCTATAAATGATCCATTATTTCTTTGAATTTTAATTTCGCATAAAACAGAATACATCTAAAATAATGGCACGGGTCTGCGTTTTGTTTAACTCTCCTGTAGTATTTGTTATTTATACTTGTTTGTGCATATGAACCTGAATACTTTATCTCTGAAGTGTGTGTGTGAATGTGTGTGTGAAACATTAATACCACATAGGTGATCACAAGCTATTGTGGTAGAAGTGAATGAGAGCAGTGCATGTTGAGCTCACACAACGGGTATGAAGAAAAGCTGTTTTGGAACACAAGGACGTAGATCGTGATCTTGTCATTGCATGATGGAGGGCAACGCCCTGAAGATAAGTTGGCCCGTGACTTCTGATATATTTGTAGAAACGTTATGGAACCGGGTAGTTGACGCTTTGGATGGCGTCAGAAGACAAAGGTCAGGAGAGAACGCGTCCTCCAGTGTACTGGTGACTGACGGATCCGCGGAACTCGCAGGGGCATGCCACCGAACACGTAGATTGGACGCGCGCCTGGAGCGCCGCAAACTATGAATTTCTCAAGAAGCAACTCTGGACACCAGAAGAGTTTCACAAAAGCATTAAGAGTAGTAAGTGTCCGTTGCTGGAGAGAGCTAGGGGACGGAGGTGGATGTTGACCCCTGGGTGCCCGTAATACAGCTGGGATGGCCAGATGCAGGAGTAGTTCAGGGACCAGGCACGTTGCCCGGTTTTCTTAGGGAAAAGTTTTGTAGCTATCTGTTTCCGATCGCAGGTAGATATGAACACCGAAGGATTGTCTGGAAGATCTAGCTGCGAGGTTCGCTGCAGTCACGTTGGATGAATCTTCCAGAGCTTCGGCAAGGTCCAATGATGGCAAAGCCCACGGATTAGATGGGTACCATAATGTAGCACTTAAGACCGCTATTACGAACTGGCCCGAATCTATTCTTTGCAGCATATAATGCATGCATACGAGAGGGAATTTCCCCGTCGTGGAACAGCAACAGCTAGTCTTTCTTCCGAGAGGGAGAAAGTCACCTATGATCCGGGCAGCCTGAATCGCCTAATATGCTTAC
>BOPP01000022.1:11257268-11283948 GCA_017312745.1 Gryllus bimaculatus
TGCAATATTGAAGGAGGATGACTATAGACACACGTGTATTTGTGTTCTTCATTGTCCCTTCGCTTCGCAGCTCTGGAAAGGAAGAACCTTCACAGGACTCCGCCCCCAACAAAGAGAAGTGACCCCTGAGACCACGTCACTAGGGATGCTGGAACACAAGAGTATTTGCACGAAACACGTTGCGGGTCTTTCTGCTGCTTAAGCCACCCTCATGATATGCCCCCCGCAACGGCCCCAAGCAGTGGAGGATCCTGAAAGAAACCGCTCCGCTGCCGAGAAGGGCAGCAGTTTACGAAGAAGTTCTCCACCGATAATGTTATATCTTGACCAGGTGTGGACGTCGTGCGAAGAAGAGCCCATTTCCTTCCTTCTCGCTGCAATGCCTGACGGCGCGGTTCCGCTGCGGACAAGGAAAATAGGAGGAAGGAGGATCTTTTAATTACGTGGGTTAGGCAATAGGCTATGCTATGAATCCCTCACACGCTGGCGGGGTGCGGGCCCCCGCTGGTACGTCTGTAGAAGCATTTTCCCCTGTCCCACGTAAAAAAAAAAAAACACATTCATTACACATTCACAACACACAAATTCACAGACACACACATTACACACACATTCACACCACGATTCACAGCCAGCATTTCACACACATTTCACACACATCACACACAATTCCAACACACATTCACACAATTCCACACATTCACACACACACACCACATTGCACACACACACACACATTCCAACACAACACACCACATTCACACACACAACATTCACACCACACCACATTCAACACCACACACACCATTCACACACACAAACACGCACACATTCACACACACACACACAACGATTCACACACGACACACACATTTCAACACACCACACATTCACACGACACACTTCACACACACTCATTAACACACACCTATTAACAACACGCACTCATTTAACAACACAGCTTCATTAACACCCACACTCAATTAACCACCGACACCTCATTAAACAACGACTACTCACTTAACACACATACTCATAATGTGCACTAACCTCCCATGATACAATACGTCTAGCAAGGCTTTTACAGACGAAAGTTAGATCAACTACCGAGCTGCGACCATTGAGTGTGTATGTATGTGTGTATGTGTGTATGTATGTATGAATGAATGGGCGTCTCTCTAGCGCCACTACTTGAAATTTCATGGGGCGGTATAGTTCAAGTATGGTACCGGATATATGCGTATAATATACGAGAAGTTCTTAATGGATTAATGTTTCGCAGTTTTATATTTTCAAAGTTTTTATTGCGTAAATGAATGTATAATTCATTGATTATACAAGTATATAAAATTCTGGAACCTTGTAATAAGAGACAAACAAGAATTAACACAAAGTAATAAACACTAATAGTAATAAACACTAATAGTAATAAGTTAAAAAACGCAGAAAGTAATAATAAACTAATATTAAACAAAGAAATAAATCATATTTATAATTAATTATGCATTACGACTACGTACAGACGTTCAACAATTTTGTATAAATAGATCATATTATAATGTGAAACATGTGTATCATAATATGATATATTTCTTTGAAGGAATTTTAATACGTCAAGAATCGTATCACAAATGAAAATGAAACATTCTACACAAAATGTACTGTTGTTCATTACAGCCAGCAGCCGCTGGGGAAAAAATGTGCCTCCTGCAAAGAACGACCATAACAGGCATCCCGTGGGAAGTAATGGCGGTAATACATGATGAGACGTGAGTACCGTTGAGACGGTGGCGCGAGGGAGTTTGGGCGACAGGAGGGGAAGGGGGAGGGGTGGGGGTGTAGACGGTCGTGCCATTTGCATGGCCAATGAGGAGCTCTGGGCGTACATCATCCAGGAAAAAGCGTCTGCTTTAATCGCGACAACTCTGAGGAAGAAAACGGTAAAGATAAGGAAACGTAGATTTATACATAGATTTGGTTAATATTTAACTGCAATTGAGAACACGTCGGTGATAGTGTACCGGATGAGATAGCTAAGTGTTATGTTCAGAAAATAAGATGTGGTTGTCCGGCTAAACATAGCTTTATTCAGCCCCACTTTGTACAATTGGTAAATTTCTTCATACAATTCAAATGCTTTTTCCAAAACTTATCTCCCAACGTGTTTGCAGCGTGAGCGTAACGCCAGGCCGTCACCTCCGGCCGCGTTTTCCGCCGTGGGCGGGCGGCTCTCCCCCTCCCACGAAGTAGTCGAGCACGAGCGCCTCCGCGCCAGTGGCTGGCGTCGCCGCGCTGACGGGCGATCTCGCAGCCTCCTCGCCGTCGTCTCGTCCCCGCGTTCGCCGGAGGCTACCGTACTCTCCGCGGCCTGGAACTGTGAACTCTGAACTAAGAACGGCTTTCCCGGTGCTGGCTGACCCGTTTTATAGGAGGCGCAGCGCTGGCATGCACTCGCGCTTTACCAGGGTGGCGCGTGTACGCTGTTAATAACGGCCCACATGCGTTGTGTAGCGCGCGCGGCAAATTTGAAAGATCGCCGTACACTAAATAGAACAAAAATTGTGGTAAATGCAGCGTCTCTTACCGCGAGCTCCTAGGTTTCCAATCCAGATGGCTCCAATTTTATAGCTTGAAGGAATTCAGCAGTTGTCTGGAGGAGAATCCATGCGGCCGGCTGCTCTGATCGGTAGTCGTTCGTGGTTTCTCCGAACTCTCTGATCAATTCCAGGCGAATGACGGAGCGATATCTAAGAAAAAGGGCCGCTAATCGCACGTAATCTTTCCTTTCTCACCCTTGTCAAAATTGAATTTAAGAAAGAGTATACCAATGTCTTTGCCGAGGAGAACAATGGACATTGAAAATTGAACAACTACAAGACACATCAACATCTACAATTTCCCTTCATTTTGACCATGTATTGGCTACCCAGTTCTAGATTTAAGATAATTTATATTTATATTTCTCAACATTTTTCTTCATTTGACTGCAAATTCCACACCGATAACACGCCGCATTATCTTATGTTAGCCCCAAGAACTGGTTTACGTAATCCGCCTTAATCGAACATTCGCGCTCCCCTCGACCGGCGCTGGGACAAAGTGTCTACCCGCTCCCCAAAACTGAGACGTGTTTGCATTGAGAAAGCATGGCCATATGTTTTATCGCAAGTAATATCTGCGATATGCTCGATGAGTCCGCGTCAATCGTTTTGGCAAAATGTGTTCGAAAAATTGTTGTGCGTATGTTTGGCCGTTCTGCGTTCTTAATTATTTCTGAACTCGAAATAAGAGAAAGGTGGACATAAAACATAATGTAAATATCATAATGAAATATTGAAGGAAAATATATTTTTCTCCGAAACGTTTATTTTTATCTGAAAATGAAGCAAACAATTTGTAGAGATTAAAAATAGTACTTCAAGGCAGTACAAACTATTTTCAAAATAACATTAGTATACACTAAGTATGAGATTACGATACATTGAAGATCTGTAAAAAAAGAATATCCAGACACGCATTTTTTACGAAAAAGATGTAAGTGCCACGACCTATCCATATTATTAATTTCCAATGCGTTCAGTATTTGAAAAAAATGCTATGCCGCCTTTCGCCATGAGAGGTGTTGGTATGGTTTTGTTAGAAGATACCCACGCACTCAGGAGAAAATCCCATAGAAATGAAATATTTTCTATTTTGACTGGAAAATGCCGATTTTCTCAAAAATGTGCATTTCCCGATCGATTTAAATGAGCCTTCCAGTTTGAGCATATATTTTGTTTTTGATGGCCCTTTATTTAAAGCCTTAACATTTTTAAAAAATCACAAAAATGGGACTCAGCAATTTATACCAGCATAATAATCTAATGCACCGTAAAAATGTTGAAATAAAATGAGAAAATTAATATAAAACAAGGACAGTCAACAAAATAAAAACGAGTATTTCAACTAAACATCTTATGAAGAGTAAAATAATCAAGATGCTTTTCAAATCAAAGAAGAATGACGTAAATATAATATTTCACCGTCGTAAACATACGAATGGCATTGGGGATAAACTCTGGAAAACAGTATCGAGATTTCCCGTGACATCATCGGAAAAATGATTTCACGAGAATGATGGTAATCGTGCGGATCCTACAACTGCGCAGAACTCACAATAGTGAACAGAAGAAAGAATCATTAAATTGGGGTGACATTAGCGTAAGTAATGGCTAAACATACATAAAAAATGCAACGAATTGTGTAACCTCTTTCTTTCGAAGTCGGTTAAAAATACAAACTTCCTAAACCTGCTTGAAAAGACGCTGGAGTCTCTAGGGGAGGCTGAGAAAACTTCGTTTACGTCGTCAGAAGACTCCAGCGTCTTGTGCCTCACAAAGAATACAAAAGCAAAGAATAGAAGCCTTTACATCACATGAAACGACAAAGTGATTTCACTGAGCGAGCATCAGATGCACAAAAGGAAATGAACTCTCTGTTGAAAATAGGAGTTATTAGAGAAAGACGAGTTTTGATACGTCGTTGAATTCAAGACAAACATTTCTGCTTTCTTACAGTTTGGAAGAAGAGGCGAGTTGAAGTTACAAACAAGCATATATTAACTTATCATTTCATTAAAAGAAAATGCACTAGTGTAAATTCAACAGCGACATTTTCGAATTCTTTCGTGTATTGTCACCTGAAGAAAAGGTGGGAGAAGACTTTAGTCAAAACATTAAATAGTCTCTATTTTTATTGATTTAATTTAGTTACTTACCCCAGAATACTATTAGTCAATGGCTTTTTTAATCAAGAAAATTTTGAAAGACTCATTAGTTAAACATTCCATAAATATATTAATTTATTTTTAACTAAAAAATTACTCTTTATTTAATTCATCTGTAGTGCATCCCGCCATATTCTGCCTGACCTGACCCAAACCTTTCCCGTCCGCTCACCACACCCTGCAGCTATGCTGCTCATCGTGTCCCTTTGTGCCCCGCCCGCCCGGCCCACCACGTCCGCCCCGCCCCGCCCGGCCCACACGTCCCGCCCGCCCCGCCCGCCCACACGTCCCGCCCCGCCCGCCCCGCCCCGCCCGGCCCACACGTACCGCTCCGCCCCGCTCCGCTCCGCCCCGCCCCGCCCCGGCCCACACGTCCGACCCGCCCCGCTCCGGCCCACACGTTCCCGCCCGCCCCGCCCCGGCCCACACGTCCCCCCGCTCGCCCCGCTCGCCCGCCCCGCCCCGGCCCACACGTCCCCCCGCCCCGGCCACACGTCGCCCGCCCCGCCCACACGTCCCGCCCGCCCCGGCCCACACGTCCCGCCCGCCCGCCCGCCCGCCCGCCCCGCCCCGCCCCGCCCCAGCCCGGCCCGGTCCACCCGTGCCGCCCCGGTCCGCCCGTCCCACCCCGGTCCGCCCACTGCTGGGCCATGTTTACTATGATTCTCGCTGCTGGAAAATATGTTAACAGTAACTTTCTATGCAAGTAAAGAATTTTGTGCAATTTTCAATTCTGAACTGAGTGTGAGTGAGTGAATATGTAGCGTTTTCAGCCACTAAACCCAATACTGAAGTTGGAAAAGCTTTCGATGCCAAAAGCTACTTTCACTTCCTTTGACGGAACATAGACTTTGAACTGCCACCAAAAGCAAATATAGTAGCAAGCGAGTAAATATATCGGCTTCCAAATGCCAAAGAGGGAGAGCGCGGCTTCGAAGTCCATTCCCGCTGTCAGAACAAAGTGTGAATCGCTCTGGCTATGGGAAATGCTAAAAATAAATATGCCTTCGAATGATTTGTTGTCTTTAGTAAAACAATTTGTAACTTCCATGTTCTAATCGTAGTTCTCGTTTGAAATGCTACGAATCCCCATTTGTATACAATTCTGAATTGATTTCCAGAAAGGTCGGAGCATGGTGATGGCAGAGTTAAACGGAAATAAATGAGCTAAACATTTCTTTTATTCTTCCTCCTGGTGAGAAATACGTAAGGTCTTGGAAGGTCGACCCTTTCGACCTGGAGGTCGAAACATTGTGAGGGTGTGATCAAATAAAAAATTTAGTTTTCCATCTATAATTACTCATTCGTGTCTAGAAAATTCAGTAACATGTATAAAGGTAATAACGATTACATGTATACAAGTAGTTTCAGATAAAGTACACAGACGCAAAAGATAAGGAATATGGCTTTCCCGCAGTTTCGGTACATCAGTCACCAAAAAGTCGTAGCGATTTATTTTTTCGGCTGTGGTGCGTAGTCGGGAAAACAATTGTTTTTACGATGTTCGCCGGAAAAAATACTAGCGCCAGTTCTTATAGCGACTTTTGATACATACGAAGAGAGAATTTAAGGAATACAATTGCAGCTGTTTTTGAGAAAATTGTTTAAAAATTTTACGCCAATTATGCGATTTTTTTTCGAAAAAATGTACAAATCATTTTTTTAAGTTTCTGTATTTAAAGAACACACTTCATTAAGGAACAAATCTCTATCTTTAATATTGTATTTGTAGAAAAACTCCGAAAAAACTTTGAAACTCTTGCAATTTTCGAAAAATCAAGGATTTCCACGAATATAATAGCTGTCTCATTCTTTTAATAGTTGTTTGCGCTATCCAAGATCAAAGTTTAAAACTAAATTTTGGAGCAATTTTTTGAAACAATTTTGAAAATAGATTTCAGATTCTATGTAAAGTACCTCCGAAATCAAAATACTCGTTGCAAACTTAGTGTCTCGACTTCATTTAAATCGATCGAATATCAATTTTGGGGAAAAGAGTCTCAACGGCTTAGTCAATAGCGATGACGACAAACAGATGTTTTGCCGTCAGTCGATTCTTAGGTATGAGGTCCCACAAAACTTGGATTCTGACTACATCACATGTTTGAGAAAGTAATTTACTCTTTACTAAATATAGGAACACATCTATTCCCTTTTTTGTTAAGAGGGCCTGGAAATTAATTTTTTTTTCTGTCGAAAACTCTGATTTTCCACCAACGATTACAATTCTTTCTCCGAACTTACATACTTACTTCATTCGAAGTAAGTGGGAAATTAAAAATTAAAATTACTTGTTCTATCCTCTCTTTTCTCTTAAATTACTATTTGCGACAACTTCTTTGATTTTCTCATTAAATTCCCAAACAGGAATCTAACACTAAATTACTAGCGTTTATCACGTATCGTTCTTTTATCCACCCAACTGCAGGGACAAATATATATTTCCTTTTCATAATAAATCGGCAGACTACAGTCAATATTTTAAAAAAATCCTAGAACACAACTGAAGGAAATACCTCTTCTGTTTTTCTTCCTAAATTAAAAATGTATTGCTTATAAAGTCATGTACATTAAATAAACAATGAACCACACTATTTCTCGTTTTATACTTCTCTCCATGTACCCGTAATTAGCAAAACGCTACATTTTTGTAGGCGTCTCGCAAAGTGCGACCATCAGTAAACAGAAGTAGTCGGTTTCCAAGCACGTGTGCATAAAAAATTTAAAAAAATATTATTTATATTTTTCCACAAGTCCTTTCAGCGAGATGTTCATTCGCATTCATCCGCGGACATCCTTCGTAAAGTTGGAGATCTGCTTGCTGGAAAGCGCGTTGGACGGTTAGCGTCGAGCAAAGTTCAACTTACCGCACGATACGCTTATCGCAAAAAACAACTTTACTGTACGCATACCTCAAAATACAAATTTACTGAACGCGGTCCTTAAAATATGACATTGAAATCGATAAAAAGTGTTTTCTATGCCTAAATGGTGGGGAAAAATCAATGAATATTTCTTTGTAGATTTTTTCAGGAGCAGTGTCAGTGGCTCGTTCTCTCTCACACATTCTTGAGCACCATTCTTTTGGCAGCGGACGTTGCGCTTGCTGGACAGGGCACCCGTCCACCCGGTACGCGTCTCGCATAATACAATTATACCGTACGCTCACCGCAAAGTGGAACATTCAAATCAATAACCAGTAAACGTAACAAGTTGTTTCTATTCATGAATAGAATTCATGAAAATACAAAGAAAAGTGTTTTTACATTTTTCCAGGATCCGGTTCATTCGTTCCCCGGCACACATCCGCGAGCACCTTTCTTATGAGCGAGGGCGTTGCTCCGGTTGGCGTCCCGCGTAATGGAACTATTCCTTATGCTTACTTAAACTCAACGCTACCGTATGCGTGTCGCCACTTTACCGAACAAATACTGCAATGTTCAACATTACCGGACACGGACGGGAATATGCAAAGGTTACATCAATAAGCAGTAAACGGAACTAATAGTGTATATGCATGAGTGGTGAAAAAGAATAAAGAGATGTTTCTTTTTTTTACATGTTTCCAGGAGCCGTTTCAGTGATTCGTTCCCCCTCGCACATCCGCGAGCACCTTTCGTTTGAGCGCGGGCGTTGCGCTTGCGTAGGAGGCGCGGCCGCGTAGGCGATGGACGCGCCGCCGCCGCCCCCGTCGTACCAGGAGGTGCGCGCGGCCGCGCGGGCGGCGCGGGAACGAGAGCGGGAGCGCCACCGGCCGCGCATCGGCAGCCTCCGCCGCCCCAGCCACGCCTTCGTCCAAGCCATAAGTACGGCTCGGCTCGGCCCCGCCCCACCACGCCGCCCCGGCGCCGCACGCACGCCGCCGCCCGAACGCTCAGCCCACGCGGCTCCATCACATTTACGCCATAGCCCAGGGGTTGTCACGTGCAGGTGTCTCAATGTTACAAACTTCTAGGTCAGGTACAGGGATCGAAGATGATCACATTTTGCTATTGAACATTTGGTAGTGAAGTTCCGCATGTGACAGTTGACCCTGAGGCAAAATCGCATACGCCGTGTTCGGCGAGTACGCAAAATCTCTTTCCCTGATAACGTGACCTCCCGAATGCATGGGGAATTGCCTAACATTCACAGCGCAAATGTTGTATATGTATCTTTGTTATATAAAATTCAGTCCCATATATTCATCGCCAAAAAAGTGATCGACTTTGGCCACGCTGCATACCCTCAAAGTTCGTAAAACGAATTATTATTCTCGTATTTATTCTGAGACACCTCTACGAATGACTCACATTTAATGATGCAAACTTCAGGCCACGGAAGAGGTTTAAAGATAATTTTTGTCTTGCGATCATTTGGTGAGAAAATTCATACGAGTTTACAGAAATGACGATTGTCCATGATTGGTAAACAATGCGTCGTCCATAGGAGGTTGGCAGGAAAACAACACGTTTTGATTCAGTATTCACGAGATCGGCTGAACATCAGTACGTGATGAGTTACCTAACAATCAGAGGCAAATTTCCCAAGTGTAATTCCGTTGTATTCCCTTCACATTCTCTGAAGCAACATGTGATTATCGTCAAGGGGCCCACAGGCTAGTTTGTGACATTTATTCTGAAACATTCGGTTTTAAGTGGAATTTTTGTTCTTTCGGCAATCAAAATTCCGTTTTTGCCCAGTCTGACAGGTTGACGCAAAAAATGAAGATCGTTTAAGTAATAATAATATCGTTCATGAATTGTAAACAAAATGTTTTCTATGATCGTATAAAATGCTTCTACTACAGTTTATTTAGTCTCTTCTTTGCATTGCTTTCCAAACAAAGCACGGTCTTCGTATTCAATCTTTATGCAAAACTGTTTTACTCACTCACATGACGTCGCAAGCAAAAGTGTTTTTAACGTTTCTTAACGTGATGTCTCTTTTCCAGATTACTTAATAAATGACTAACTTCACGCATGCGTAGCGATATGTAGTATATCCCTCATTGTTATACGATGGTAGAAAAATCTTTTTTCGGTCGCATTGCAGCCATCATCGGTGCAAAGCGTTGCGGTCGGGGGGAGGTAGTCACAGGCTAGCACCCATTCAATATTTACCAGCCAAATACTAACCTTCTTTTTTTACGTGCCCCTATCTAGCCCCAATTGCTCTGCAGATGGTCCCAATACGGTGGGAGATGCTTTATGGGATATTACGTAAATATGATGGAACGTGTGACATTTCTGTTGATGACAGTCATAAATCCATTACATTTTTATAGCTACTGCTTCTGTTTCGATACTTCTAGCATTCATGATTTTTTAAAAGATTTTTCGCTGATTCGTCTAGTGTTGCTCGTCATTTTATTTTGTGAAGGAATGAATTTGTAGATCAATTAAATATTAACACATATTTACATTTATTTTAGATTACTTGCTTATGTTTTGTCAATAACAACTTGATCTCATCAGAGCGTTTTACGAAATTAGAAAAAATATCTACAATAGAAAGCTGAATATGCCATGGCCTTCCTATTCTTGATATGTTCAGATAATTTGCGAAAGGGAAATTATAAATTATGCAATAATATATTAAAATCATTATTTGTGCTTTTAACTTTTATCTTACAAGACGTTAACTGGTGAATGACGAAACCTGAAAAACCTATGTGAAAGTAAAAATATTTAGTACCTGAGGTGTTACGAAAACAAACCAGTCTCAAATTCACAACTTATTCAACATAAATACCACATAATATACCAACACAACATACAATATACTTCTCTAAACTTTTTTCAAGTTTTAATTTTAAAATATTTCAACGATATTTAAAAAATATTGCTCTCTTCGCAAGCCAGAAATAAACTCTCCTAAATCAACTTTTTTTTTCTGTCTACCAAATCAAGGAAATGACTAACTTTTTATAAAATGATAATGATTACATATATTCAGATTGCCCAAAATCTTGCCTTAGGGACGTAACAAATACTTGGGCATCGATGATCATTATAGCCAACCATCACTGGTTTGCAGTTGCAGTTGACATACTGTTACCGTGTCTGTTCAACCCATCTCTGTCCATTTCCATATACTGTTTACCACATTAATGTGAAGAACTCACAAGTATATGCTCTTAATTAATTTAAATTAGTGAATCTTTTCCATTTTACTCATTCAGTTAATGACAAATGCATCTATACGTCTCTCCGAAGTGACGTAAATTTTACATTTTTTTCTATTATTAAATTAAATAATTACTTTGTATTTTTTTAATGTTGAACGCATTCTAAAGAAATAAACATTTGTGTAATGATTATTTACGTTGTTTTAGGAATTTTTCTAAAAATCCTCATTTTTATTAGCTTGAAATACATCATAGTTCATGTTTTTGTGGTTTTAAATTTGATTTCCTAATATCATTCAGAGAATATTGACCATATCTCTACTATCTAATGATTCATCAAAATTGTCCACATTTTTGTTTATAAACAGAACATATATGGTCGTGAATACACGTAAAATATGCGTGCGTCTCGACTGAAAAATTGTTTCTCGTGCTTACTTTTTTACTACCTTCGTTTCCCCCACACTTCTACGAAAAAAGGTACCATTCATCCTTTGTAATTAACGATGTTTGTTCAAACATTAATCGTTAAAGTACTTGGTCTTATTCTCGTATATTCTGTAGTTACAAAATATTAGAACATTTCCCAAAAATTCTACTGTAAACTACACATTAATAACCTACAACGTGCTGAAACAGAAGCAGTAGTTTAGATTTCTCGATCAAATTCGCTTTATGGTTTGAGACAATGGGCACGTGCGTTCGGCACCGGAAGTGCAGTTGGAGGCCTCGCACGCTCCCTGTTGCATGTTGCAGGGAGGCCGACTTCCGGGCTGGAGCAAAGAGTTCATGGTTTCTTGCGGAATGCTTTCTACTCTGTGCTCGTCTTCTCTCTTATTAACCATTTCTCAGCGAGTTTAATTCTGGATGATGGTGGCAGGCATGTTGTTGGAGAAAAAGTTGTTCTGTTTTTCCTTCTTCTTAGAATATAACAGTTTCTTCCAGATATTTGCTGCTGTTCGCGATCGTATGAATGAGTATGGTTGCTTGTTTTGCATAATTCACTTCCAAGAGAGAAATACGTATCGACTTAGTGTTCGAAAAAATTACATAATTTAATTATAATAAAATGTGGCTAAATAGAAATTAAAACAATTTTCATTATTTTGCAGAGAATTTTAAACTTTGTAACAATTAAACACTTGAATATGAAAGGGGTTGTTTTTTAATACAATGTTCGTTTCTTTAATGATCTACATCACACAGGTGTAGTGAGAAGTAGTTAAATTTAAGTCCAATAGAACACTTAGATCTTTAATACGGAAATAATATACTTCATTTAAACTATAGGTCAATGAGACACACATTAAATAAAATAGAAGCATAATTAAAAATTCATAATTTGTAAAATAATAAATAGGCAGAATAAAAGTTTGAGGTTTATAAAGGAAATTGTATAATGCCTTTAATACTATTGATGACTTTATTATGTCGTCACTACATCAGGTTTACTTATTTTTCCTTCAGGAAAATTTATATTATAGCAATTCAAAACACTGAATATCATTTCACTGACATCTCAAGAAAATATTTTCTTGCAATGACGTGTATTTAATTGTTTTAAAGTGAGCACGTTCGAAAATGAATGAATTCATAAATACTTAAAAGAATTAATACATCTGTACTAAATTACAGTTTGTGGGGAAATGTTGATGTAAATACATAATTCAGGTATGTGTACTTCTGATCTTGACGAAGTTATTGTATATAAATGCCTCAAGAATATCAACCTCTAATTTCTTATCAATGCATATACAATGCTCAGATTCAGACACTTATTGACAGAAAAGCACAGGCATATTGAATTACTAACATAGAGCATCATGGCCAACACACAATATAACTACTCCGCATTTTTGAAAGTCCTCTTACACTTATTTTTAGGAAATCAATTACAAACTGTCCAATTTGGCCGACAGATGGTACTTTTCGCATATGCACTTCATGGAATAAACAAAGTATCTAATTGTAAAAGTGAGGCTAGAATAAGTTTATCAATTGCTTTTGAGATGTCGGGCGAACCACGCTATTTAAAGTGGCTGTCCAGACCACTCACGGGAATCAATGGCCTTGGACTTGTGCGAACCATTATCGCCTGAAGTCAACTGCTCCAAATAATCGTCCGTTTGATAGCTTTGTGATTCCCGGCACGTAAACTGCTATGCTCATTGGTCCCATGAAGTAGTACAAGTTATATCGTGTGAGGTGGTGGTGTTCCTTCTCGACACAGCCTCGTCACAGCCACATCAAAAACTATCTTGATTTTCAAAAGTTAAATGTAAAATATTGGCAGCATTACTTTAATATACGCAACGGTGCACGAAAAAAGTAGAGCTCTCTTTTAAAAATTGAATTCGAAGTTTTAAAACGTTATGTAATGCAGTCTAAAATTTATTTCTCTGGAAACGTTTAGTAGAATTATGTGCTAGAATGGCACTCAATCCCCACAAGAACATAGTCGTATTCTAAAATTTAATCAAATGTGATCATTTTGTGCTTTTCCGTTTTACTATTTTCTGTGTAATTTCATGTTCTGCAGTGATTTAACACTGGCTATCAAAAATGGAAGTTTGTGATAATGACATGGATAATTTAACAATATTGTATTACAAGCGTACGACCTTTAGCCATAGCTACGACGACCGTGGCTGTGGCGGGTGTAAGGTGTAAATGGGTAAGGTGTAAATGTTTAATATCAACTTATTTCCACTCGTTTAATTTAAACAATAATTGTCTCTTTTGATAATGAAATATGGGATCTAATGAGGTAATATGTTGACCTTAACACGTCGTACCACACACTTCAATATCTCTCTTTAATATTTCAAATGCACCAAATTCAATTTAAATTTCGGTGTCTCAAAAACTTGACCGTTTTTTTTCATCGCCCGCGGTGCTTCTGATTACCTCTTCATATGAAATTCTGTCTGCCCCAACAAAGGTTTGCTGCGTCACGGAGTGAGTCTTTCGGTTTCAGTGGGCAGACGCCAGGGGCGGAGGTGGAAGTCAAAAATATACGAGTTTATTAGTAACGGGAATGCTGTTTTGAATGTGATGAGATCTTTATTTAGTAATTGTTTTGAACAAATTTAGAAAAATTATTACAAAGAATGTGGCTCAAGTGGCATGTCCTCCCCCCTGAATCTGCCACTAACATGCACGTTCGATAACTGATATTGTACGTGATATGTTTGTGTCATTAAAATCGTTTAAGGGGGGGAAGTTCTTGCTTTTCTACTAAGTGTAGACTTTTACATTTTAGCAATATCTTGTTTTTTTATTTATTAATTTCATTGGGTGTAAGTTCACCACTTTTTACCAATATTCATAAATAACCATGTTATTTTTTTATCTAGCACTAAAATCAAATAGAAACTTCAAGCAACAAAGTAGCTTGTTTGTTTAGGTCATAATTAAGTATTAGTTCTCAGATTAGAATAAAGAATGACATGCATGCACAACATTCTTTATACATGGCTGAAATATTGTAATTCTGAATCTTTAGCAACGATTGATGAAAAGTAAATATTGATGGCGTGAATTGAAGATGTTTGCTTCAAGCTCTTTTCTCAAATTTTATAAGACTTTTCTTCTTGACGCATGCTGCATCCTGAGATGGTTTGAACTTGGAATGCGATTTCTTGTCATTCATAATGCTCTGAGCTGAATAACCTCTATCTCTCGCATGTCTCTATCTGCCTGAATAAAATTAATTTTCAGTAATGTGTGCCTTGAACAAATCTTCTCATTTGTATGATCTTATTGTATGAAGCTCTATTTTGTGTAATCTTCGAAATAATTTTCAATTATTAAATAGTGTATAATATATTTATTTATTTGTGATTTAGTTTCTAGACTTTGTTTGTCATTGTTTGAAATTGTCTCAATAATCTTACTACAGTCATTTGTAGTATAATTATAAAGTTTTATCTATGACGATTCAATGACACTTTTTCTACTCCCATTGTATAATTCTGTCATCTGAGGGATGTAACTCGTTGTGTAATGCGTAACGCGTTGCACATTACGATACAGATTTTATTATGATACAGGTTCTTGACCACAGAGAAGCTTAGTAACAAGTATTGAACTTAATTAAACATTGAGAATCGTTGTAGTAAATTTTTTATTCGATTGTGAATATTAAAAGTGCATTTAATATTATATTATGATTCTCAGTTTTAATCTCTTATTTATAGTAATTTTTTAAGTTAAATATTATTTAAAATAAATTGGATCGTAATGTCACTTTGATCCTATTTGACTAGCGCAGTGGTAGTTATTGGAGAAAACATTTGACTGACGTTAAGATATGAACGCAAGTTATTTGTGATATGTTGCTGCCATGTGGTTGTCCTTACAACAGGTCAATTCTTTAATTTAAAATGTCCAGTGAATCAAAGATAGAGTTGACACCTCCAGAAATACAGGAAAAAGCGAAAATGGTGAGGTCGGAATTATTGCCGCAACGTTTGTACTCCCTCTCAGGCGGTCTAGTAAAACAGCCACCTGCTGTGGGTAGAGTAAAGGAGCTGTTCGCTAGGTGACCTTAGCTGAATTCTACTTGCCAACTGTCACAAAACGATTCAATGTAAACGTTTAACTAATAAAAGTTGCCAACTAAAAAATTATTATTTGAATTAACACATGCATGTAAAATATAACAAATATAATTAAAAACAATCAAGTTTAATTGAACTTGTTATCGCCGTAGATAATAGTAGTTTATGCAATTAGTTTATAATGTTAAGCTTTATTGCATGAGTACATTTTTGAAAACGAGCGACTTTAGAGCTACGAATGTAATAAAGTACATTATAAACGAGTTGCATACTTATTCTTTTGTATAACAGCATTATACATTTATAGAGAATCAAACTAATTTTGCGAAACAACTTCCCTGTGGCGACTGGGTATTTGACATCGTGCGAGTAAACGGTTGGTCGGCTGCTCCGTTTAGCTAGAATGTGTTAGGCTGAATGTGTGATGACGCAATCATTAAGGACATTAAATCTAATACGTCATCATTTGTGCCGTAAAATGTCCGATTATGAACGATTTCTTGCAACATAAAAGGTAATTTTATACTGAGGAAATACCAAAACGTATGAATGATTCACATTTGTTGTAACATCATTACAAAACAGGTTTCACTAACAATCAATTAATAATATTTAAAGTGGGTTTTATATTTAGTCATTACATCTGTATCAAAGGATTTTTTTGTTTTAATATTATGAAAAGCGTGTTATGTTCTTTAGTGAAACAGTGAGCAGTAATTGTTGAAGCAATATCGATGTCAACATGTTATAGATCTTACAGGTGATAAATGGAGAATACAATCTCTTCAAAAAAATTACATTTTTTTATATACGACAATTAAAAATATAGTTCTTAATATAAATTAACAGTAAATGGTATAAACGGATATTTACAATATAAAATAATCATAAGTCACCCATTGTACTCTCCTTGGCATTCTTATATACGTACTACAAAAAAAAGGGTATTGGCAGTTAATGAAGAATACTTAGTCGCCGTACCTCCAGTAGAGAGACAAAGTTTGTTATGTAAATCCATTAGTTTATATCGGTACTTGAAGGTTCGGACAGACGTTGTTCTGTCAGACATATCTGGGATAAAGGAAGTGGCTAAACAATAAGTTTGGATTTTTGCATAGATGAACAGATTTTTGAGCAGCAGCTTATAGGTATCAATGAAAAAAAATGGACATCCGGCAACGCGGAACAACTGTCCGCGAGGTTTGTTGATTGCCAATGCGAAATGAAGACTTACAGGAAACTGTAGTCGTTTGAATGTACAGAGCAAATCAGTTTGAATAGTTAATATCCATGTAATTAGCTGATCTTCTCCTTTACATTTGCCGTTAATTATTGTAGCTCCTACTAAAACGGTCACCTCCTGCGTCGTCCATAGCTTCCTGCGAAGAGACGCATTGTCTGATTACGTCGAACAGTGACATCTAGAATTTTTTCTTCTGGTAAAGGTTTAATTTTTGTTTAAAGGCAGACAATTTTAATGAATATATGTATGAAATAACAATCACATGCCTCTATGAAATAACGTATTGATGCGTTAAAGCAAAATTAGCAGCGCGAAATCAGTTACTATTATTTTATCGATCATGCAATTATTGAATATCTGGAGTTATCAATAACTAACAATTGAATAATCGAAAATGTTCTCAATTTTTAAATACCTGTGTTTACGAATTTTCTTGACGATCCTTGATTCCTTGATTAGACGTTGAAGCGCAGCAGCGACATTTTGTGCTGCAGCGACAACAAAGAGACAGTATTAAAACCTTATCCATGAAAAAAACACTTACATGTTTCAACTTTCGTGGAGATCGATCAGGCGGTGTCAGTCCATTTCAAATTTACCAACATCCTTTTTAATATACATAGATTACCATGTATGCTTGTGAGAACTCTCATCTGTAACAATCCAATCCAATAGTAAAAAGTATAAATTAATGTAAGCCGTCGTTTGAAGAGCTGGCGAAAATAGAGACAAAACAGATTAGGGAGTCTACCTCTTGATGTGGATATTGATGATACATTTCCCCTGCCCTACTCGTATGAAGAGGAAAATAAGTTAACAAATATATATACTAATATTAATATGAATTGAGTTCCTGCATATCTTTCAATTCGAAATATTGGCGTCTTTTAGTACTGATAAATCATTTAGTACAACAAATAAGGTACCGACCTCACCACACAGCCTTGCGGCACGTCTATGTTGAAGATGCTTGGGTGAAATATTGCTTAGATGATTGGGATAGCATTTGCAGAAACTCTGACGAGAAGTTCCATACATCGCCTTTTTGTGTTGTCTTCTGACGAGAATATTCTGAAAAGACAACACACAATTGAAAAGATAACGATAACAACCTTAGCGTAAAAATTAATGGGTATTGAAGAAATTGTCATGATTACTTTTCTCTAGACGAAAATAACGGTCTACTTACGAATTCTATTTGTCATTTATGCTTTTTGCTATATTTGCCGCGTCTCAGAGCGCGGGTCACGGAGACGGAATGGCTTGCTAACGTACCAACTAACATTCAATATGCCCAATTCGCGCATTACTTATCTTCGCTACACGATTGCTATGAAACTGCTCGTGGTTCCAGATTCTCACGATCTCATCATGTCTTCTATGGAAAAATTTGGATTCCTGGAAATTTCTACTATTTGAAAGGCTTTTTCGCCAGCTGGCCCGGAGATGGAGTAATCTACCGGTCACTTTTCAAAGCAGTTTGAAGGTTTATTTTCAGAGTTTCATATAAAATTAAATCTTGTTACTTGTAAGAGAATACACGAGTTTTTGGACCAAATTTAAACCATCTCCAAGGTGCCAAGTTTGAAATGTATTATCTTATGTTATTAATGTATTATGTTAGCGAAACGTGTTTTAATACAAATGTAGATATTTCACTCTCTAACCTTGACACGGAGAAGGGGGACACAAAAGGGCCTAGTATTTAAAAGACACCAAAGATGTCATTATGTAAAATACGTCGCGAGGTAAATAACTTGATAATTTCTGAAATCGTAGACTTTCGTGGTCGGGCTCCATTGAGAAACCCCCCGGCAACACATTTGCCATTACAAGTATAATAATACTGTATAAATAAGTCGGTCGCAGCCCTCAACGCATGGAAAATTGGCCATTCCATTCTTTTCCACGATATCCTTCTGGTCAGGAAAGTCCGCTCGCCACTGAGGATGGTGAGAGGCTGTGTAAATCACAAAAAATCCCCAAAACTTTAATGCTCACTAATGCCCAAGTCGTCACAAGGGTTGGGCATTGTCACAACACCAATTTTACAGAGCTGACTCGGCGCGTCGTGCCGCTTCTCCCACTACTTGACCCTTGACGTCCGACCACGGAGTCATAGTGGAACTACTCATATGTCATTTGATTAAGGGGAACCTTTTACCATCTTATCTGGGGAGACACTTTACCCCCCCCACACACACACACACACATTAATAAAAGACCCGAAATCCCGCATCTGCCAAGAACCACGGAATAATGTTAGTATATAACTGTCTTCCCGTCAGCTGGTACATTCCACGATCATATGGTCCGAAGGTCCTTCTACAATGAGTGTTCATGCTATACCATCCAAGCATGGCTGGCGTGGTCCGGTTACAGCATCTTTGCGGAACTACAGCCGCATCTGTAGCACGGTAAAGACGTACATTTTGGGGCCGGTGGGCATTTCCTTTCCAACCCCACGCCCACGCTGTCAGCGCCGTTCCGTAAGTGCATGTGCTGTGTTGCAGGCGGGTGGGGGTCGGTGCTGGCGACGGCGGGCGGCGCGCGCAGCACCGACGCAGGCACTGCCACCACCGCCGCCGCCGACAGCCCCACGCTGCGCGCGGCGCTCGCCCTCTTGCTGTGCGCGGCGGCGCAGACCCAGCAGCAGCAGGTGCGCGGGCCGTTGCATTGGCAATAGCGGTGACACGAAACGAAAATTATGTTAATCACAGAGGCAATGACAATGATTAATTACTATTCATTGGAGAGTCAAATACTAAGGCCATTAGTCCCGTAAGTATAGTGGATAGTGTACCTGCCCCGCCCCTACACACACACACTTTTTTTTGTCATCTGCTGGACACTGAAATCGGGTGATGGAAAATTTGTAATTATTAATTTAAACTGTGGTTATCTCTCACTTGCATTTTCACTTTTCTTTTTAAGGGTCACAACATTTCCCATTCCCCCTGTGACTGTTCCGGTGAGTTTACGGCATTGTGTGCGCAGGCTCCCGCGGCGGCGGCGCCAGCGGCACCGGCCGAGCCAGGGCGGCGCGGGGGCGGCGGCGGGGGCGGCGGCGAGTGGTGGCGCCGGCAGCTCCCCTCGCGGACGCGCCAACGTCAACCACGTGGTCGACGCGCGTGTTGGCGGCAGGCGCGCGACGCTCTGTTGGATGCAGGGCTGGACCGCGCGCCGCTGCCTGACGTCTGCGAAACGTGAGTACCTCGCCCTCTCTCGCCCCCCCCCTTTCTTTCATTTCTCTCTTTCTCGCTTTCTCTTCTTTCTCTTTCTCGCTTTGTCTCTTCCTCTTCTCGCTTTCTCTCCTTCCTCGCTGTTCTCTCTTTCTCTCTTTCCTCTTTCTCGCTTTCTCTCTTTTCTCTCTTTCTCTTTCCTCTTCCTCTTTCTCGCTTTCTCTCTTCCTCTTTCTCGCTTTCTCTCTTCCTCTTTCTCTCTTCTCTCTTCCTCTTTCTCGCTTTCTCTCTTCCTCTTTCTCGCTTTCTCTCTTCTCTTCTCGCTTCTCTCTTCCTCTTTCTCGCTTTCTCTCTTCCTCTTTCTCGCTTTCTCTCTATCCGCTTTCTCTCTTTCTCTCTTCCTCCCTCTTCTCGCTTTTCTCTCTTTCTCGCTTTCTCTCTTTCTCCCTCTTTCTCGCTTTCTCTCTTTTCTCCCTCTTCTCGCTTTCTCTCCTTTCTCCCTCTTTCTCGCTTTCTCTCTTTCTCCCTCTTTCTCGCTTTCTGCTCTTTTCTCCCTCTTTCTCGCTTTTCCTCTTTCTCCCTCTTTCTCGCTTCTCTTTTGCTCCCTCTTCTCGCTTTCTCTCTTGCTCCCTCTTTCTCGCTTTCTCTCTTTCTCGCTTTCTCTCTTTCTCCGTCTCTTCTCGCTTTCTCTCTTTCTCCCTCTTTCTCGCTTTCTCTCTTTCTCGCGCTTTCTCGCTTTCTCTCTCTCTTTCCCTTTCTCTCTTCTCTCTTTCTTTCTCTCCTCTCTTTCTCTCTCCTCCTTCTTTCTCTCTCTCTTCTTTTCTTTCTCTCTCTCTTTCTTTTCTCTCTCTCTTTCTCGCTCTCTTTCTCTCTCTCTTCTTGTTTGAAAAAGTCAAAAACAGCAAAACACGTGTGACAAACGGAAAAGAAGTACGATTGTGTAGTTATCCTGGTTCTGTCATAGTGTTATTCCTCTACTGTTCCCATGTATCCAATGTGAAGTGATATGTATTGTCCTTTTCCTTGAGGGCTTTAATATGTGTGCGATATGGCATGATGAAGACTGAACTGTGTGCCCAGAGTTCAGTCTCTCTGTGCCCGTTGGTTCTCTTACGTGTGCGATGTAGCGTGTTATGCTACCGATTTATATCACGAATAAATTCACAGAGAACTTAAAATTCATTGTTTGAAATTGTTTATAGTTAATTTCACAAAAATTTCTATAACAAATTATGAAATTTACCCATTTTTCAAAAAATAAATTTTGTCCTCAATAAATTAAAACTTTATTTCAATTTTTGCATTTTATAATTAATTTCAATTAGATAATTAAAGTTAATGATAGCTATTTTATTAAATTATCGGTAACTATTTACCTGACAATTAATTGCTGCCATCTTGCCTCTACGTTATGTAGTATTATAGTATTCAATTCTGAAAAATTGTAATGCTATTGAACAGGTAGCAAGTAAATATTGTATAAAATGATATGCAATGTACGATGTGTCATGATGTGTGCTGTGCGATATGGCATAATGCTCTTTGAGATGTGGGATGTGTTAAAGATGTGTGGGACATGACTTGTGTTATGCGAAGTGTAATATGCTTTTGTCAATGCTCACAAAGGCCGTGTGAATGCTCGTTGTGGCGCGCGCAGGTTCTCGCAGCCGATGGCGCGCGGGCTGGTGGTGGTGCGCGGGGCGGTGGAGGCGCGCGCCGGGTGGGTGTCGCAGCTGTCGTCGGTGCACCGCACGGGGGACGCCACCCTGGAGCGCGCGCCCGGCGGCGGCGCCACGCTCACCGCCTCCCTCGGCCTCGCCAACCTCTCCGCGGGCTACGACGCCTGCGAGGTCAGTGACCCCACCAGCGCACCACAACACACGCGAAACTACTCCTACGCCCTTAAACGCTTCTTCCTATTCTACAAAACAACGAATTTCTACAACGTCTATTACACTCATCTGGAGGTTTATGTTCTTAAGAACACCTCCGTAGCATGGGTTATCAGAAAAGTTCACAATCTCGAAATCGTATCTTGAATTGAATGGACTATTTCGATTCTGTGTAATTTAATGGGATGGGCACGGCTTGTTTTAATTTGTACGTACATATTGTGTGAAGTGGAGAAATGTCCATACAGTAATGTATAATTCTACACCTGACCGTTGTACTAAGTTGGAATACAATGTGAAGCTATTTTCAATTTTAAAACGATTTCCAAGGGTCTAAGGGCCCGAGTCCATTTAATTACATACAGGAGGAACGTACAGTTAGTACAGTTATAGTACATGCTATACTAATTGACCGGTACAGGGATATGGCATTTAGTTTGCAAAAGAATTCTACCGATTCTACATGTTAAAAGGTTATTTTTCTACGATTCTACATGTTTGGGGGATGTATAATTTGTGATTTGTTTGCCACGTCAAGAAAGGTCGACTTAAAAGAGAAAATAGGAAAACAAATTCATTTTGTTACCATTTTTACTTTCTTGCATACTACTTACCTTATATAGAAAAAATGTGATTTTTCGACAGAAAACCTCATATTATGGGACCCTGATGCAAAAACAGTGGAGAAATCTTGTACCAAATTGCAATTCCCTTTAACACGTTGTTTAGTCAGAATTCACGTTAGTCTTTAATTAACAGAATAGATTTATGTCAAACCGTCCGTCCGTGTCAGTCAATACGTCAAGAACACGTGGGCAAAATTGTCATAAAAATTGGCACTTCTTGGAGCAGGCTGATATTGCTTGCCCTTGAATTTTAAATACGTAGTTCCTTTTGGGGGTACTTTTCTTAAATCCTCAGGAATATTTTCAAAATCGTATCAAAAATGGCTGCAATTTTTGTGTGAAATTTTTTCTGGGATAGAACAAACACGCTTATAAAAAGGACGACTAATTTTTATAAAATTAATTTCTAAATAAGGTCAGATATACTGTTTTGAGAGTAGTTTTTGCGATCGTCGCAATGGCAAATTCCAATTTTCCGCGCTTCTTTTGCTCGATTCTTTCAGGAGTTATATGAGATCGAAATAAAATGGCAATGCTGCTACACGGCTGTTTGAGATCAGAATCCAATAAGAGTTCTTCTATTTGTGTGGCGATGGGTATGGCTTTATGAAAAGGTTTTGGATTGGCGATTTTGGATTATTGTATTAGCTTCAAAAAAATTAGGTTTTGCTCCTAATGCAGTACGATTGGTAGATGATTTTAAAAGAAACAGCAATGATGAGTTAGTACGGAAGGAAAAATATATTACGTATTACCGGACGGACCGAAATATAGTCTGCTGTTATAGCACCACTAGTTTGCTTACATTTGAGGAACTACCCGTTTTATCGAGACTAGCATATAAAAATTAAAGAGAGAAATTTTCCTACAAAATAGGTAAAACATTTTAATTTTCTTGACAGAAAGTTCTCTCTAGTTTCACTATCCCATGTTTGGGGACCACATGGAAATGAATAAATTGAATTGTTAAATGACAAAAAATATTGCTAATTACGAGAGTTGAAATGTTGGAATGTATTCTAAAAAAATATGATGTAATGTAATTAACAAGAACCTTCTTTTGTCTTAAAAAGCGTCTGATTTTAGGTCGACCCTTCGAAAACGAATGCACCTGAACCGACGTCTAACCCTTGCTTTCGTGTTGAGGAACTAGTAAACTAACCACTCATGCAATGAGAGCGATGAAACAATGCGCTGCCATCTATGTTGCTAATTTCCAATGCGCTCTGAAATTGACGGAGCCGAATTGCGCACCCTCCAATGAAGTAAGAGGTGTCTATTGTATCGTTAATTACCCAGGAACTCGGTGGAACAGTTTCAATTTTGATTGAAAAATGCAAATATTTTATTGTGTTACTCTGTCTACTCTCATATTGCGCGTACTGCCGACTGAATTTGCTTACCCAGTTTATCACTGCTTGGCATTGTGCGTCTGCAAGGCGCCAAGGAAGAAGCCGTCCGTCATTATATTCACTATTCAAATATTGGATTCTGGAACAGCATTTTTTACAATATTCTTCTTATGTAAAGAAGTCCCGTGGATGGCTTATGCACAGTGCTGACTTTCTCAGAGGCGGTCTCAGGTTCGAGTCCCGGCCGGAACAGAAATACAAATAATACAAATCGTCGCAATCGTCTATATCTGTGGGTCGAATGTAAACCTCAGGCAGGTAGAAAAGCTAGGAACTTTGATGGGAATATTCATGTATTCCAAACCTCAGGAGTAGATAAATAAAAACAGGGCCCAGGCCTGGGAACACCCCTGGCTGGCAAACGTCGGATTAATTCGACCCCAAGTGCCAAATATGTACACAAATAACTGTTGTATTCCGTATCCGTATGTACTGTACAGCTATTGTACGTAGTATTCGTGAAGTCTGTTTTGTTAAAATATTTAATTTATGGAAGAGTTTTACAAGAGTATTTTATTTGGTGTTCTTCAGCAGGATGAAAAAACTGTTTGGACAACTTTTTGTGCGGTTTTGTCCAGAAGCAATTTTGCTGCTGCAGGCCACTATAAACATCGCTGTAAACATTGTAGATATACGTATACAGGTGACCGGAAGCTGTTGTGACAAATGAAATCGACAGATCCGATGTTGAATTTCATTAAGAATGACAGAACTAGTTTTTACGAAAACAATTTTATCTTTTGGAACTTAAATGTCACTTCAAAATTCAAAAGTAAATGCATCAACTTATGGGACACTGATGCCTACAGCAGTGCCGGGCGTTTTGCCATTTCTGCATGTTGTATATATTGTGGCTAAAATTGTTGAGGAAAACGTCGCTTCTCACATACTTGAGTACTTTACCCCTGGCGAGGAAGAGTGAGAAAATTTTAAACCTAGACTTTATTATTTCATGAACAGCTGTGTTTGAAAATATTGTAAAGGAACTCTTTAAGATTTTCAGCCCTTTCCCCTAACCTTTCATCTGGTAAATCCAATACTCGTCACATTGCAGGCTGTAAATTCTAGCACTTATTTTATCTCGCGGGTGCCTCTGGGATCGCAAAGATTCTCGCGCCCCTCCTAGTTTAGCCCTGCGCTCACCAGAGGAGGCGCCCGGCGCATCGCCCACGGGGCCTTTGCGGTGACCTCCATTTCTTGTGACAGTCCAAGAACGTACGATAAACATTCCGGAGAATGTTTGAACAATGTGACTGTTTTCAGAAATTAGAATTGCAAACGGATCTTTGCAACGTACTCGCTCTTGGTCCATTGTATATAGAGATCAATACTAACAAGATTGACGCCAGAGATAATGTCGAAAACAAAACAGTATATGCATTCAGAACAAGCACAAGAATTAGAAGATCCAAGAATTGATATTTGTCAGAAAAATATGGATCGCAAAGCATTTTGAACATGAAAAGTGCAAATGCACAGCACATTATATGAATTTTTTTTTTTTTTGCTTTAAGAGTTGATGAATTTTACAAGCTTATATAATTAAATTTAAAATAAAAAGAACTCGATAAATGAATTTGAGAATTTATTTAAATTTCTAATTATATTAATTCATAATGTTAGAAGACCTCTATGCATCGCAACCTTCTCTGGGGTCCGTTTTCTCCCAGGCGAACTGTTATGATAGAGACGAAACCTCTCCCGGATTAAAAGAATCAGGCAGTTTTTGAGTTCTAATTCAATTTATTAATTGTACTAAACAAGCATTTTGACAAATTATTACAAGGATATGCAGCGGCGTATCAATGAACGCTGAACACGAAACACGACACATGGAAATTAATAAATCGTCTCAAATGCTCAATTTTTAGCATGTCTTCATCGTGAACTAGAGAATTCTGCCTTAGATAGCAAAATGCAGTAAATTATAGTCTCTTGCAAATTATCCTTAATATCATGGCACATACAGTTCTGTTAGCTAAAATGTTAGTTCATTAAAACATTTAGTTTATTCATTACTTCGGTCGCGCATTTCGAACTGATACTTCGGTGTAATTAGCAAATATAGGAAAAAGATAAATGCATTTCTTTAGTATCATGGACCCACAATACGAGTTTTCTTTCAAGAAAATTGGGAAGGTTTTTTGCAGTTACAATACTTTTTTCAATACTCTATATCTGGGTATGGTATATCTATTTTACTAAGTTTATAAGATTTATTTTACACGTGAACACATGAAGTGTGTTATAAGACATGTGATAAAACGCTATTTCCTTCGTGTTTTCACATTGTTTTTCATGTTCTCTCTGCCGGAAGAAGCATTCTTGAAGTGTTCACGAAAATGGTAGGAGACATTTTTCCCTCTCAATTCTGGAAGTGAAATGATGTTCACAGTATCGAACGATTTTTCCAAGAAAACCCCTATAGCATCCCTCGCCTCCAACTGCAAATACCCGCTTATCTCCGTTCCGTCGCGTCGACCTGACAAATGCCCCAATTCTTCAGCGGGTGACAAAAACAACCGAGAGGGGAGCAAAGGGGCGCGCCCGCTCCTGCCGTCGACTCTCCTCCGCGGCGGAAGTGGCGCCGAGCGCTGACAGGAAAGCATGTGTTTGCAAGTGCATCATAAAAACCCCTGCTGCGTCAGAGAGGGAGGGAGGGATAGAGAGAAAAAGAAAGAAAGAAAGAGAGTAAGAGAGAAAGAGAGAGAAAGAGAGAAAAAGAAAGAGAACTGAGAAAGAGAAAGAGAAAGAAAGAGAACTGAGAAAGAGAAAGAAAGAGAAAGAGAACTGAGAAAGAGAAAGAGAAAGAGAAAGAGAACTGAGAAAGAGAAAGAGAAAGAGAACTGAGAAAGAGAAAGAAAGAGAACTGAGAAAGAGAAAGAAAGA
>BOPP01000022.1:11290338-11304980 GCA_017312745.1 Gryllus bimaculatus
GCTGGGCGGCGTGCGCGTGCGCGTGCGCGCGGGCGGGAGGCCCGCCGCCTGGCTGCTGTCGCGCCTCGCCACTGCTGCCGCGCGCCGCCTACGCGCGGACCTCGCCGCCGCCGTCGAGCGCCGCCTGCAGGTGAGTCCCATCGATTGCTCGTTCCGAGAGCAGCAGCTGCTAAGGTCGCTACGCCCCGAAGCGTTGGGCGGGTGATCTCTGCTGGATGGGGAGATCCGGCGCCAACCTACCTGCAGGCTAGCGGGGTTTTCCCCAACCAGGTATTCCCACCAGCGGGGCATCGCTGTAAACCCCCGGTATGTGTGATAATGTAGTGCAAGTTAAAGTGTAAGAGGTGATGTAAGGACAAGAAAGAGGAAGAAAAGATCGCGTGCGGTCCGTAGCCCGTTTATTATGGTACTCCTCGGGCATAACCCTGAAGTTGATTGGAGAAACGGAAATCTACTGATCTACTGACACCATAATTCAGCTCCGGGCAGCGGCTGAATTCGACCGAGCTCTGTAGCTAGAGTCGTCACGAGTTTCGGCACAATTCTACTAGGTTTAATTGAGCCGCGCCCGGAGGATAATTCTAATTCCGTAGTTTTCCGTGATTTTTCGATCAGTATCAGCCAGAGCAGAACCCTTACAAACGGGCCATGGACCGCGTTCTATCATTCCTTCCTCATCGGTCAGCTTAAATGCTCTCCTTACTTTCACGAAATACGTTCCCGAACCTCACACTAATACTTATTTGCACTACACTGCCGCACACATCCAGAGACCAATCATGAGCTTGTCCCAGCTAAAAGCAGGTCCAAATGGATGTACACCAGAAGGGGGAAATCCCCCTCAAGCCAGCGACGAATAGGTCGACTTTGGATCTGCTCATCCAGAAGGGAGTATCATCGATTTCACCTTCCATTGGACACAAAACAGGAACACGAGATTTGGTGCCTACTTACACATCAAACCATACTGCATGCAACAGCACGGGTCCAAGGAAGAGATATTTTTATTAATCATGTACTTCGTTATGGAGTAGCAACTTTTTATATTTTTTGTATGTAAAGTAGTGTGGGTCACATAAATATGGGCTACACTGTTTTACATCCCCATTTATATATATATATATATATATATATATATATATACATACAAAGACAATAATTTAACAGACAAGTATTGTGAAGATCGGTAAAAGTGGAAAAATAAAATTAAAATTATATAAAGTATTAGAATTTTTGGGTAACAAAGTTTTGTTTTTTTACCAATGTAAAACTATACACGATTATTCAGTTCTCGTTGGAAATACGCCATATTCTCATATATAATGTTCAGGCTGAATTTTCCAAAATTGGATACTGTTCGTCGTTCAGTGTTGTAAATAATTTACGTTAAGTTTTCATGTAACAGGGGCTACAAGTGAACGAGCTGGTCTTCTCACGTTCAGGCTCGCCACTTCTCTAGAAGACTCAATTGCTAATACTATGCGAGAAGCCCTGGAAGGGATCACAAGGCAAATGGCTCGCGAGGTCAAGGCATCTCAGTCCCTCGTATGGCGGAGAGATTACGACTTTTCCATTTCCAGCAGGTGCAGTGTTGGAGCAGTAGACACAACGTTTTCAATTCTCTCTGTATTTCGTACGCAAATGGGACAGGAATTTAGTTTTTTAGTCAAATGAAACGTGTTTTACAAGTACTTTCACAATTAATAAGCACAATTCGAATGTGAGGACCGAGGAAAATCCGCGTGTTGCACGTTGTGTAACTCGTGAAGAGTTCTTTTTTTCTGTGAATGCGTCGGTTGGCATTGTGAATGAATTTATCCTCTGTCTGGATTTCGTACCCGAGAGTTTAAGAAGTGTTCAGTATTTTATAATTCAGATACTCCCTACGTTTTTAGAGCTGGGGGTTAATGAAGCCCCATGTGTATGCTACCGAGGTCGAGAATCGCGGTGAAAGCGAGGCGGACCAAATGAATGTGAACAAAGTCAAAGTAGTGGGCGTCACGGAGACCGAGCGACGCAGATACCCAACTTCACGCCATTTTGAATACTTCTAGAGCCCCTGTTATACAAGGTGAAAATACGAAATTTTGGCTGCATAGGAAAAAATGACCAATGACAATCTTCTTTTTTTAAATTTTATTAGAGTTTACACTATTTCTTTTTGTACTTATGAATAACTTCGTGTACTCTATCATAGAGTCCTCTATTAGCAATATTAGTCATATTATATCTTATATATATAATATATATAATATATTGTATATATAATATAAAATATATATATATATAATATATATAATATATTGTATATATAATATAAAATATATATATATAATATATATAATATATTGTATATATAATATAATATATATTATATATATAATTGCTGTATCCGTGAGAACTGTTTTTGTTAAACTATTTAAGTGATATGTTGTTGTCGGGCAGTGTGTCGCATGAGTGCGTTGTGTTGCAGGAAGCGGCCGCGCGGGCGCTGGACGCGCTGCACTTCGGGGGCGCGTCGTTGGCGCACGACCTCTACCCGCTGCCCGCGGACGCCCACGCCCACTCCCACTCCCACTCCCACTCCCACGCCCGCGCCCACGCCCCTTTCACATAAAGGCCCTTCGACGAAAAGGAACAATTTGACCAAAAGGGGCCATTTGACGAAAAATGTCCATTTTATGAAAAGGAGCCATTTAATGAAAAGCGGCCATTTTACGAAAAGGTCCTTTTTGACGAAAATGTCAGTTTGACGGACAAGATTAATTTTACAAAAGGTCCTTTTCTGATGAAAAATGGGCAGATGACAAAAAAGGTTCATTTGTCGAATAATTTTCATTTGACGAAGGTCTATTTTACGAAAATATGTATTTAAGAAAAATGTCATTTCCCATAAAAGATCCATTTAAAGAAAAGGGACTTTTTAAGAAAAGGGGTAATAAATGTCCAATTGACGAAGAAGATCTATGTGTTGAAAAAAAATTTGTTTCCCGGAAAAGGTCCATTGGAATAAAAAGAGGCCCTCTGCTTGTCAAAAAGAAGAAAACCTTTGAAAAGACTTATTTCGGGCTTTTACATATTTAAATAGTCAGTTTTTTTGGTACTTTGGTTTGTTTCATAATATTAATTCCAGAGTTAAGAATTTTTGGATTTGATACCACTTAATAAACCACATTCCCTGTTAGTTCGTGTTAACAAAAGTTATTTGTTTTTAATGGATATTTTGAAATTTTCGTATTAAGTTTCTTGCTCTTCGGCATTGATAGCTCCTTGTAGTATTTGCTTCCATTTGTATGAGTGTTTTGAAATAAAGAGTTTTGTACACGGTACAATATTTAAACTACCTTTTTTCAAAAGTTATCTATACATTACGGTATTGATTTCTGTACTAGTTTTCCACCTGCGGATTAAACGTGTACCAAAACCACTGAAGTGACTCTTACAAAGTAGTAAATAATCAAGTATATTCATTTTTGCTAGCTAATCTCGCAAAAATAATAAAAAAGATATTAACCAAAGCAACTAATTTACATTTTAAAATCATATTATGCCAGAACTCTGAAGTGTCATTAAATAGAACAGTTATTTAATTACAATTTAATTCTATTCCGTGAATTTCCACCTTTCGTAATGGCATTCTCACTAGGGATGATTATCTACAAAATGCCTTAAGCCACAATGTCATATAATACAAAGTGTTTAAAATTCGACAAGGCAATTCCAAAGTGTCCGAAACGTCATTTCGTTATGTTCTCTAACCAAATTTGTCTTGAATGTCAATCATTTTTTAAGAATGTTTAAAAAATCATTAACCGATTATGAATTTAAGAAAACGCGTAAATTTACAGTTCAGGAGCCCTGAATTATTTTTCAATGCGAAGACGCCAATAGAATATTAAACATTTTTTAAATAATTCATTATAATTCTGTTAAGTTCAATCGCTGTTATGTCACAAATGCAGTTTCAAGGATGCCGTTTTTCATCACTTTTCATGCCATTGGACATTCTTCAGAGAGCACTGCATGTGTAGGATAACTATTAAACATTCTAATTTAATGGGTCGTTAATGGGAATAAACCCTGGACATTTTAATACATATGGCTACTTGTTGGACATTTATAAAGCCTGGACCTAATCATTAAGGGTGAAATGTGTTTAGAAATTTTAGAATGGACCTTTTCTGTTCATGGACTATTTCCATTGGACCAAGTCTCCGGGAAGCCGTCACATATCCAAATGGGATTTTTTGGGTAACTACCGTTCATAAGAAAGGCTAAGAAACAAGGGCATCAGAAATCTCTTTATTTTTCAACTGATATCGTACATCATTTTTTTAATTATCTACAGTAAATAACCAACATGGCTCGTGTTGGAAGAGACACGCTGTCTAAGAAAATATTTCGAGAAATGTTCCTCTTAGAACGACCACTCAAAGAAAATACGTTCGTGGGATACTGCTCAGGAATAACAATAATAATAATAATAATAATAATAATAATAATATCAATAATAACAATAATAACAATATACTCGAAATTTCCCAAGATAATAAATACCGTATCTGTGAGGAACAAGTAGAAAATATCTATCATACCGTCTCAATTGCCCAATTCTTGCAAAAACCGACACGATAAGGTGTTTAGTTACCTCCACTGGCAGATCTGCACCACCCTAGAAATTATAAACATATACTCCTAATATATAAACATATACTATCTCATATATAAGTGGTACGAACTCTCACCCAAACCGGTGACGTCAATTGGACTGTGTACAATCTTATATGACCAACGAAGTCAATCTAATCGCACGTTAGCTGAAACAAACCGGATATTGTTATCCGGGAATTGGAGAAAGAACGCGTCTTCTTGTAGACATGGATGTGCGGTGCGATCAAAATGACGTAACCAAGAAGGCAGAGAAACATCTTAAGTACACGAGTTTGGTAATCGAGATCAGCCGAATGTGGGGCGTAAAAGGACAGGTCATACCGATTGTCATCGGAAGTCTGGGGTTTGTTCCCCAAATTTGTGTAAGAACTTGGCTAAACTTCCCAGTCTTTTGAATGACTTGTAAGTGCAAGACCTTGCGTTATTATGAACAGCCCACATTTTTCGCGAAGGATTGTAGAGGCACCGACAGTCACTAGATCTGCTCCTTAGGAAGCTGGTTGCAGCAACCTTTCGTATGTTTTATATTCAACGACTACATCTTTAGTCGTGATAGAGGGGAATAAGAATTTGGCAACAAAAAGTGTATCTTCAGGCACACGAAAATAAGACATTAAAATACAGATATTGATATCTGTATTTTATACCAGAATATGTTTACGGTTCAGAAACAATGATTTTGAGCAGAAAATTTGGCATGGAATATAGGAAGGAAAATAATGCAATATAATAGAAAAATCCATGGCCCAAACTTCACACATGAACGATGCAGACTCCGAATCAATCTTGATATCCAGAATTATCGAGATGATCGAAATGACGTGCGAAACATAGACGTTTGGGGACAATTCAAAACAATGAACTCTGAGCGACTTTCCATACAAGTAACTAAATTTTATAAAACATGAGTAAGCGACCAGTGATACAATAAAGGAAACTATATTTTTTATTCACTTGTAGGAATCACAAAAGAAGATACACTACACGAAGATGCATATCCGAAATCAATAGTCGATACGACCAAAATAGTTTATACCAAGAAGAAAACCGGAAATATTGTACAGAAAAAGAGAAGTACAGAAAAAGGGAGACATTCAACAGAATAATAAAGAAAATGTAGATACAACAAAAGGTAAAGGAGGCGCATTGAGGTATTCCTGTAATGTCTACGGATCTTATTTGCGTGAGGGGAAAAAAAATTACAATCCTCTCATTAACTCTTAAAACAGAAAAAATCATTACCGAATAATGGGTACGTACATTCTAACTTGCATTGGCAAACTGTCATTTTTATTACTTTTATTATTCATGACCCCCATGAACTTTTTGCTCTTGAAATGTTTGAGCTTTTAGAATTTGTTGTCGCCCCTCTGAGATTATGCTTTCCGCATTGGCAGTAAAGATCTCTTTTGCAGAGGAAGATAATTTTATACATCACTTTCCTGAACATCTAATGATGCCATTTAATGAATCTTTCGATGCGAAAGTTTTATGCTGCGCAGCTGTTTAAAACAGAGTATAGTGAACGCTAGATGAAGTGGTCCATTTGGTGTTACATTTTCAAAGATTTCAAGTCAGAGCATTCAAACAATGTCTTATCAATTACCATATATTTTATTATTTTATTTTTGAAAGGCATATTCCAGCAGTTGGAACATTTCTGATTTTTATTTCATGATTTATTTCATGACGATTATTCAAAAATACCTATAAAATTGTGATTGTTCTGAAATGAAACTTCGCTTCCCGAAGAGACATATGTTGACAATAATACACAATTAAAGATGATTTAGGCAACATTAATTTATTGTAAAGAAAATAATTCTCAACTGGACATCTTTGTTTTGAAAATATGAACGTTATGGTTTGTATTCAGTGGTACAATGTCACGGTTCTCCAAAAGTTTCTCATTACTTCGGAGGCAAAGACCACCGTGAGATAAGACCAACACCCACATTATGAAGCTTTTTAATCTTAGATGACATCTCTTGATATGAACTTCTTGTTCTCCTGTGAACTACTACTCAGCAATTTAGAACGAAGTGAGCAGTCACTATTTTCAGTTTCCAGTGTCGTTCTGTGTTATGGAAAACCTGTAGGACTATTGTTGGTGACTTATATTTGTTTATAGAGCGTGCTTTGGCAGACATAGTTCTTTTCGACTAACATCGAGGAAGTAAAAGACTTAATGTTGCTCGTCAAGGTGTATTCGTGATTTACCCAGAGGTTCAGAGGAAACATAACAAATAAGTGTACCTAGAGCCTTGCGTATCTTAATCGGTAATCCTTGACACTTGCAGTTGAGGAAAAGCAAATCTTGTCAATCATCCCAATACGTAACATGCTAGTTGTCCATGATGATAGAATTATGTATTTTAGAGAATTTTTCCGTTCCTTTAGAATAATCATTGGATGGGTATTTCGACTAAGACTTATTGCGAAATACCTCCTAGATTGTATCGTAGTTTGACGATTTTAAAAAAGTATTTATACGAGACTGAATTACAGCTTTGTTTGTCGAGGTAAGGAGGGTGAACTACGATATAATTTCTTGCAGGGCATCAAACCGAACTCGAAATTATTAAAAATAGTTTTAGTAGTGTGAGAGAAAACGCATTATATTAAATATATTGGAGAAACCGGAACGGCATGAAACAGTTTTGGTTCCGATTTTCGGTTTTAAAACATTTTGGTAATTTAACGAACCTTGTTGCGCTGGGTTAACAAAAGTGACTAATAGTGTGAACGAGTTTTTTTAGAGCACATTTCTTTGTTTTAAATTGCACGTTTCACGTTCGCCGTTTTTGACACGAACGAGAAATGAACCTTTTATAAAAGTTTAATTGAGGTGTATCATCTAGCAGTAAATCGTATATGATTGCATTTATACGAGGCGAAAGAAAAAAATGAAATGATTTGTTATAATTCATTTAAAAGTATAATTCCGCACAAAGTATTATTTGTTTCATTGCATGTAACTCAGCCATGCATCTCCATAGGGAAATTAATTCCTTTCCTCCATTCTATTTGTAAAATACCAACGTCTCTTTTGAAATTGTGACAAGGAACTCATCTGTACTGCGTTTAATTATCGCTACCTATGGTTCATGAAACTATAAGCACAACTAATTAAATTTTCTATTCGAGATGCTGTGCAATAAATCTGTCTTTATTGCACTAAACAGCTTGGATTGAGTTTCACGGCGTATCTTTCATCGCACTCGGATAACGACAAAACGTTAATTTTGTCTGAAGCCCAAAGCCTACAGACAGTAATACTCTGCGGTACATCTAAATTTAACAAATCGCTCTCTCAACGATAAATGCCGGAGTTACGACTTGGCTTTCACGTTTTGAACATGTGGGGCGGCGTCAAAATTGGTTTTCTACAAAAATTAATTTCGGAATCATTAAAGAAAATTATGAAAACCGTTTGAACGGTATATCTACTCCTAGTGAAATCGAAACCGGAACTGACTTCTTTTGTTAAAGAGCAGACCTACACCACAATATTTTATTAGCGTAATATATCGAAATGTGAATGTTTCTTGAAACGGTTTGATGCCTTGATTTCTTGGCTGTAATGCTAAATGACGTCTTAATCTTCATGCGTCCACTATTCAGGGACCGTTGCATTTTGGAGAAATTTCTTAATACTTTTCTCGCACTGCCTTTTCACAAATGTTCTTTACCATTTCACATTGTGATTTCGACACCTTCCTACAACTAAGTGTTCCATTTCATACCAAGGTCACATAATGCCATGAATTTAGATTGTAAAATTCTAATATCAAACATGAGGTGAAATACAGACATGTTTTATATATTTCAAGATGCTTCGTTTCTAAAATGGTTTGGTACGAAACTAAAGATTGAGTCGAGAGAAACAGATGCCCTCCCATACTTTACAAGTAACAAATATATAAAAAACAATAATATTGCGGAAAGTAAGGGGGGATTAATGTAAACCCTGAGAACGTTCAACACTTCGAGCTCTGCGAAAATTCAATGTGTCTATTATCCCGATCAAAAGGGGAAAGGAAAAATAATTATGAAAGATGTTTCCACCATCGACAGCATAAAATATTATAAGTTAACTTTATTTCTTGTAACATTTACTATTCATTTTTCACAAAAAATATGCTAAAAATCTCTTCTATAAATATTAAATTAGTTTATCTGTTGGCTACTAAACACGGAAATATATTTGTAGAGATTGGCTGTGATACAATGAATCATTGACGGCATATTGTACCCCTATTTTCCCAGAGAGAAATTACCATTTTGGCCTTGGTAATGGCATTCCTTTTGCGTTCCTTTTCTTTATAATATGATAATCTCTTATGAAAGTGGTAATCTCTTTACATAAAAGTATCACGATGTTTTTGAAAATCAAATATCGTGCCTTCTGAGTAATGGACACATTATTTTCATTTTATAAGTATGTTCACTGCTACTTGCGAGCCTATCCATTTCTTGCGAACTAGGTACTGCATTTATTCCTTACTTTCAATTCTTCCTTGCTGTAGTTTTATCCTCAAAGATTTAGTAAAACATACAGGGTCGTATGACACTCATTCTAAATATTTCTATCGAGCACTGTTCTGCCTTTACAAAAGCATTCCCGAAAGAAAAGTTTCCTAATAGATAACAAGGACAATTCACGGAGTCACATAGAACTTCCCATTCTCTAGAACAACTGTTTGATGTTCTTGCCCGTTCAAATAGCAAAGGCCATCCTGCTTCTCTTGATACAGGAGATGGAACTAATATACAGATTATCTAGGACATGCAGGAGTGTCAAAGATTACTTTTTGCTAATGAATATGTGGTGAGAAATTTCATATAACTGACTTGAACATGTGACAGTTTCTTCTGGTTGGTAGGCAACCTTTCATGCATTGATGTTCGACAAAATCTCTTTCAGCACATCAGAACGTGATCTGACAAACTCCTAAGTACCAACCAAAGGTACTCGAGCCTACCAATCAAAGGCAAATCATGTGCAAGTTGGTTATGTGAAATTTTTCACTGTACAAGCTCATTGACCAAAAATTAACATTTTTGACCCCTCTATAGCTCCTAGAAGTTTGTCATTTATTCTGAGACACCTGTATATTTCCCGAATAGGAAAACCTCGTAGTTTCCAACAGCCTTTCGAATGATACCTAGTGCCTTCTGACTCGTAAGAACCACTCCTTCAACCTATCGACAAAACACAGATTTGATAGTTCTTCTAACATATCCTGACATTGCGATTTAAACGCACATATGACGATATCTTTCTACGAGCCATCTACAAGTAGAATATTTGTAAAAACCTCCCATACATTCCAAGCCTCTAGTTTTTGTCGTAGTGTGTGTATTTCGAATCTGAAGTGTGCGCTATGACCACTGCTGAAAGGTATTTCTGTAATGAAATATTGTGAAGGGAATTTGAATGATTGTTTAAATGAATTTCACATCGAGAGTGCTGTGCTAAGAATGACCAGCTGGCTGTTTTATGCCATGACACGGTCGGTATGGTTGACGCGCTTCACTTCGGAGCTTTGCGATCTGAAGCAATGGCGGCTCGTCAGAGGAAAGAAGAGAAGTGTCACTTCTACGTACGATTGTGAATGTACCAAATAATAATGAAGCAACTTTCTGTTCAATCTTACTGAATCAATTACTGTTTTTGAAATATCTTGCGTCAATTTCTTCTCTTTTCCTTCACACTTCTTCCGCCCTATTATGAGTATCTTTATTGTTCTGTTATGTAGCGTGAAGCTTTTCAAGATTTTTGCCAAATGTCTGAATTTGCTTCCCTTATAACTTGCCGTCTAAGTCTGACGACGTGACGGCTGCATAGTATTGCTGATTATTGATAATTCCAATTTTAAAGATAATAGACCCTTACTGAAAATAGTTTGCAACTGACTATAGCAATGTTAATTGTTTATATTCCTGGCGCAAGATGTCTCTGGTAACTGTCGTGATTTCCACCACGACGTCCAATATAATAAAATTAGTTTGTCATTATATTAGATGAAAATAGCTTTGAAAAAAACTGAATTTGATTATATTCGTTGATTTTATATTAGTATTATACGAGTTATATATTTTATACTTTATTATTCCATTAAAAAGTATCTTACAACTTGACAATATCTTCGAAATATTTATGACTGATACTTTTTTGGATGTTCGTGGAGAAAAATTCGTATTGGGATACTTCACTTGAATCTCAACCTATGAGCCGTCATTCACCTGAAGACGACCTATTTGTGTAGATGAATTTCTGTGAGCATGATCACCCATTGTACTCACAGCCGAACAAAGCAGCGTCCTAGAGCGACCGAGAGGGACAATCCTAAATTATTTTTTGATGTTTACAGAATGTGATTTCTCCGTGTGTTGGAGTTTAGCGTTGTGAAAATATAGTTGCTATTAAAAGTGAATTTGTGTACAAGCTGTCATATCTTTTTCTGAGGGATTATATCAAAATACACATTTATTACATTTTTGTACAGCGAGATATATTTTTGAATGCCTAATATTCTAAAAATAATGAAATGCGCTATTAACCAAAAAACGTAAACATTCAACTTTAAATGAATTCGAATCATCTGAAAATAGAAGCATTTGTTTTGTACAACATAGATGGATAGAGAGCAAAAAAATAAATTCGCGATTTTCATCCAAGCAAGTACAATAATCAAGACCTTATATTTAAATTGCATAAAACATTGCACAATTATAGAATATTGATAGTATGCTCTAGACTTGAGGGAATTTGTTTACAATAGAAGGTAAAGTGAAATTATTATTTTGCATTTGTGCACTAGAAAATATGAATTTGAAAAATGAAATAATTAGAAACACACAACTATTTTACGACTTGATTTTAATTTGTTACGCAAACTTTAATGTCCCTCCTAAAGATCTGACAGCACAGAATACAGAAAAATGTATGTAAACTATTATGTGCATAGTGACATTTACTGATGCTATAGCACAAGTACTAAACGCCTGTACGTTGCTGTTCTGTGTGAAAATATTGAAATAAATATGTTGGACAATGCAATGTGTGTGTGTATCAACCCTTCTTATTTATCATCATTCTTCATCATTAGTTAAGACGTGACCAAGTAAACTGGTGGGACACTGGCCCTTCTTAAAACTCGCGAGGGTGTAGGGCAATTACTATTCATAGCACGAGTATTACTAATTATTATTCAATTACTACCCATATTTATTTTTAAAGCGCATAATTTCATTTAAAGATCTAAAATTAAGAGACAAGATCTATCGAGAAATTAATCACTAGCTTTGGAGGTGTGGAACAGGTTCCAAAATAAATGTTAACTTCGGAATTCTCGTTTTAATGAAAATCGAAACTATGTCATTTACGTGAATGAATCTCTTCCAGAAATAAAACTAGTGGTCCTATAGAATGACACAGACTTACTCGTTTTAATTTTCTATTTACTTTGATCTGAACTAGCTATTTGGTCTTGCCACATACTATTGACAGCTATCATCTATCGCCGCCCAAAATACCTTTTTTTGAAATTTGTGTAATTCCTCGTCCTAAATGACAATTTTCATTCAAAAATTTACAGCCGTTTTTGCGAAAATGGCGTTTAAAGATTACCGTAAATGCTACATTTAAAGCTTTTTTTTACAGAAAACTATTGAGTTTTCGTAAAAATTCATTTGAAGCCACTTGAATCACATTGTCACAAATGCAATAATGTACATATTAAGAGAGTGAGAGAGTAAAAAAACATTTGTGTATTTTTGAAAACATACACCATACAGCAAGATTAATTTTGTCATCTTAAACAACATTTAGCACTATCCGTAGAAACGTTTGAAGAAAAAAAATTGAGCCCATTTTTCAGAAAATGGCGTTTTATCGTTTCCGAAAATGTGGAAATTTTAGCTCGTTTTCACCAACAAATTTTGAGTTCGCGTAAAAGCTTCATCACGTACGTTATCCACAATGTTATGTACAATGTTATCCACAATGTTATCAACAGGCGAATCTTGAGCAGAGGCGAACCTGTTATTTTTACGGAATATTTTGTAATATTCAGTGTTATTAGAGTAACTTCGCTTTTCTGTAATTATAAAAGCGAAACGTTTGGATTTAAAAAAGTTACAGATTGTCTAACGTTTCAGTGATCCGGCAGTTCTAGCGAGAAACATAGTGTGAACAAAAACAGGGCATTTACAATTTTTGAAAAAGTGGAAATATACGAATGAAGTTGAGTAAAACTCATTTTTATATGACACTAGCATAAGTGTCCCGCGTTGCCAGGGTATTTACCACAATAAGTTATTAGATATTAAGAGGTATTCCATCTATTCTCGCACCGCGCCACGTTCGTTCGCGCACCCGGTCTACCACAAGCGTTTTCTTGATGTGTGGGCGTGGGGACGAACATAGGCTCTCGCGTTCGTCACAGTATACATCTCTCTTGTACACATGATTCATTCACCCCTAGATGCAATTAAAATTCATTTCCAAGTTACTTTTATAAATAGAGTGAAGAAAAGGAGTTGAGAAATAGAATTATTCTTAAATATAAACATTTCCTATTAAAAAATTGACGGCAGAATCAACAAAGCCTAAGCTATTCTACAGATATACGCAATTCTGTGAATTGACGAACTCAATCGCAGACTCAGTAGTCATCCTGTGGTGGACCGCAGCCAAAGTATTGCACATTGATGCACTCTTGAATCCGTGATGCAATGCTAGGCGAAAAATGTTCTGAAAAGAAATTATTTTCTGAATATAGTTAGGTTTATAGTTGTAAATCTTAGCCTATAGAACTCCTGACCTTCAAAGGAAGCTACCACATAAGTTTCATCGCTATTCGTCCAGAACATTCAGAGATTATCGCGCTGTAACGCAACGCCCTTGTGTCGTTATATATTAGTACAGATATAGATTTTGTAAGTATGTTTTTCCATTATAATGAAAGATATATTGTAACTAACGCATGATATTTGTGTGATGGTAAGTGTTCACTGAGACAAAAGCGAACCTGTTATCCCCGTCGAATGTTTTCTGTTATATTCAATGTTCTTAGAGTAATTTCACTTTTCTGTTATTGTAAAAACAAATATGTTTTAATCTAATGTCGGCACCATTATCAAAAAAGGTTTCATTGTTTTTAGGGGCAGCAGAACACTGTTTATTACAAATTTGTAATAAACACTCAAATAAATGCGTAGAACTGTTGCAGCCATTTTCAAAGGATATGTGATTTAACCCTAGAGAACAAAAGCGTAGTCTGACTACTTTGGGTAGAAATAAAGAAAAACTCGTTTTTACAATGAAACACTAAATTTAATAGATTGAAATGTATGATTATGGAGTTACATATATATATATATATATATATATATATATATATATATATATATATATATATATATATATATATATACTCACACACACTCATCTAAATAACTTGACTCTCACAGCACACACTTGCTTGGTGCTGTCCACACATGGCTTTTGAGAAGTGGCCGCAATAGTACCTCGACATTTGACCTTTGTTATAGTCGTCGGCCCATTTTGTTTTCTAAATGATTGCACTAGTTGTGTCGTTTGACAAACGACGCCTTTGTAATCTAAGATTAAATGGTAAAAATTGTTTTCATTTTTTTAACTACAGCCCAACAATCGAAAAAATGTGAAAAAATTCGCAACGTTTTGGGTTTTAAGAACATCATTTGAGAATTACTTTATTATTTTTCAATTTTGTCAATCATAAAATAGTATTAAGTTCAGTTCAAAAAAATTAATATTAAAAAGCTTCTTTTTATCTGCAGAGGGTTGTGGGTGGTGAGAAGGGGCTACGAAGTCTTTCAAAAATATTAAGTTTATGTTAAAATTATAATGTGACTACTCATATGCCATTTGGATTAGGGAAACCTTTTACCATGTTATACGGGGGGACCCTTTGCCCTCC
>BOPP01000022.1:11305001-11334327 GCA_017312745.1 Gryllus bimaculatus
GATTCGAAATCCCGCCACTGTGTGTACGCTTTGAAAACACTAGCTGTACTTTGAAAACACTAGCCTAACGATCTTTCGATGTTTGCCTAGGAGTTTCCACAGCTGAGTTTCATCATAACTTTTCCTACACGATTTATCCCTCTCTTTTGGATACGGTCTAACAAGCTTATATGCCCAGCCATATACGCGTCCCAACACGCGGAGCTGTATTCCATTGCCGAACGTGCAAGAGAAGAACGTATACGCTAAGCACTTTGTGTTCGCGATTTCCTTTCTTCAATGTCCGCGTTACAAATGGAGCGAGTTCCAAGCATTGCGCGCGGGGTATGATCGGATGAGTTCAGATCACTTCGAATAGCAACCCCCAAATAATTGAAGCTACTGAATTCAGTATTTTAATGATGTTTTCTCTCCTTTCGTTCTCAAGGTTACCGTTTTTGCATTTCTTAGGATTAATTTTCATTTAATTTTCTTCCGCCCGTTTCGTTCTATCGAGATCCATTTACAAAATCTCCTGATCTCTAGATTCTTGTATTCGTCGGTATACTAAGCAGCAATCGGTGAAGAGCATGATCATTGAACTAATAGAATCTGAAATATCATTAACGTATGCTACAAATAGAAGAGGGCCTAGTGATTACTCGTGTATCAATTCCTGTATTTCGAATTTTATTAAATAATCGCTTGAAAGGCAGTAAGTCGAATGCTTTTGTGAAATCTATGACTACACATTCCATCTTTACTCCCGCATCTAAAGAGTCGGAAATGTCTTGGCAAACTGTAAGAAGTTGGCCAAGATTTGTTGTTTGTCACTTCTGGATCAATGTAAAATGGACGAGTAATAAGAACAGCAGACCACGGCACATACTGGCGCAATCGGCCGGAAGTCGCGCATCCACGTTCCCGTCTTATCGCCCCTTCCGCCCTGGCGCTGCGCCGCCGCCTCGAATCAATCACGCGACAGTTGAGCATCGGGTATCGCACAAGATGGCGCTGCACGCCGCGCTGGTCGCCGCGCTGCTCCTGGCGGCTCTGGCGGCGACGCGCGCACACGAAGCACCAACGAGTGACGCACGGAACGCTCAGGTGATAGTTGATCACAGTTAATAGTCTCTGGAACAAGTGGTGTCCAGGAAGTATTCAATGCTGAAAAACATTTACGACATGATTTATACAGAAATATTCGTTTTGACTTTCTCGCTACCGCTAGCGCAGTAGAGAGGTTATGTAATACTGCGCGAGAAAACGGCGAACTTTCGGCAGAAAAACTCTTATTACAGAGATCTGGTAACGAAAAAGTGGAGATATCTATTTGCTAAATTTAGAAAAAGATCCTCTGGTGTAGCCAGAATCCGTGACTTATGGCTGTCCGTCTGTCCGTCCATCTGTCTGTAAGCAACGCTGGCGGCTAAACCGTACAGCAAATTTTCTCCAAAATTGATATTCCTCGATCGATTTGACCGAAGTCACGGCCACTTGAATTTAAAACATTTACATTTTCACCTGCGACATTTTGCCAAAATTTTCAAAAAAAAATGCCATCAATGTTGTTTGTTGGTGGATTGTGACGTTTAAAACAATGGCGAAGGTCTCATGTTGATTAAAAACTAATTTTTCGAAAATTGAAAACATTCAAAACTTTTTCGGCGTCTTCTTACAACTAAAATATTAAAAATAGAAATTTTCTCCCTTATAAAATATGTTTCTTATAGATAGATTTTGAAATAAAGTCATGTTCAATTTTTCAAAATTTGAGTTTATTTCGCGTTATTTTGCGTGAAATATAGGCAATTTTTAATTTTTGTTTAAATATTTTTTTCTCAAAAACGTCTCCACTGTTTTGATTAAATTTTGTTGGTGGGTATTCTAAAAGTCGTTTAAGAGAACATGTTCGTTGAAAACCCTGCTATTTCGACAATTGAAATAATTCAAAACTTTTGTCGGCGTCTTCCTACAATTACATGATTTTTTTTTTCCTTAGTGAAATGTGTTCATCAATAACAAATCCTTAAAGAAGGTCATGTTCAATATTTAAAAAACATGACTACTTTTATGAAATTTTGTTACAAACATAAGCAATTTTTATTTCCTTTGAACTACTTTTTCGTAAAAACCTCACGTTTTTTATCAAATTTGTAACTTAGGATAAAGCACGCTTAAGAGTGTGGTGTAGGTGTCATGTTCATTGAAATGCATGATTTTGTGAAAATTTAAGAAAATGGCGTCTTCCTATATTTGTGGAGATACAATTTTTTATCAAAAATAGATCTTGAAATAAGGTCATGTTGAATTTTCTAAAAATATTAGTATTTTTTGTGTAATTTTACGAGAAATAAAATAGCTCGCTAGTATTTTTTTGTTAATCGGCGACAAAATTAAATGGCCACTGCGATTTCACTGCGATTCGTGAACGAATGCACACAGTTGGTTCTTCGTAAGTCAGAATTTGTATATTATTTAATATTCTTTTGTTTGAACCTTTTGTTATTCATTTACACATTAATATTTTAGAAATCATTTAAAACCTATTTGAAATACTGCTAGCTTTCAGGGAATATCAGATAGGAATGCTACAATGACTCGGGAGCTTATTTTTGTAAATAGTGTCTTATTGTTGGGACATAATTTACTGTAGGAATAGCAGTTACAATTGTCAAATTTGTGTTGATATTTGCTTGAAAATATTTAACTTTTGCACCAGATTTGTAATGAGCAGGATTAAGCAGTATTTAAAGACTTGGTTTTGAAGTACGTATTTTAAATACATTGACATGTTCATCCGAACCAGATGAATGACCGTTTTCCTTTGCAGGTGTTATACATTTGCCTACTAGGAGTTTGTTGACTGATGTTTTGCTTGAAAATCAGTTGTTTTTAAAAGAATAGTACATTTCTTTGTGTCAGACATTTTTATATCATTTTATCATATATCATCATTTTATCATATATTCATAATTAGCCTGAAGCAGTGGCGGCTCACGCCCATTCGTAAGTTCGCATGTGCACTCCCAATTTAATTCTGTGCATTTTCTCTAAAATATCTCAAAACAAGAGGGGAATACAAGTCCGCTCAGAACGTTTCCGAAACATGGAATTTCAAAACCCGCGCCGATCGGAAGCAGCGATTGTCAGTCCGCCACCAGTGCCCTTCGTGGAAGCCAGCCGGCGCACACTCGGGAATTGCGAACAAGTAGAGCGCATCGTTGGCTGCCGCAGGCCTGCAGGGGAAGGAGGGAACAACAGTGGCTTTATGGACGAAAGGAGCATTCGGCAATTACATTCTTGCAAAGATTGTAAATTATTGATAAAAAATATAGAATGGAAAATTTTTATTATTAATTAATATCCTGGTAATAATATATTATGAATTAATTTCAGAGTGTTTCGTAAATATTATTTGTCTGCATTTTATAATTTATCCGGTCCTACGATAATATATTTGATCTGAACATTAAACAGTGAAAACTGAGGATGAAGAATTTAAACAATATTTATAATTTTTTACCCAGTAAATTTACATATTGGTTAAAATAATTACATATATGTATTTTTTCATGAAATCTTCATCTATACTGTCTCTGTTCAGATGTATAATAAATTCATTGTTTTCGCAATCGACCACATCCTTCTCTCTCTATTCATCCATAATTTTCTCATCGTGCTCCACTGCATTTTTCCAGTTTGTAGTTGACACCTTAAACAATGTAAGTAGAGAATTCATAACACTTTATTGAGTTCAAAATTTGAACCTCATTTTCCTTGTGATAAATGTGTCAATGAATTTAGATAACTAAGATACCTGCTCTAAAACCTGCATCCAAACATTTCTGGCCCTTTCCATTCCCTGGCAAGATCTTGCAAGAGCATTCTTATTGAAGTCCTTTGTCTGAGACCACACATATTCAGTTGGATTGAACATGATATGATACTGAGTAAGCCTAGAAACAGTATGCCCTTCAGGTGCCAGAATTTCATCAACTACACACCTGTGGAAAATTACGTTTTACACTTGAAACAAATTAATTTATAAAATAATTGCTTTAAACATTTTAATAGAATATATGAAAGTGAAAATGGAAATATTAAAATTAAAATGAATGAATAATAATATACTGCATTTACAATGTATCCTGTCAAGAAATATGAATTTTTAAAATGTTCTCAGTTTGCTCAGATTGTTAGCAGTATTGGTCTTATTTCACATATGATACATACATTTTAGACTTGGTCATGGACTTTCTGGCCAGTCTTAATTTCATGTTAATGACACCAGGCCGTGCCGTACATTGACAACAGTTTCCCTCTAGCATCCAGCATGACAGGCCTGTATATTTATAGTTCGTAGCTATGCTACGTGTTTCCTTGGATTTTAATATTCTCGATGCAACAATTCCGTCATTTCACACCCATGTGACTTTTTCGTATGTCACAATATTTTCTGCGTAGTTAATGCATATATATGCATCTTTTTTTGATAATGGTATCAACAATGCTAATTGGCAAAATATGAATTAGAGGTCATTATTGCTTGTAACACATAACTGTAATGCCACATTGATATGACAAATCAATAATGACTTCTGCCTTTTCTTTCGACTTCATGTAAACTAAAATTTTATTTACGGTGCACATTGTGCATGATTGGTACGTTTATGTAGAACGTGAATACACTGAACTCAATGGCAGAAAGCTGTTTTCGTTTAAGTATTTGAATTTAAATTTTTTTTTCACTCTTTCTTTGTTTAAAAATGTTTCAAACGGTTGTTGAAATGTAAGAAAGAAATTGTCATATAATATAACAGAGCTGTTAAAACTATCGGGGGAAAGTACGTGTTGTTGTGGCATCATTAGTTTTTTCTAAACATGCTTCTCTGCAATTGGTAACATAAAAATACAGGGAATGTTTCATCAGAAAGCCACTAAAATGAATTATTAGGGCACTTTTACACTAATAATTGAAATCATACGAACTTTCGTATAAATATTCAATAAATATTGTGTCTGCCCCGCATTAATGTATCCATTTAAAGTATCTTTTCTCGTATGAATAAAGTTTGATCGAGAGATGAAAACTGGTAAGTAGAAGTTCGAAGGCTTTCATAAACCTCAAAGGAAGTGGTTTGACGTGCTCACTCGCAGCATTGCCGCTCTCCCTGCAGAAACCCTGACCGGGAGCTGCTAGCTTTCGACTTTCCGTGGAATTGAGCCCCCGTCTGGAGAAGAATTCCAGCGGCCGTCGGTTCTGAATGGTAGTTTTTCGTGATTCCTCCGATCAATAGTATAGATGAATGCAACGACTACCTTAGCAAACGAACCAAAAATTACACGCGATGTTCCCTTCTACATCCAAGCCCGCTCCTCTTCTCTTACACACAACACTTGCACTTACACGGACTACTCTACCGCACTATTCAGAAGACCGTTGGGGAGCTTAGAGCTTCTCCCAGCTGGGGCGGTGCCCAGCTGGTGGGAGATACCTAGTTGGGAAAAATCCCCGCAAGCTGACATGTAGGTTGCCGCTGCATGTCTTGTTCCGTAGAACGGGGCATCGCGAGAGTTCCTGCGAGATGCCAGTGCAGTGCACTCGACGACCGCTTCAGCAAAGCGAGGCACGGGAAGGGAGACACTGCGCTAACGCTTCAGCCATTGACGCAAAACATCGGAGAGATTATTGGGAGCTAGAAATCGCAGTCGTACAGAAATTTGTTGGGGCTGCGTTAGTAAAATTTGTTTAATTAGTTTTGTTGTGCTTTCTTATACGAAATGTGAATGTAAGTTTTCTGTGTTAAGATTGCCTGTCGAAAAGCTAGGACGTCATGTCTGAGACAGCATTCAGAATTACTCCTCCGTCACATCAGCCGCAAGCACAGATTTCACACATGAAGTTTACCTCCTGGTACATAACATGCACCACACTTACGGAACTAATAACCATAAGGATTGACGTCTCTGGCAATCCCTAATCAAAGGAAATAATCCATCGAAGCACTTTGGCTTCATCGGTATTTCTGTTTCAGAACGAAAATGCCCTTCATTCCGTATTGACCGCGATTGTTCACACCATGGTGACGACGGCTTCTCCCCACGAGGGCGAAGACGATCGTGCCGCAGATGAGCTCCAAAGAAACAGACTGCGGGGCGCCTCCGCCAGCCCCGAGGCGGCGGTGACGCCGTCCGCGCGCGCGTGCTCCTCCCAGAGCTGCCCTCAAGAGGGCGCGCAAGGGCCGCACGCGCAGGAAGACCACTTGACGATCGTGCAAGCACCGCTCGACGCACTCGTAGACTTCGCCATCGGATTCGCCGTGCACAAGTACGCCCTCATCCACGGGGGCAGGTTCCCCATGGACGATATAGTAAGTATTTGGCATTTTAGGGTCGGTATTCGTAGACGTTGGGCCTGTTTTTAATTATTATCCGCTCCTGGGGGTAAGGGAGACATGTGGCGAGAATAACGAATTCCCTTCACCGTACCTAATGTTCAACCCCGAGCGTAGGAGTTGTTGGAGCGGACTGTATTCGGGTTAGGTACACACGGTTGAAACCCTGTCAAAGAGTTCAGGTTGTTTGGTGGGGTTAAAATAGGACACAGGTTCAGGCTCCTTCACACGTCACATAAATACCTTTAAATAGTAACAAAATTATTCCATTTAATTTGCATCCGTATTAACAATTTTTTAATACATTTTGAAACAATATACGAACATTACTCAACTTTAAGAGCTTCAGGTAAATACGGAGAAAACAAAACTGAGTAATGCTACAGAAGCACATTTACGTTCTTACGCTCAACTTCACACATTTACATTCTTAAGCTGGAAATATCGACTTTCAAATGAATGTGAGTAACAATGTATTCTTATTAAAATGTAACTAACACCTAATTGACATAAACATACAAAACTGTCGCCTTTTAATGTTTATATAGATCCGCATACAAAACGATAAATAGAGCAATTGCAGTAGTAGAAGTGAGACTGACATTGCAGTTTTAATGTCTTCAAAAATTAGGAGACAAAAATATGGAAGTGTTAAACAAATCAGGGGAAGAATAAAATATAGTTGTAGAATATTTTGCGACAGAAATTTTGGAACTAATTATGAATGATTTTTTAGAAAATAACCCTGAAGAGCGGCTTAAAGTTTTTTATGTGCATGTTTGTGCGTAATAGCAAAAAAAAGTAAAAAGTTTAGCTGAACTAAGTTCTAACCATTCAGAATCATCGTACCTGCAAGAATATTTACGTTGTTTATAACTTTGAAATTGCAAATATTATCTGTTCATATCCTCTATGGAGGTAACATACAAGGCCATTGGGGATTGGAATTTTTTGAACAGGAGTAAATATGTTATTAGCTACTACGATTCATTGGTATGTCCAATGCTAGAGACCATAAGAACTTATTTCAACAAAGCTGTGACAAATTTGCAACACATTAAAATACTTTAAAAACAGCACCGAACTTTAGAGCATTGGCGATGTCACATTCAACTAATCCCTACAAAGTATTTGAGTGACTGCAAACATGCGTTTGTGCGGATCCGTCACTCGCGGTTAAACCCTTTCCCATGCGTCAATCGAGACATACTATGAGGTGTCATTCGACGCGTCTCGTTCTGCTGGTGGGGAACTGATAAATTGTTTTCCGATCGTCCCACAAGATTAAGATATTCCCAAAAAACGTGTTTTGTTGCGATACTCTTATTCAATTTGAAGAACTTCTAGTGAATACGGAGAAAACCAAACTGTGTGTAATGCCAAAAAATGAAAGCACATTTAACTTACTACGTTCGACTTCTCACAGTTACGAACTTAAGCGTGCAAATACGAGTACCGATTTTCAAATGTTTCGTATTAAACTTAACACCTTATTCATATTAGCACCCAAAAAAGTATTTTTTTACTATTTATAGACAATTTAATAAGAATGAATTGTTATTCACATTCATTTGAAAGTCGGTATTTACACGCTTAAGAAAGTAAAAGTGAGAAGTCGAACGTAAGAACGTGAATGGGGGACCTAAGGAACGTATTCCGCAATGAGTACAAGAATTTCCGAGGCAGCGTGAGGAGGTGGAAGGGGCGTAGCTGTCGTGTCACGCATCTAGGGATAATTCCGGTTGTTGCCTTAGCGCGAACGCCGTGAGTGTCTGTACGAGGGCTCCATCGGGGACCTAAGGAACGTAAGGAGGCCTGCAAGGAGTTTTTGTATTTTTGGCGGCGTGGGAAGAGGTGCCCAGGGCTGTTTGTTTTCAGGGCAAGGGCCGGCTGCGCCTGCGCGAGGGCTCCATGGGGGACCTGAGGAACGTGTTCCGCAAGGCGCCTGTGACGCTGCGGCGCGCTCTGGTCGAGGGGCGGCCGGCGCTGTTGCTCTCTTTCAGCGGGGGCTTCCGCTTTGTGGACGTGCACTACCGCTACCAGTACTCCATCCCGCTCATCTCGCACTCCGGCTACGTGCAGGTAACCGCCACTGTACACTCTATGTAACACTCTTTTTTTAATAAGCGCAGGTGACTTTTATTGTTGAACGAAGGAGGGAAGAAAAGGCACGCTCTGGTGCTGTTTGGTTTGATCGGCGATGTATTAATTGATAACTATTAATTTATAAGTTGTATAAGTTTCTTTTTATCTAGCAACCATATTGTATTTATAATACTAACAGAGCACGGTGATTCTAGTAATAATGATCATTGGATGTCTCATTCTGCTTTAGACATTGCGACTTCTTTTCGTCTGTCTTAATTTATGTCATAATCATTTAAAGCACATTGAAACTGTATTTTGGTATTTTTTGGATGAGTCCAGATTATATTCAACTTCAAATAGAATGTGTATTTGACTGTCTTGCACGTGTGCATTTTTCTTAATTATAATGACACGTATTCAAACAGTAGCAGGCAAGAAGTACTAGATTCAATGAAATATTACAATAAAATTTAAAAGTGTGTATGTTATTATGTAAATAGTGACTGTGTTTTGTAAATGGCGCAAGTTTAGCATTAAATATTTGCATATAAATACTTAATGTGTTTAATAAACAGTGGGGGCTGGTGCGTATTCGCACATTCGAATGTACTCACACAAATTAATTCGGTGCAACGTCTCTTAAAGATCTCTTAACAAGAGGTGAATACAAGATCTCTCAGAGCGTTTCCGAAAGTTGGTATTTGAAAACGCGCCGCTCGGAAGCTGCCTTTGTCGTCCGCCGCCACTGCTCTTGGTGAAAGCCTCCCGGAGCCCCCTCGCGGAATGCGAACGAGGAAACGGCCTTGGGGGAAGGAGGGGCACTCGCTGGACGAAGCCATCTTTGCGCGTGCCTTGGCTCGCCAATATTTAAAATATTCGGCTATCACAAGTTTTTAAGAGAAGACTGACATTGAACGTAGGAAGTATGATATCTTTCCACTCTAATGAGCTCTCATCCCTTCCAAAATTGCAGTTCTTCGCTACCACGCGAAATGCGATCGCATGGCTGAGCAATGTTGCATTCATAAGCATGTTAATTGAAGATTATATGTACATTATCTTGTGTTTCAAAGAGAGTTCCAACGACAAATCCATTCAATTATTGACAAACCAAGTGCATTTTGAAAAACGTATCTAGTATACTACTTTTTAATGCATTTTGAAAAACCGAAGTTAAAGTGTTGTCGAATAAACTGCTTTGTCACACAGTGTAAACGACAGATTATCCAAATTGTTTTGAGTATTGCGTAGAGAAACTAATACTTCTAGCCTTAAAATTGTACAGCGAGCGTATAGAAAATACTAAAGCAAAAGTGCGAGTAAAATAAATCAATTTGAATCAATGTGTTCAATAGAACTCATGACATCCCTGAAAATACTGTTCTGGAACGAGCCGAGTAGACGCGTGCTGATCCGACGCTAGTAGTAAATATTTCGGAGGTTGTGTGTGTATGTTATTTAATGAAGCAATTGTTGTGCTTCACTATCACTTGAGTTTGACTGGATTTACGAGCAATACCTTATACACGCGGTTATCTCAGAGTAGAATTTTTAATTTGTTTAATGAAGCGATTCACTTACTCATTTAGGTAGGTTCTTTTACATTTATGAGCAATTCCCAAGCATGCATGTACAATATAGCTTATAATTACTTAGGTGTTTAGAGAAGCATGTGTTATGCTTTGATTTACTTAAACTATGTGATAAAAGTATCCGAACACGTCGCTGAAAATGACTTACCAGTTCATAGCGCCCTCCATCGGTAATGCTAGAATTCAATAAGATCTTGCCACACATTTAGCCTTCCAGTCTCGCAGGCATACTTTCAATCAGGTGCTAGAAGATTTCTTGGGGAATGGCAACCCATTCTTCACGGAATGCTGCACTGAGGAGAGGTATCGATGTAGGTCGGCGTTCCATAACATCCTAAAGGTGTTGGATAGGATTCAAGTCAGTCCATTGCAGGGATGTTATTGTCGTGTAGCCACTCCGCCACATGCCGTGCACTATGAACAGGTGCTCGATCGTGTTGAAAGATACAATCGCTATCACCGAATCGCTCAACAGTGGGAAGCAAGAAGGTGTTTAAAACATCAACACAGGCCTGTGCCGTGATAGTGCCACACAAAACAACAAGGGGGGAATCCCCCTCCATGGAAAACACGACCACACCACAACACCCTTTTGGACGCGTCCGGATACTTTGGATCACATAGTGTATTCGACTGAATTTAGAAACAATATTTCAGACACCCGTATATATCAGCTCCGAAATATTTAATATGTTATGCATTCACATACTCATTTGCATTCGATTGGATTTACGGGCATTACTTTAAGTACGCTTTTTTTTCGTCCCATCTACCATATACGGCAGTTAGGTGACCCATAGCGGGTTTTCTTGGGATGATGAATTATTCAGGTGGTTTCCCGTTACCTTCCCCGAAATGGTGATGATAATAGGGATAATAGGGGGTGAAAAGACGAACACAACACAACCATGCCCGAGGCGGGACACGAACCCGCGATCCTTCGGTCCGAGATCGCTACGGCACTACTGCCTTAGCGATCTCGGCCACCGGATCGGCAAGTACGCGTATACTTATTCTTAATTTGTTTAATGGACATAATGGAAAAATTATACATTCATTCATTGATTCGGATTAGAAATATTTCCCACTTGTATACTTTGAAGGACTGTTCGGATAAGCAGTTATCAATGGACGGCGCTTGCGTGTAAATCACCCACATCATTTGTCTCTTCCAAGGCATTGCTGCAGTATCTCGTCAGGTATTTGATTTATTACGCTTAACACGTTAATTTTATATTACTTCACCTCTACATGGGTTTACCATCATCTGCTGATCGGTAGGAATTTCAATAGATTGTGAATTATAATCTTACGCAGAGGTTACCAAAGGTGGGTCATAATGTCTGCAAGGGGGGCGCGTGCGAGTGTGAAAAATCGTATTGCATTTATTAATAAAATAGAAAATTTCAAAAATCAAGTATCTTAATTTCAAATTTATTGAATTAAAAACACACATGTGTAATGTCTTGTACTTTCAATCTTGATTAAATAAAGCATTCATTTTGACTTTTTTTCAAAATTTTAAAACTGCGAAAATAAATGTATTGTCTTTGTTTTAATTTTTGTAATACCCTAAACACAATTATTACACTTTCTTATTATTAAATAATGCAAACGAGTATATTATAACAATATCTACACCCATTTTAGAAGAATCCGCCTAAGAATTAGCCAGATTAACATCACATGTAATTCAGAGAAGTTTCCTTCCGCCGCGACAGCCGGTCAGCAACGCCACTCCGTAAAGTTTTTATATTTGTATTTGGCTTCCTTTAAGACATCATGGCTTCTCATGGCTCACAAGAATGAAAATATATAAAAAATAAATTGATAAAATACAAACTTCGGAACCACGGAACGTTCTCGATCACAGCTCGCCACCTTACCGCACAGAAGCAGGAAACACGCGCACCAGAACGCATCTGACATTCAAGACACTGTTTTCAAATAAACATAATACTTATTACACAAAAAGTAGATTCAACGTAATGTTTATAAAAAAGATTTTTTACAGAAGAGCAAATAGCACTGCATTTCCTAATTTCAATTATTTCTCGTGGGGAGCAGTTTTTTCGACGGACGAGGACATCACGAAAGGAAGCGTAGTAGTAATTTGCAAGTTAGCCAATTACAAACGAACGAATGAAGGAAGAAGAGTCAAATGGTCTGAAGGACACAATGACCACAGAACCTTCAGTTATGTTGCCAGCTAGCTGTCAAAACGGTCCTTTCTTATAAAAATCGCTCTATATAAAGGGCTCATGATTCCAAGGCTGGAGAGGGGGGAGTGCGGTGTGTTCTTTGAGACCCCATCTTCTAATGTATTGGAAGAGATTTCGTGACCCCACTATATACTAATGTATGCTGCCTACCAACCAAGGTAAATATCAGCTGAGTAACTTCGTTACAGAAACGTTTCCATCACGTGATATTTGGAATAGGGATATAATTCACCCCCACTCCCACCCCCACCCCCGAACATTCCCTAGATAACTGTAACATTTATTGAGTCATCCTGTGACAAGGTAAGGTGTAATTTTCTTTGCAAAATCTCTCCTTCTTATATATTGATATCTGGTTGCATATAAAATTCCCGATAATATAGTGACGCAAACATGTGCCTGAAGCTCATTGGGATACGATGCGCAGTAGCTCACCCATCTCTTTCCATCATGAGTTATCCCTATGAGTTTTCCTATTCGAGTAAAACTCTTGAGTGTGCGGATGAGCGGATGTGTGTAATTCCGTCACTCGCGGCTAGATCCCTTCCCGCGCACCAACCGAGACGTATGAAGCGTCTCAGTCACCTGATGGAGAACTGATAATTTGTTTTTAAATCCGGCCAGAAGATCTTAGAGATTATTCCAGGAATTAAACCAAAGACTCCTAAATCGATCTATGTTCGTGGTGTTGATTAAACACCAATATCCAAACGTATGTTTTGCAAAATACGCCATCATTTTCTTTTACGAGTGGGCAACACCGATCTTGACAAATTTCAGTGAACAATTGAATTACCGAGTAAATCATAGTGCAGATTGATTTCAATTTATATTCTAATATTTTTGAAAATAAATTTGCGAAGACCTACGAACAGTTTTGCCTTGAATTTTTTTAAACTTGAAGAATTTCAAGTGAATATGGAGAAAACACAACTGTCAGTAATGCTAGAGGATGAATGAACGTTCGATTTCTCACTTTTACCTTCTTACATAAGTGTGCAAATACCGATTATCAAATAAGTGTGATCAAGTTATTCACTTTAAACTTAACTAACATCTTCACATAAACATACAAAACAGTCGCATTTTAATGTTAATTTTGTATGCAACGGAAGATTTGCATACAAAGCGATTAATGAATTGCAATTGCAGAAGTAGAAATGAACAGAAATTATACTGAGTTTGTGAAGTTTTAATCTTTTCTAAATCTAGGGGAGAAAATTATGGAAGTGTTAAGCACATTCGGGTAAGAATCAATTGTAGATGTAAAAGTTGTTGCGACGGAATTTTCGGAATTAATTGGGAATGATCTGCATTTTTGCATTTAGCCTTTCAGCTAATGCAAAAATGTGCTATGTTCATTTTCGTGCATATGAGCAAAAAGAGTGAAAATTTAGCTGTAATAACAATCCACTATTAGCATCACAACATGCAAGTATTTGCTACGGTAATCATAATTTTGAAATTGCAATAAGAGCTGTTCATATCCCGTGTGGATGTAACATACAAGGCCATTGTGTGTTGGGAACTTTTGAACGGGAGTATAACATTATCAGCTTCTACGATTCAAAATTATGCCAGATGCCAATGCCAGATACTGAGAGAACATATTTGAACAAAGCTGGAGGTGAAAGAAGTTTTCAACACATGAAACTATTTTTAAAACAGTGCACAGTGTCGGCGACGCCACATTTTACTAGTATTATGTATTACATATTATGCCTCTCCATCTGTGTGGGAGGTGGTGATGCGCACTGGTTAAAAGTTTGTGCTTGCTCAGTGTAAAGAGCTCATTTTACAAGAGTGTGGAAATTGATAAATCAAAATTTGGTATTAAAGATGGAACATATTTCACTGTTATTGAAGAGATAGGTGCAAAAGTGTAAGCGTCATGTGAAATTTGTAACTTGCCAAATAGACAATAATAAGTGATTCCTATAATGCGATCGAGAATTTTAAGACAAACTTAAGCTAAAAATAATAAGCAGTAGTATGTTTCTTTCTCGCTACGGCGTAGATAGAAAATTATATAATGCTCTGCGTAAAAACTGCTATTTTTTTGCAGAAAAACTCTTATTACAGGGCCTTGGTAACAAAAAAGCAGATAAATCCAGTTGCTAAATATAGAAAAAAAAATTCTAACACGTTGTGTAGTCAGAATCCATATTTTGTGTCCTTGATACCGAAAAATCGAATGACGGCAAAACGACTGTCTGTCCATCTGTGAACAACGATAGCGGCTAAACCATTCAGCCGATTTTCTCCAAAATTGATATTCCCCTATCGATCTATGTTGATGTCGCAGCTCCTTGAATTTGAAACCGATTTTGGGGACACTTTAAATGACACCCCAGGGACATTTTCAAAATGTTGAAATAAATGGCTCCATCGTTTTTGATTCAATTTTGTTATTGCATAGCATGAAGGACATTTAAGGTCTCATGTTCATTGAAGTTCGTAACTTTTCGAAAATTGCCAAATTTCAAAATGTTTTCGGCCTCTTCTCACAACTGCAAATAAGAAGATAAGGTTTTTTCTCTTAATGAAATCTGTTCCTTATAGATAGATTTTGAAATAAGGTCATGTAAATTTTGACATGACGTTTGTGAAGTTTGAGTACGTTAAGCGAAATTTTGGGTGAAAGTACGGGCGAGAAAGCGCGTGCTGTTTTAGCACCACTAGTTTCTTAATGATATGAATTTCTGTGATCATAATTTTCTACGGAACTGATAATTTCTTTACACATTTTAGGGAATTGATCTTGATGTAATGTGCAAATTTGAGAACTATAAAAATGAGTTGACCAGAAAATCAAATTAACTTAGGAGGAAAGCAAAACAGCACTGAGAATACTGATATTAATGCCAAAAAGTTAAAACAAACTTAACAACTCGTTTTTTCAATACACACGAAAAGAAAATGATCAAACAAAAAGTGATGATCTTGTTACAAAATTCGATGTTAATGGAATGAGAATCTTATCAAATAGAATTTCAAGAAGAAACATTAGTCCCAAAAAAGACCCAATGTTCGAAAAACTAGTAGTGTTGAAGGAATACGAGTCCAATTGTATACAATTGTAAATCTCGTGTCGCCCATGGTGGTGGTGGGCCAGCTGCCTTGCTGTTGCTCATATCCTGTCAGTCCTAGGGTAATCTGTCGCCCGTGGTGGTGGGGGAGGGCAGTTAGTTACCTTGCTACTATTGACTCTATCCTGTCTGTCCTAGGGCAGCCTGTCGCCCGTGGTGGTGGTGGGCCAGCTGCTGCTGCAGCTGCCGTGTCACGTGCGCCTCCTTCGCCTCTACATGAGCCAAGTGGGGGAGCTTCGCCTCAACGGCACGGGCTTCTGGCCGCTCAACGGCGTCTTCTTCGGGCTGCTGAGGGACATCGCAGATACGACGGCGCGCCGCACGCTTTTGAAAGTCGTGGACGACATCCGGAAGCAAATCCAAGCTGAGTTCGATGCGATAGACTGCACGATTTAACAGAGTTAGTGTAAAAACTGAATAGTGGACACCTGTGCAATAATGCTTCTGATACGTGTTTAAGGCTTCAGAACATTAAGAGGGAAAAATACATTTATTGTAACTTGATTGCTCTCTTCATTTACCATAAACAATATTTTCGAATAAGAGCCAATTCTCAGTTTTTGGAACGCATAGGGTGGAGGGAAAAGAACAAAGGGTGAGCCGCAAAATTTAATTCTGATCATAAAACACGGATATTGTTCGGACTTAGTATGGGGGGTACGAGTGCTCGTGGATTCGGGAATTTGCACTTCATAGACGTTATAAAAAATCAGTATGGAAACATTGACATTTTAAGAAACAATTTGAGAGCCAGTGCTGCTTCAGTGAATGTAGGACAAACCTACATTTTTTCAAGAGGAAAATTATTCTTAGCTCACTGCTTTCAATAGTAACTTTTCTTATTGTACAAAACAACTGCACTCACCTTCTCAGTTCCAAAATCTAAATCTAATAGAACCTTTATTGAGTTTTCTGGAGAAAACAATTGAAATAGTAAAATTACAAACAAAACAGAATTGACCACAGCATTACAAGAAGAATGGAGTAATATTTTTCCTTCAAATTGTGCAAAATCTTGTGAATTTCATGCGACAGAAACTTAGGGCTGTTATACGTGCCAAAGGAATAACATGATTGAACAAAATATTAACATGATTGGAATAAATAATTAAAATGTCTGAAATATGTGTTGAAACTTCATAAAATTATATGAGTAATTAAAACGGTATTTTATTTGAATAACTTATTACAACTGTTTGTCTTAGATAGAGACTTTAATGTAGTGTGCGAGTCCATGTCATTGTACGTACAATAGAATTTCTTAACTCCATGATTATCTTTCTTTTTTATCAGGCAATATAGTCCTTGAACAGAAATATCTGCATTAACAGTGGCACTAATGTCAATTTAGGATTACATTAACACCACATTATAGATTTCTGCCCCAGAGAAGGGGTATGTGTGTTCATTTTAAATTAAACAAATGCTTCACATAGGTCATAGTAAAAACATATCTGAAATTTTTATTTTAGGTAATTTAGAAAAGGTAAGTGTTGTGGACCCATCATATAATACTTCTACCTATTATTCTACCTACTCTCATTAATTTTGTTGGAACTTTTGCTTCTTACTGGATAAAAAATATGAATTAAACATTTGAAAAAATTGTATTCCTTCTTACTGATTTGAGTTTAAATAACAATGAACAGTAGATCATCAACGATTTCAGGATTTTGTCTACCTACAACCAAAACTTGCATTGTCCAACAATCCAATGTAGTGAGGTGCCCTGTGACTTTCACAAGGAAATTTGTGTCCATCAGGCAGACCCATTCTACCAGACTAAGAAGTGGAATGTTCCTGGAAATTTCTGGAAACAAACTTTTTTTAAAAACGTTAGTAAACTTCTTATGTTCTCTCTGCAAATTTTATTGCTATTTGGCTGTATGTAAATGTTTGAAAGTGATTAATCTGATCTCAAACATTTTAAATCCAAAACAAGAAATTGCATAAGAATATGCTTCATTGGAATACAGTCTGAGACTTCGGCATACTGAACATACAAAAAATATTGATAAACATGTATCAGAAATGCAGTGACAACCTTCACACTGATTTTTTGATACTTTAAACAAGTGAGTTATAAGTAGGGACATAACTTCCATGCAAATGCATGTTTTTATTTAAACATTGTAGAGTTTCCAAACTTTGTAAATGTACCTAAAAAAATTAAAATACTATTAAGATCGCTAACATCACATAAGACAGCACTTGAGAGGGAAACCAATCACATTTGTTTATCTTGACAACCTCCCAAGAAAACATTTTATTCAGCATGGTCTCCTCATGTACCAGATACGCATATATAAACTAGGACCCCTCATCATCTCACACCTGCAGGAAACCCCTGCCCCTGCCATCCTGCCATCCTGCCATCCTGCCACCCTGCCACCCTGTCATCCTACTGCATCCATTTCCCACCCTTTCTTCTTCCTCTTCTCCTTCCACACCTCTTTTGCCCACTCCACTTCCATCACCTGCCTTCACTCCTCTCTTGCCCCCTCCCTTTCCCATCCGTAAATACAAGTTTTTATACTTTCCGTTGCTACCAAAAACCAACTCCTGAATATAACTTTTAGCAGCAAACATCAGCTGGAAAGCAGAAATAACAACTGTTACAACAACTTTTAAAAAATAAAAAACTATATTCACATGCCAGTATTCAAAATGTACACTCACTGAAAAACAAACTATCTTGTATGGAAGTATTACTTGAGGGAACGCTCAACCATATTTCAGTATCGTGCTATACAGACAGTGGCTGACCAAAGAATAATTAGATAAAAAAATTGTACCAGGCTTCTCTTTAGCTAGCTGCTCGTGTCGCAATATTACCAATGCAATCATGCATATGGTAGTATATATCTATTTTTATTAAAGATACTATCAGTTTTGTACTCTATACCAGTCACACTCATCGCATAAAAGAGTGGTCTGTATGATGACGTCTGATCTATCGGTTTGTTGCCCTTTCGGAGGAGTATCAGCTTTTGTCTCTTCCATGTCTTGAATAAGTTCCCATCCTCAAGGCAGTGGATACAGATTGGCAAAGGCATTCCGGATACTCCTGTGTCACTATTTTAGTATTTCACAGGGAATTCCATAAAAACCTGGGACCTTCCCAGTTTTCATGCTTTTCGCCGCTCTCCTCAGTTCGTCTATCGTCAAGTAAGTCTGCAGTGTCAACCTTAAGTCGCTCTGTCTTCGTCTCGTCCAGGGATCTCTAGTGGGAAATAGGTCCCTATTTACAAATAATAATAATTATTATAAGTAGTAGCATTAAATAACATATTGAAATGTTAATTATTAGCAGATAATTTATCTACTGTATAATATCTTAATCCTAACTGTAACAAGTATCTTCGCATTCTACGGCAATGACCCATCCTCGATCAGGTTTTTGTTCAGTTTCCCTCGTCTTTGAGCAAATGCTGAATAGGGCCCCTTGTTTGCTCTGAACAGTAATATAACTTCGCTCTCTCCCAACCAAGGCCTCATATTGACTCGTCATACACGATTGTAATTGTATATGTGACTCAATAAATATTATTATTATTATTATTATTATTATTATTATTATTAATTTTAATTATTACTATTATTATTATATATTATTATTATCTATTATTATATTATTATTATTATTATTATTATTAGCTTTCCTCTTTCATTGTGGATCATTCAAACCAGGTATCTTCCAGTCTATCCTGAGTTTCTTATTTACTATTTTATAAACCATGCCCCATTGGTCGTTATCTGTTCTAAGAGCTCTTTCCAGCATCTGCCTTTACTTCTTTTTATTTCTCTCTTAAACCGTTTGTACGGTTCTTTACACTGTTTCCGGAGGTGCAGATTTGTCTTGGCCCTTGACGCTATTCTTCTTGCCTTAATACAGTTTCTTCGTAGTTCAGCTATTTCTGGTGTCCACCAATACTTTTGCTGTTTCCTCCTCGAACATATACGTCTAGGCATGGATGCGTCGCATGCTGCTACCACTATTTCCCCCGTTGCCTTGACCATATCCTCAAGCGTTTCCTCTTTCATCCTCTTTCTTCCAACCATGTTAACCAGCAACCTGGATTCTTCCAAGGAGCGTTTTGCCTTGTCTTCATTCAATTTTTTGGAATTCCAAGGTGGTCTTCCTTTATATAGCGTTTTGACATGTTGCGGCCCCTCCATTAATGGAGCCGAATATCCTATGTACCGATGGTCACTCAGGATTTCTTCGTCGGCCACTGACCAATCAGCGATGCCTTTAGCTAGCTTGGTGGAGCTTATTGTCAAATCCAATATAGATGATGCGGATCCATGTTGAAAGGTGTACTCGTCCCCACTATTTAACATGATCAGATCATTTCTTGCAATGAATTCACATATGATTGTTCCCCTTTTATGGAAATTATTATTATTATTATTAACAATAATTGTTTTACTTCTGGACAATAAATGTAACTTAACTCGCTGCACTCAAGAAGATGCATGCAATAGTACTCCCTCTATATACATCATATTTGACTCGCCATACACGATTGTTATTGAATATGTGAAACATAATTGTATATGTGACAAAATCATCAAATTATCTAAAATAAATTGTAAAAAATAAAAACTGATGTCAGTTGACAACAGGCTAAAATGAAAACAAAGTTATTCTTAATTAACATTTTGAAAATTTGTAGTGACAAATCAAGAAGCAAAACGAAATAAATTCATTATCTAAATTAACAAATCAAGAAACAAATCGAATTTCTAAGCCAAATGGCAGCTGACATTAACATGAATTAAATTGCCCAATTATAAATAATTAGGAATTAAATAATAGGACACAAAAACAAAAATGAGTACATACAGTGAACAATTAACAAAACTGAATGAGAGTCATGGACGGATGCCATCCCGGAAGTAATCGGTAAAGTAGACGCAGCCAGAAGAGGAGTCGGCAAGAAGAAGGGTATTGCGCGCTCGTGGCAATTGACATTAGAAACGCCTTCAACTTCGCTAGGTGGAAGGACATTATAGAAGTGTTAGTTAACAAGATGATTCCGGAATTTCTCATAAGGATTATTGAGAATTCCTCCATGAAAGGACGAGAAAGTGACGTGCGGCGTTCCTCAAGGGTCCAGACTTAGGCCATAATTCCTGTATGATGACATTCTAAGCATTGACTTGTCGAAAAATACGCAGTTCATAGGCTATAATGATGATACGCTAATAATAAGCCACAGCGATGACATTAAACTCCTCGAATTGAGAGTGAACGAAGCGCTGTTTAGGGTTAAATATGGTTAGATAGACGACAGCTACAGATGGCAGTGCAAAAAACCGATGCTGTCTTAATCACCGACCGGAGAGCTTTCCACTACCCAGACCTACGATTGGGAGGGGACATAACCCATAACTATTCCCAAGGAAACAATGATATTCAAAAACTTGCACAATTAGAAAATTGAAATTAAAAGTGTAAGTCAACCAATACTAATGATAAGTGTAATCGTTCATAAATATATACTTAATACATTTCAGTGCCACATTTCCTCAAAAACGCAAAAAGTTCCAAAATAAGAAAGCCAAATCATGGATACCCAAAGGCATCAAAGTGTCAACATGTATAAAAACAACATGTATAAAATACTACCATATAACAAATGTAACTTTAACTTCATTTCATATGACTACAAAACATATAATTTGATCCTAAAAATATTAATCAAGCAAAAATTATATCAAATGAAAAGTATATTGCAAAAGCATGTAACAAAAAAAGCTATGTGAGACATTAGTAAAAAGAGTACAAAACCAACTAATAATTACTGAAAAAATATAAATCTCTACTAGAAAAACAAAACTTTATAAGACCCACAAGACATTGCTGACATATTCAATGAACACTTTTCACAAGTTGGAGAAAAATTAATCTCTCAACGCTCTCTGAACAACAAAACACAACAATCAAACATTAATGCGAACAAATTATCAATTCCATATTTATAAATGAGACCACACCCTCCAAAATTCTAAAAATCATTGGACAAATGGAGAATAAATTCTCAGCATGTCTGGTCAACATTTCAGATTTTCTTATCAAACAACTTCTTGAAAATTTCTTATACAGTGCAGCTATTCTCTCATATTTGCAATTACTCTCTAAAAACAGGCATCTTCCCAGATGTAATCAAAATGGCAAAAATTAAACCGTTTTTTTAAAAGGGCAATAGTTATGATACAATAAACTACAGACCTTCAAGAATTCTCGAAAGGCTTTTCAACAATAGATTCAAACACTTTCTCTATGCAAATAATGTTCTCACAAATACACAAATGGCTTCAGGAGTTATATATCCACTGACAGTCAATTTCTGCTTTTTAAATGACATACTTGTTGCAGTAAATCAGAAGTGAATTCCCATGGGCGTTTTCTTAGATTTGTGAAAAGCTTCTTCTTCTTCTTCTTCTTCTTCCTACTCCTACTCCTACTCCTACTCCTACTCCTACTCCTACTCCTACTCCTACTCCTACTCCTACTCCCGCTCACTCTCCCCCCACTCCCACTCCTACTTCTACTCCTACTCCCGCTCACTCTCCCCCCACTCCCACTCCTACTTCTACTCCTACTCCACTTCCACTACTTTAACTTCTTTTACTTCTTCTTCTTCTACCTCTTCTAGTTCTTCTACTTCTTCCACTTCTTCTTCTACTTCTACTTCTTCCACTTCCAAAAGTTTTGCTTGCTCAGTGTTAAGAGCCTCATTTTTACAAGAGTGTGGAATTGATAAATCGAATTTTGGTATTAAAGATGGAACATATTTCACTGTTATTGAAGAGATAGGTGCAAAAAGTGGGTAAAGCGTCATGCGTGAAATTTTTTGTAACTTGGCCAAATAGACAATAATAAGTGATTTCCTATAATGCGATCCGAGAATTTTTAAGACAAACTTAAGCTAAAAATAATTCAGCAGTAGTAATGTTTCTTTCTCGCTTACGGCGTAGAATAGACCAAATTATATTAAATCTCTGCGTCAAAAAACCTGCTATTTTTTTGCAGAAAAACTCTTATTACAGGGCCTTGTAACAAAAAAAGCAGATAAAATCCAGTTGCTAAATATAGAAAAAAAAAATTCTAAACACGTTTTTGTTGTAGTTCAGAATTCATTTTTGGTGTCCTTGATTACGAAAAATCGAATGCCGGCAAAACGAACTGTCTGTTCCATCTGTGGAAATCAACGATAGCGGCTAAATCCATTCAGCCGATTTTTTCCTCCAAAATTGATATTCCCCTATCGATCTATTTGATGTCCCAAGCTCCTTGAATTTTGAAACCGATTTTGGGGAACACTTTCAAATGACACCCCAGGGACATTTTCAAATGTTTGAAATAATAGCCTCATCGTTTTTTTGATTTCAATTTTTTGTTATTGCAAATAGCATGAAGGAATTTAAGGTTCATGCTTCATTGAAGTTCGTAACTTTTTCCGGAAAATTTGCCAAATTTTTTCAATGTTTTTCGGCTCTTCTCAACCACTGCAAATAAGAGATAAGGTTTTTCTCTAATGGAAATCTGTTCCTTATAGAATAGATTTTTGAAATAAGGTCATGTAAATTTTTGACATGGAACGTTTGTGAAGTTTGAGTACGTTAAAGCGAAATTTTTGGGTGGAAAGTACGGGCGAGAAAGCGCGTGCCTGTTTTAGCCACCACTAGTTTTTTTTCCCTTAATGATATGATTTCTGTGGATCATAAATTTTCTACGGACTGATAATTTCTTTACACCATTTTAGGGAATTGATCTGATGTAATGTGCAAATTTGAGAACTATAAAATGAAGTTGGCCACGAAATCAAATTAACTTAGGAGGAAGCAAAAACAGCACTGAAGAATACTGATATTAATGCCAAAAAGTTAAAACAAACTTAACAAACTCGTTTTTTTCAATACACACGAAAGAAAAATTGAATCAAACAAAAAGTGATGATCCTTGTTACAAAAATTCGATGTTAATGGAAATGAGAATTATCAAATAGAATTCAAGAGAAACATTAGTCCCGCAAAAAAGACCCATGTTCGAAAACTAGTAGTGTTGAAGGAATACGAGTCCATGGGTATACAATTGTAATCTCGTGTCGCACATGGTGGTGGTGGGCCAGGCGCTTGCTGTTGCTCATATCCTTGTTCAGTCCCTAGGGTAAATCTGTCGCCCCGTGGTGCGTTGGGGAGGGCAGTTAGTTACCTTGCTACTATTGACTCTATCCTGTCCAGGGGGGGGGGGGGGGGGGGGGTGTCCCTAGGGCAGACATGTCCGCCCGTGGTGGTGAGGTTTGGGCCAGCTGCTGCTTGCGCTGCCGTGTCACGTGCGCCTCACTTTCGCCTCTAACATAGCCAAGTGGGGGAGCTCGCCTAACGGCACGGGCTTCTGGCCGCTCAACGGCTGTCTTCTTCGGGCTGCTGAGGGGAACATCGGCAGATACGACGGCGCGCACGCACGCTTTGAAGTCGTGACGACATCCGGAGCAAATTAAGCTGAGTTCGATGCGATAGACTGCACGAATTTACAGAGTTAGTGTAAAATGATAGTGGACATCCTGTGCAATAAATGGCTTTGATACGTGTTTAAGGCTTCAAGACATTAAGAGGGAAAAATACAATTTATTGTCACTTGATTGGCTCTCTTCATTTAACCATAAACAATATTTTCGGAATAAGAGCCAATTCTCAGTTTTTTGGGGAACGCATAGGGTGGAGGGAAAAAGAACAAAAGGGTGAGCCGCAAAATTTAATTCTGATCATAAAACACGGATATTGTTCGGGACTTTAGTATGGGGGTTACGAAGTGCTCGTGGATTCGGAAATTTGGCAACTTCATAGACGTTATAAATCAGTATATGGAAACATTGACATTTTAAGAAACAATTTGAGAGCCAGTGCTGCTTCAGTGATGTAGGACAAACCTACAATTTTTTTCGAGAGGAAATTATTCTTAGCTCACTGCTTTTCAATATGTAACTTTTCCTTTGTACAAAACAACTGCACTCAGCCTTCTCAGTTCCAAATCTAAATCTAATGAACCTTTATTGAGTTTTCTGAGAAAACAATTGAAATAGTAAGAATACATAACAAAAACAGAATTGACGCCACAGCATTACAAGAAGAATGGAGTAATATTTTTCTTCAAATTGTGGCAAAATCTTGTGAATTTCATGCGACAGAACTTAGGGCTGTTATACGTGCCAAAGGGAAACATGATTGAACAAAATATTAACATGAATTGGAATAATAATTAAAAATGTCTGAAATATGTGTTGAAACTTCATACAAATTATAATGAGAAAATTAAAACGGTAATTTTTATTTGATAACTATTACAACTGTTTGTCTTAGATAGGACTTAATTGTAGTGTGCGAGTCCATGTCATTGTACGTACATAGAATTTTTAACTCCAATGATTAATCTTTCTTTTTATCAGGCAATATAGTCCTTGAAACAGAAATCTCTGCATTAACAGTGGCCCTAATGTCAAGTTTCAGGATTACATTAACACACACATTAATAGAATTCTGCCCCCAGAGAAAGGGGTAATGTGTGTTCATTTTAAATTAAACAAATGGCTACACATAGTCATAGTAAAAACATTTATCTGAAATTTTTATTGTTAGGTAATTTAGAAAAGGTAAGTGTTGTGGGACCCATCATATTAATACTTCTACCTATTATTATACCTACTCTCATTAATTTTGTTGGAACTTTTGTCTTCCTTACTGGATGAAAACATATGAATTAAACATTTGAAAAAATTTGTATTCCTTCTTACTGATTTGAGTTTAAATAACGAAAGAAACAGTAGATCATCAACGATTTCAGGATTTTGTCTACCTACACCAAAACTTGCAATTGTCCAACATCCAATGTAGTGAGGCTGCCCTGTGACTTTCAACAAGGAAATTTGTGTCCATCAGGCAGACCCATTCTACAGACTAAGAAAGTGGAATGTTTCCTGGAAATTTCTGGAAACAAACTTTTTTTAAAACCGTTAGTAAACTTCTAATGTTCTCTGCTGCAAAATTTTATTGCTAATTTGCTGTATGTAATGTTTGAAAAGTGGGATTATCTGATCTCACATTTCTTAAATCCAAAACAAGAAATGCATAAGAATATGCCTTTCATTGGAATACAAGTCTGAGACTTTCGGGCATACTGAACATACAAAAAATATTGATAAACATGTATCAGAAATGCAGTGACAACCTTCACACTGATTTTTTGAATACTTTAACCAAGTGAGTTATAAGTAGGGACATAACTTCCCATGGCAAATGCATGTTTTTATTAAAACATTGTAGAGTTTCCCAAACTTTTGTTAAATGTACCTAAAAAAATTAAAATACTATTAAGATCGCTTAACATCACATAAGACAGCACTTGAGAGGGAAACCAATCACATTTGTTTATCTTGACAACGCTCCAAGAAAAACCATTTTATTCAGCATGGTCTCCTCATGTACCAGAATAACGGCATAATATAAACAGGACCCTCATCATCTCCACCCTGCAGAAACCCTGCCCCTGCATCCTGCCATCCTGCCATCCTGCACCCCTGCCACCGCGTCATCCTAACTGCATCCATTTCCCACCCTTTCTTCTTCCTCTTCTCCGCTTCCACACCTCTTTTGCCCACTCCTTCCATTTCCATCACTGCCTCACTCCTCTCTTGCCCCTCCCTTTCCCATCCGTAAATACAAGTTTTTTAACTCTTCGTTGCTACCAAAACCAACTCCCTGAATATAACTTTTAGCAAGCAAAACATCAGCTGGAAAGCAGAAATACAACTGTTACACAACTTTAAAAAATAAAAACTATATTCACAATGCCAGTATTCAAAATGTACATCTCACTGAAACACACACTCATCCTTGTATGGAAGTATTACTTGAGGGAACGCTCCAACCATATTTCAGTATCGTGCTATACAGACCAGTGGCTGACCAAAGAATAATTAGAATAAAAAAATTTGTACGCAGGCTCTCTTACAGCTAAGCTTTGCTCGTGTTCGCAATATTACCATGCATCATGCATATGGTAGTATATATCTATTTTATTAAAGATACTATGCAGTTTTGTACTCTATTACCAGTCACACTCATCGCATAAAAGAGTGGTCGTATGAATGACGTCTGATCTATCGGTTTGTTGCCTTTCGGAGGAGTATCACAGCTTTTGTCTCTTCCATGTCTTGATAAGTTCCCATCCTCAGGCAGTGGATACAGATTGGCAAACGGCATTCCGCGGATACTCCTGTGTCACTAATTTTGTATTTCACAGGGAATTCCATAAAAACCGATGGGACCTTCCAGTTTTTCATGCTCTTTCGCCGCTCTCTCAGTTTCGTCTATCGTCAAGTAAGTCTGCAGTGTCAACCTTAAGTCGCTCTGTCTTCGTCTCGTCAGCGGATCTTAGTGGGACAATAAGGTCCCTATTTACAAATAATAATAATTATTATAAGTAGTAGCATTAAATAACATTATTGAATGTTAATTACTTAGCAAGTATATTTATCTCACTGTAATAATATCTTAATCCTAACTGTAACACGTACTTGCATTTCGCTAGGCCAATGACCCCATCCTCGATCGGCTCTTTTGTTCAGTTTCCTCGTCCATTTCGAAGCAAATGCTCGAATGGCCCCTTGTTTGCTCTGAACAGTAATATAACTTCGCTCTCTTCCAACCAAAGGCTCATATTGACTCGTTATACCGATTGTAATTGTATATGTGACTCAATCCAAATATTATTATATTATTATATTATTATTATTCATTATTATTCTATTACTATTATTATTATTATTATATTATTTTATTATTTCTTTAGCTTCTCTTCATTGTGGATCCATTCACGCAGGTATCTTCAGTCTATCCCTGAGTTTCTTATTTACTATTTTATAAACCATGGCCCATGGTCGTTGTCTGTTCTAAGAGCTCTTTTCCAGCATCTGCCTTTTACTTCTTTTATTTTCTCTTAAACGTTTGTTACGGTTCTTTACACTGTTTCCGGAGTGCAGATTTGTCCTTGCCCTTGACGCTATTCTTCTTGCCTAATACAGTTTCTTCGTAGTTCAAGCTATTTTCTGGTGTCCACCAATCATTTTCGCTGCTTTCTCCTCGACATATAACCCGTCTAGGCAGGATGCGCTCGCCACTCGCTCGCTACCACTTATTTTCCCCCCGTTGCCTTGACCATATCCTCAAGCGTTTCCTCTTTCATCCTCTTTTCTTCCAACCAATGTAACCAGCAACCTGGATTCTTCCAACGGACGGTTTCGCCTTGTCTCATTCCAATTTTTTGGAATGTCCAAGTGGTCTTTCCTTTATATAGCGTTTTGAACATGTTGCGGCCCTCCATAATGGAGCCGAATATCCTAATGTACCGGATTGGGTCACTCAGGATTCGCTTCGTCGGCCACTGACAATCAGCGATGCCTTTAGTAGCTTGGTGGGAGCTTATTGTCAATCCCAATATAGATGATGCGGATGGCATGTTGAAAGGTGTACTCGTCCCCACTATTTAACATGATCAGATTCATTTTCTTGGCCAATGAATTCACATAAATGATTGTTCCCCTTTTATGGACAATTATTATTATATTATTAATATAACATAATATATAAGATTGTTTTTACTTCTGGAAATAAATGGTAACTTAACTCGCTGCACTCAAGAAGATGCATGCACATAGTACTCGCCTCTATATACATCATATTTGACTCGCCATAACCGATTGTTATTGAATATGTGAAACATAATTGTATATGTGACAAAATCAATCAGAAATATCTAAAAAAAGTTGTAAAAATAAAAACTGATGTCAGTTGACAACAGGCTAAAATAACAACAAAGTTATTCTTAATTTTAACATTTTGGAAAATTTGTAAGTGACCAAATCAGAAGCAAAACGACATAATATTCATTATCTAAAATTAACAAATCAAGAACAAAATCGATTTCTAAGCCAATGGCAGCTGACATTAACATGAATTAAATTTGCCCAATTATAAATAATTAGGAATTAAATAATAGGACACAAAACAAAATGAGTACATACAGTGAACAATTAAACAAAACTGAATGAGAGTCCATGGACGGATGCCATCCCGGAAGTAATCGGTAAAGTAGAACGCAGCCAGAAAGAGGAGTCGGCAAGAAAAGGTATTGCGCGCTCGTGCATTGACATTAGAACGCTTCAACTTGCTAGGTGGGAAAGGACATTATAGAAGTGTTTTTAGTTAACAAGATGATTCCGGAATTTCCTCATAAGGAGTTATTGAGAATTCCTCATGAAAGAACGAGAAAGTGACGTGCGGCCGTTCCTCAAGGGTCCAGACTTAGGCCATAATTCCCTGTATGATGACATTCTAGCCATTGACTTGTTCGAAAAAATACGCAGTTCATAGGCTTATAATGGATGATACCGCAATAATAAGCCACAGCGATGACATAAACTTTCTTCTACCTCTCTAGTTCTTCTACTTCTTCCACTTCTTCTTCTACTTCTACTTCTTCCACTTCTATTACTTCACTTCTACTTCTTCCACTTCTACTTCTTCCACTTTACTTCTATTTCTTACACTCCACATCTACTTCTTCCCACTTCTACTTCTACTTCTTCCAACTTCTACGTTCTACTTCTCCACTTTCTTACTTCTTCTACTTCAACCTGCTACTCTTCTTCTACTTCCTACCTCTATCTTCTTTCTACTTCTAACTTTCTACCTCTCTTTTCTACTTCTACTTCTAGCTATACTTCTTCTATCTACTTCTAATTCTACTTCTACTTCTCATTTCAAGTTCAGCGGCTGCCTATTCCATCTTCACACATCAAACAATTTTCCTTGGCACATGATCTTTCTACACTTCTTCCTGTTTGGGTTGTACTGCAGCACTTTTTAGGTAGCCTACTGGTTGCTCCTTT
>BOPP01000022.1:11334352-11380953 GCA_017312745.1 Gryllus bimaculatus
CTTTCTAAATGTTTTTTCCAGTCTTGTTTGTATAGTTGTATACAATCATTTAGACTAAATATATTGAATTATTTTCTTATACCTTCAATTATTTGTTTGTCTAGCAAAGTACAACCTTTTACTCTTCTTAATAATTTCATCTGTGTAGCTTGAATATTCATTTTTTCTTTTTGAGAGAAATCAATTTTTACTCCCATACAGGACTACTGGTATTGCCATTGTTATGTAAAATTTTAACATAGTGTCTTTTCTAGTCTTATTTGTTAGTCTTATTTGGATGTTCTGTGTGGTGTCCTATTCATGTTAGAAAAGAAATGGATCATCTATATCCACCATGGATATAGCGAGCCACATATGTATTGGAACTTGTGCAATTTATTTTTTATATCTTGGCTCCAGTCTTAACTTACATCACATCCCAGATAATTGAAATGTGATATTTGTTCTATTGTTTGGTTTTCCAGGCATATCTTTGTTCTAATTGGATAGACTCCATTAAAAGCCATGATCTTCGTTTTTTGTTTTGATATTTTCATGTTATAATTTTTAAACGTTAGATTTAATTGATGGAGTGCCATTTGGAGATCATTTTCCTTTTCATACATAATAACTTGGTCATCAGCAAATGGAGTATTGATATAATTATTTCCGTTCAATCGTATCTCTTGTTTTGCTATTAATTTTCATTCTCTAAGAATATTGTCTATATAGATGTTAAATAATATTGGGGAAAGGCTGCAACCTTCTTTTAATACTTGGTTAGTTTTTAATGGTTGTGATTTTTGTGAATTTATTTTTATTCGGATTTTTGTATTTCTATATAAACATTTAGCTATGTTTATTAAATGTTTTTGAAAGACCCTTCAATCCATTATGGCCCATAGTCTTCTCCTGTTTACACGGTCGAAAGCTTTTTCGAAAAGAATGCAATGTGTGTGTCTAAATTAAACTCTCTTCTTTTCTCTAATATTTGGTTCAATCTAAAACCATTATCTATGCAGGATCTTCCCTTTCTGAAGCCGTTTTGTTCTTCTAACAATATAACTAAAGCCATCGCCTTAATCTTCTTATGGATCATTTTACTGTAGATTTTATATGTTGTGTTGAAGACGCTAATACCTCTATAATTTTCACAGCTACTTCAATCTCCATTTTTAAACACAGATATTATTAGGGCTGTGTTTCTTCTGCATTCTTCTGGTATCATACTTCTTAGTTAACATTGATTGTATAGATGTAACAGTCTTAAATGGAAAAAAGGGCTTCCATATTTTAGTAATTCTACATTTATATTATCTATACCAGTAGCTTTTCTACATTTCATTTCTTTTAATTCTTGTAATAATTCTTTTATTGTTAGTGGTTCAATATTATCTTTCTTTAGTTCTTCATGTTCTTCCAGTGGGTTGAACCATAGATTTTTATAGTGTTGTAGCCATTTCTCTTCATCTATAACTTTTAACTGAACGGTATCTTTTTCTTTTTGATTGAGTTGTCTCATTACTTTAAAGGCTAGTACTTGATTTCCATGAATATCACTTTCTATTCTATTTATGAAGTGATCCCATGCCTCCTGATGTGCTATATGAGATAGCTTTTTGGCTTCATTTCTATAGTAGTTATATTCTTTCTTTCTTTCTTCATTTCGTGTCTGGATATATTTCCAGTATGCTTTCTTTTTCTCTGCCATTGCTTCTTTTAGTTGTTCATTCCATACTCTGAGTCCTTTCTTTTTTCTGAACTTCTTTTTCTTTCCTAGGCTTTCAAAAACTGCTTTTTCTATGCAGGTTTTAATATTTTCCCATCCTTTTTCTACTTTATCACTTGTTGGTATATTTTCTAAGTAATTATCTAGTCTCTGTTGATATAGATTTATAATACTCTCTTCTTGTAGCAGATATACTTTAAAACCTTCTTCTATATTGTTTTTATTTTTGCGGCTTATATTTTTCCATCTACTTAGTAATTTAATAGTTGAGACAACTAAATAATGATCTGAGTATATATCTTTGCCTCTATAAACTCTTGTATCTTGAATTAGGGTTGATAATTTCTCGTTAACTATTATATAATCTATGAGTGAATATCTTTATGTCTAAAGAATGTGTTGGTTATTTTTATTATTTTTAATTTATTATAAGTGGCAAAATTCCTTAATTCTATGCCATTAATATTCATTGTTTGCTTTCCAAAGGTCCCTTCTATTTTAGGTATTGGTTTGTTTTTCAACTCTTGTATTTAAATCTCTACTAATTATCACATTATCTTTGTTATTAATTTGGGAAATCACTTTCTGTAGATTTTCATAAAAAGTTATGGTTTCTTCTGTTTTCCCTTCTTCTGGGGCATATAATCCGACCACATTTAGATCTACTCTCTCTATTTTTAATCTTACTGTTATTATTCTTTCATTTACATAACAATAACTTACTATTTTAGAGGTCCATTTCCTATCAATCAATACTGCTACTCCACTACTTGCTCTTTGACTTTGGTCTACTCCAGAATAGATCATTGTGTAATCATCAAGATCTTTAGTTCTCTTAAGTTTTTTCTTCGTTTCTGTTAAAATGGCTATATTAATGCTACATTCCTTTAATTCATCATTGAGTTCTTTTTCATTGGTACCTAAACCTCTTACATTCCATGTGGCAACTTTTAATCTATTCTTTATTCCGAATCGCTTGTCCTTTTCTCACTAATGTTGTTGTATATGGGATTTATCCGGCTTATCTATGTGAAGATTTTTAGTACTTAAAATGTCCCCTGACCATGTTACAGGCGCCATGCAGGGTAATCCCAGTAGTGGGGCTGCCACTTCACTGCTTCTGAGCCAGCAGGATTTGATATCAGGGCTTTCTCCCTTAGGGAAGTCGGTTTTACCTGGAGAGCCTCCCCTACCCTTTGAGGAGACTTCTTCCACCAGTTCATCTCTTCTTCAACAAAGCTGCTGTTGAGGTCTTCTTCTGAAGTTCTTCTTAGTCCCTCCCCTTTGACCTGTCCGGCAAGAGAGGCCCTACCGGTAGCTACGCTACCGTCGGCATAGCTCTCAGGGTCACTGGGTTACTTAAGCTTTGCCACCAGCTACAAGGTCATGTACTTCCCAGATGGAGTTTTGTGAAAAGCCTTTGTCATTATTTACCGTCACATACTTTTAAAAAAACTAAAAATGCTAGGGATCCCAGGCATTACAGGCCAACATCATTATCAAGCCGTAGCCAAGTAGTTACCCTCCAGCACATTAAAGAAAACAAGATCTCTTTATTCTATACCTGCCCTCAGATGATAAATTGTAGAATCCTGCAAAGATCCATCCTGGGGCCAATAGTATAATAATATATACTACTAATAATTTTGGTTGCAGATGATGCAAGCATATTCATCAAAGCAAAAATAGAACAATCAATAAAAAAAGTACCTCACAAAATCTAGTATGCCCTAGTAAAATGGTTTCAAGAAAAGAAACTCATCATAAACACCAGCAAAACAGTATATCTAAACTTCATGAATACTATACTCGATCCAAAGAAAAATTCTCATAGCATTTGTTCATAAATCATAACCCTGTAACAATATTTTATGAAACTACCTTCCTTAGTCTGAGAATCCAAGAAAACTAAAATGGAATGCTTACATCTCAAATCGTATCAAGAAGCTCACTAAATCTTGCTATACCCTTTACACCCTCAGGTCAAGCACCAACATTGAGACACTTCAGACTGTATTTTGCAGAAATTCACTCACACCCAAAATATGGAATAATATCCTGGAAAAATGCCCCTGAAAGCTCTTTCATATTTATAATACAAAAAAGCATACTAATAACAATGAGCTGGAGACTTGCAAACCCTTGTTCAAATTAGTAAGAGTTCTTTTCTACCAAGCATGTGTATAATTGAAATAGTGGTCTTCAAAAAAGAATATGCTCATGGAAAACAAAGACACTTTTGCTCTAAATTCTGATGTATTTAACTGCAATACTCATCAGAAGGATAACCTATATGTTCCCTGCACTAAAACTACACTTTATCTAAAAAGTACCCTAATAGAGAGCTCTTTACAACAAATTGGGACATGATATTATAGACATAAACATAATACATACTTTTAAAAAGAAATTGAAAGCTTTCCTGCTTAATATGTTCTACAGCGGGAAGGAATATTCAAATCACTATACAACTCTTAAAAAATATAAATAAATAATAAATTGTTATCCCATTAGACTTTCTGGTCATGTTGACTGTTTTGAGCTGAAAGAAGAAAAAATAACTACCATGAACCTGCTCACTCCTGACTTGCCTGAGTTAATTTTTTTTTCAAAACAAAATTTACTGTTACATAAAGAAGCATTTTTAAAACTATTTTCTTCATGGTTGTCACCATTGTTCAGACATTTGTCATATCAGAAAACCAACTATTCCATGTCCTCTTCATAGAAAGATGCTCTCAGTGAAGACTGCCACTTCTGAATACTGCTTTTTAATGCAAGAAACATTAAGCTAGCTGAAATTCTCTGCCAACTTGTAGAGATTTATGAAATGTTATGTGTGCTAGAATGGTGAAAAGTGAAAATGTAATAAGTGCAAGAACGGTGAGAAAGTGAGACAGACAATTCAGTGATAGATGATGCAATTAACATGAAACTTGGAGTGGGCAGTCTTTATTGTCAATGAAGGGTTGGCTGAAATAGTGAATGAAAATTTGTTAAAGCATATGGTTGCTTTGGATAAGGATGCTTTGGGATGAGTAGAGCCTGCAGGTTTCAAAAAATGTTTTTTATTACCATTTAATGACTTTTAACTATAGGCATCACTTAATTACACTTTTGGAGTTGTTTTAGTAGATTTTCATTTTGCCTATTTGTTTTTACCATTTTGCCTATTCTATTTTTGCCACTTTGTCTTACTTTTGGCTCTTTCTGCCTTTTTCCTCACTATTATGCCTTTTTTTGTACTGACACTGTTCAGGATATATACCTGCAAGCTTGGACAACATGAAGAAACAATTGTGTTTTGCCTTTCTGTGGAAGCAGAGAAAGAAACTATCAATCAAAGAAAATATAATTTCCCTACACATTAAGTGCTAATGCAGATTTTAGAATTAGGATGAAAATATGAATACTTTTGATTATTCATTTTTTACACCAACACTTTTTAAATGTGATTTTTCATTGTTTACATGCCTTTTTGCACCCTTACTCTAGCTAGAATAAATGCATTTTTGCCTTCCTATTTTAGGTAAAATAAATACCTGAACTTCCAGGCTCTAGGGATGAGTATTTCACAAATCACAGCACTGTTTTCACAAAAAATTATGTTCAGAAGTGACTAACTTAATTGGCAGCATCTTTCTAAGAGGAGGGCAAGGAAAATTTGATATTCCACTCTAACAAATGGTGACAAATAGAGAGGTGTGTATGTATGTTTTCCCCTTCAAAACAAGAACAAATATTGATTTGTAATTTCTAAGATTATCTAGGAATGGTTCGACATAATAACTCATTTACAATTAATGTAATATTTTGTTTTAGTTTGAAGTTCATACTGCTAATTAAGGAGATCTTTTGAATATCAAATACCAAAGTTCTGAAGAGTTAGGTTGAAGTTGAGATAGGAATTTATTGAATTGTGACTAATAGTATTCATCTAATATATTTTTAACTTAATGTACTTTTAGATGATTAAGGGTAATTTTTATTTGAGCGTTTCTTCATATTTTCTATTTTCTACAAGTTATATGTTTTTTTTATTAAATTTAAAAAACATAAGAAATTTATTTTAATTTACTATTCTTCAGGAATTTTTGGTGTATAAAGATAATCTAATTGCATGAGTAATATTATTTTGTAAGTTTAGTATTTCTGCATCTATGTCTGAATTAGTTTCTAAGGAAGATGGATATTTGTTGAATTGCTGAATTGTTTAATTCATATTGCAATGAAAAAGTTTCCAGTTTGTATTGCCATTAAGTGCTGCATTTGGATATTGTATTTGTGAGAACATGTTATCAAATATTATTAATACTGAATCATCAGAGTTAAGATCTGGTATCATCAATCAGAATTAAGAGCTGGATTACAATATTAAAAGACCGGAGTATCAAAATTATTAGAAACACAAGACTATTAGATTAGTAACATATAATACATCAACTTGTATAATGTGAATATACGTGGATTGATTAAATATTGAATAAATGTGGATTGATTAGGTGCATGTTTTACCCAATTATTTTTTGAAATGTGGATATGCTTTGAGGGCATGTAGTTACAACCCTCTGCTTGATGTTTAGCATTTAAGTCATCTATTAATAATGTTTTGTAACTCATGTTGAACATTTCAAGGGAATTTTTGATTGGGGAGCTTGTAAGCACATAGCGATATAGACAATAAAAAAAGGAGTTTTCAAAAGTAAGATTCCTAAATTATTATTAGTTGTAAATTATATTTGAGAATGTTTAATTTTCTTTCTGATTAAAATTTCAACTCCTCCTCCTGATATAAATGATAAATGACCTTCTCCATAAAATAAATAGTTTGGAATGTGAATTCTATTTGTAGTGTTTAACTGTATTTCTGTAATTCAGGCAATGTCTATTTCATGATCATGAAACATTTTTTTGATTTCTGGTAATTGACAAACAAAACCATTGTGAATCCAGTATAATAATTCTATTAGAAATATTTTTGATGATAACTTTGGGATTAATTGATGAATCCTTAGTAGGTTAATTATTTGATTTGTGATAATAGAGAGAAATTAGAGAAATTTAAATCCATTTGATTAATAAGAGAAAAAGCGTAGGTATTTTGGAGCATATTTTGTGAATGGTTGGAAGGTTGTGAATGGTTGGAGATGTAAGAGGTAGACAATTTTGCAAGTTATTACGTTGTTACGGAGTTGTAGGAGTTATTGAAATGTTGGGCATAGAATAAGATTTAATTTTCAGTATTGAATTACTTGTAGTTGAAGAAATTCTAGGATTTGGAGTTTTAGTTTATTTATTAACATTCTAAAACAATATATAAACTCTATAATTAGCAATATGATTTTCTAAATAAATAGCACGTTGGGGAGAAGAATTTTTAAGTTTATTCCAAGTGATGTTATGATGTTTATCTAAACAGTGCACACATCCAGGACTTAAATTTGCAATTTGCTTGTGTATGATTTTGACAGCTTTTACAATGGATAGTTTTCTTTGTTTTCATACAAAATTTTATTGAAATACTGTTAAATGATTTTGTTATTTTAATTATTTCTCTGCTTTGATTATTGTGTATTAATTCACTAGCTCTCATATCACTGACAAGATTTGAAAGGTTTTAGAAAGTTCAGATGTAATTTCTTCATTTGTGTAAGATCAGAGGTGAGATCGGAACTTTTATTGGGGGAGCCAATTTGAGCACTATTATGAACATGAATATATTTGTTTTATATTAATGCTTTTAATTCATTTATTCTTGACTATAGAATTAGCACACTTGAAGATAAATACTAGTTGCCTTAACCTTTCCGTACGGATTCCATAGCTATGGGTTCAATAAAATTTATAGATTCCATACACAGGGGTGAAGGTGACATAGGGAAATTGGCAACACACTGCCAGACCATGTGGAGAGCTATTTGAAAGAATATCAAGCAATGATTGGTCAGTGGTTTTCGCTTGTTTTTTGTACGCCACATCCAGCCTGCCTGTGTTTTCCACAGTAGAAGAGTGAAAGATATTGTCGTTGGCTACATTCATAAGTTCTGTGTGTAAGTAGTGTTCTGTGTGTTCATGTGTGTGTTTTGCATTTCAAGATATCTTGTTTAGGGTACACAAGCGCAACAGTTTCGAGTTTTCTTCATTTCGATTTGCTGGTCTTAGTGGAATACGCAAATGTTTCGCAATATAGAGGTTAGCATTTAATGTAAAGTGTCATTCATGATTATTTGTATGAAATTTGTAGCCTACTGCATTCACATAACACCATAAGAAAAACATAAATTTTTTTCTTATGTAATGTAATTATTTATTATGATTTGTTATTTAATGTAATGTTTTTAAAGAACGTTCATGAATATTTGTAAACATTTCTAGAAATTAAATGGCTATTTAAATAATTTGGAGAAATGGTTTTGCTCTAATCCCAAATCACCTGATGATACATTGTTTTGTTAAGTGCATTTATCCGAAGAACTTATTTTTGAAAAGTGTGTGCGTTTTTTAATACACAAATATGTAATAGATGAAAAACAGAAAATACAAACTAGAAATGTAGAAAAGGCCATGAAAGGGGAAAAAATTTAAAATATCGAAGTCAGTATTGAATATTGTTTAATATAAATTGAATAATAAAGGCAATGATTTTTTCATTTATATATTTCTTTTTTTATTCATTTTGATTCCTTATTTCTGCCATTACTATATAATTAGGTGAAACTCCTCAGTTATGATCTTATCCAAGTGCATTACGAAAATAGATACTACATTTGAAAAAAATTGCAGTAGAATGTAGCCTATTAATATCCATTAACTTTCGTGAAGACGATTGAGTGAAATTAACTTTCATATGCTGCGCTGGGCGGGCGGTTTATGTAGTTCTTTGCCAGGCTACTTGGAGTGCTGCAAGCGACTTTTATTTCGGACGTTTAACATTATGGTTTGCACTTCTAACCTTAATTACTCTGTGGTACCATAAGCCGTGCGCCGTTGCATAAAGCAAATTTATAGAATCTAAAACTACAGATCCTATGAGAACTTCGAGATGCAACCAATAGGTAGCGTCACAGTCGATTTTTGAACACTACTTATTCCTTACCAGAGAGTATATATAAATTCCTTACAGCGTTTTGCATGCCTTAGCATGTGTTGCGTTCTATTGATGAGATTTGGTTGTGTTTCTTAAGACATTCTCAGTAGTAATTTCATTTTATTTAATTATTTTCATTTTAGTTTTTTTTTATTCTTATAGTATTAATTCTTATAGTATACAATTTATTCTTTATATCATCAATTGCCTATTTGTATTTAAATAAGTTAATCTACCTTCCACTCTTAAATTGGAATATAAATTTTTAATTTTTGCAGATAAAATTAATAATAAATTTTAGTTAATAATGAACAATTCAAATTCCTTTGAAATACGAAGTAATAATTAATTTGCTACCTAACAATTAAGTAGTACATATTAATACAAGTAGAGCCCAGAAATTAAGGCATTTAATTTGCCAAATATAGGCAGGCAATGATGCACTAAAATATGTCGAGTTTAATAAAATATAATCAGAGGTTAATCATTTAAATTATTCAAATTTTATTTGTAATACTGATATTAAAGAAGGAAACATTTTCACATTGGGTCATCAATAAATTTTGTATTCTTCATTGGTTAACTATTTATTCAAAAGAAATAGGATTGATCCCGAGTTTAAGGTGGCACGGTTCCTTTGGCTCCTTTTATGATTCATTATTGCTTGTAATTCATAGAGGAGAGATACAACTCCCTGTTGTATTGTATCTCTCCTCTATGTTGTAATTCCCAAGATTATTGTGGCGCAGTTCACTTGAATCCCTCGAGAACAATTTTGCTGGCCTTTTCGTAGGGCAAAGTATAAATATATACAATACGACTACGAATCAAGGCGGAGCCTTCCTGAAAAGGCGAAGGCGCCGCTCAATGTCACATAATACGCTATACATTTTGCCATTAGAAATATTTCTTTTTCATCACGACACGTTTAAAATTACACTACACAACGCTTTTTTAAAACACCAAATGTCAAAATGTGGGATTGCTTATTGTTTAAACTGAAATATTCATATATATATATATATATATATACATACATACATACATACATATAATTTAGTAGTTATAGTAACAACTAAATGTGTTTACATTTTTTTAGTTGTTACTATAACTACTAAATTATTTATTTCATAGTTTGATGAGGTAATACAAGATTGTGATGAATTTGTTGGCGTGGATGTACGTGATTTTTTCGCATTTCAAGTAGTATCCTAATAGTTTTGTGTGTCTACTGAGATGGAAGGTACGAATGCAGGTTTTATTTATGATTTTTGTCGAGAGGAAACTGAATGAGATCCAGTGGTGTCAGAAAGTGGGTTTGCTTGAGTCTCAACAAGTATGTAATGTATGCCTGAGTGTTATGAAATTTAGTGAGAAAAAGGATAGAATAGATGGCTATGAATGGATTTGTAGAGAGAGAGGCGAGAATGGTCATAGATATATACTCTCTGGGTCATAGCGTGAAAATGTCTTTGCGAAAGGATTCTTGGATTGATTGTCTCATGGAGGTATGGAAGGTATTACCTACTTGTGGATGATGAAAGCAAAGGTGGAACATATGTTTGGATGCGTGTGTACATGAGAGTACGGTTACTGATTGGATGAGCTTTTGTCGAGAGATATGTTTTGAACTATTTGAAAATGAAAGGGAACCACTGGGTGGAGAGGGTGTTGAAGTTGAAATTGACGAGAGCAAGTTTGGCAAAAGGAAGTACAACAGGGGAAAAAGAGTGGAAGGGAAATGGGTTTTGGTTTGGTTTGGTTCACGGTTACATACGAATTCTATTGAATGGACTTGGAGTGAGATAAAACGCGTCAATTCACGCCACAAAGTAAAGAGTTTATTCATTATTTGGAGAATACATTGGAAGAAGAAATTTTAAAAGTAACAAGTTTGAAAATGTTTGTGTAAATATAAAGTTAATCAAGAGGTGAGTTTTTTTATTTCATTTTTGTTCATGTAGCTTAATTTATTAAAAAGTAAAAAGTTTTTTCAGAAATAAGAATCTTCAAAAATGAAAGTGTTTCGTTTTTGTTATCATTCTTCGCTTTTGTTATGTTTATTCTTTTTTGTGTTATGAGGTGTTATTTTTATGTATTTATTATTTTATTTTTTATAAACTTCTTTTTGTGAAAAGCATGTACTTTTTTAGGTATATGTAGAAAATTCCAAAAAAGCGATTAATTTGTGGTCAAAGTTTTTATATTAAATTGGTTTAAAATTTTCTTTAAATAAAATATAATAATTTCAACGAACATGTGAGTTCATTTTTTCTATTAATGTACTGCGGATTCTAGAGCATATAAAAATGTATTAAATAGTATTTCGTTAAAAAAACACGAATTTCTTTTTTTAGTAGTATAACGTTGGCTTTAAATAGTAATGAAAGACATAATACAATTTGGCTTTATTGGGTCATGTACAAAGGTGTCTGTCCTCAAAGTAGATTGGATACCACACGTAAGTATTGGATGGAAGTTGATGAGAAAGAATTCAAAAAGGGAAGAATACAAAATATTATAGCAAAAATTAACATACGTTCATAACCAAATTTAATCCTTACTCTTCGTCACAATGCATGCAAAAATAATGTATGAATATAGGATTTATTGATATCCAACATACAAATACACCTAAAACGCAAACAACACACCAAATAAAATTCGAAAAAGGCCATCATAACACAATGCAACCCAAAACACGGACACCAGTTACCAATAACCTCAAACAGATGTAACTACGCAGAGCCACCATGTCGCTTATTTATTGAATTCATAAGCAATTGTATACCCGTTTCAGGACATATAAATTATAGGATGCCTTATAGGTTCTAGAAGTCTTATTGGTTGTTCTAGAAACATGTTTTGCCGCAGTGGACTATTCTATAGAACCAATTAGATTATGTATTCCATATCGAACGTTTATGCAACCAGCCGAAAGCCTCTAGAAGCTTTGCTACCCAGCATATTTTGAACATGTGACTCAATGAATATCATCATTTTGATGACCTAAAATCACCAAAAATGATTAGTTAATAGCTCTTAAAATGTTCCTAAAATGCCCCAAAATGAAAGGAAAATGACGTACAAAATTGGATAAAACCGGAAGCTTGCTTGTACAACTTGAATTGTTGCCTCTGTTACTGCGAGGCTTCTTTCTTTCGTTCAAGGGAACTCAGCTTGCAAAATTTTGGTTGGGCTGGATCAGGAAATCTCTGTCTTTAGTTTTCGTGAAATCCGCCGAATCCGACAATGGTGGTGTAAGGCGACACAGGAATCTTATTACATACAACTGCTGACGTTATAATTTCGGTGTAAAGAAATTGAATCAGTTACTCAGAAATTCTGTGAATAACATTTGTTGCATCTCGTAAATATTATTTGAAGTAAGTACTATTAAAATGATATTAAAATCGATTAAATCCGTGAAAAATGCTTTAAACATTATTTAAAAAGGTTAAAAGTTATAAGTTGAAGTCAAAGAAAAATGCAAAAAATGTCATATAAAAAACGTAATTTCCTTTTGTTTTAACATAAAATTAATTTCTATTCTAAAAGACATCGTTTTAAATCGAAAAGAAAACAAGAGCATTTCATTACAATACGCACCCCATTCATCATCATTGACTAATTTCTTGGGAATATATCAGATAATCCAGAAATCATTTCGCGTATCAGAAAATTAAAGCACCACAGATTTATTAGAAAATTTAGTAAAAATAATTAATAAAAAATTGCCCCATGGATTACATGTGAAGGCATTAAGTATTGATTGTCAAAATCATATGAGATAAATTATTTTAGATGCACTGAAAAGTATAGGAGTTGGATGTATGGTTACCAGAAAATTTGTCCCCAGTAGAGGAAATTTTACTTAAAAAAGGAGAATATTTAACATTTTGTATACTCCACATTGTATAGATAATGTACTCAACAATTCCAAATCATGAATAGTCTTTAAAAGCATATTAGACTTCACGTCATTCAAAATTAAAGCTTTCAATTGGATAGTTTTCTCTCTGCATTTACCTTCATTATCCACCAAACAATATCCATAAATAAGTTTTATATCGCATTAAGCCAAATGATCTACTATGCAGACCATTTGTTTGAGTAAAAATTTAGATATTCAAGACATTAAGTCCCTTTAATGAATTAAATTAATTTAAAATTATGCCAGTATTATATTCAATTCAAAAGGAGGAAATTCCATGTAAATTTAAAAAAGGAGGGAGGACAGGAGGATAATTTAAAAAAAGGACAGATGGCAACCTTGAAGGTAATGTGCTACAGTTATTCAAAAATTACTATGTAGGGAGATTCTTTAAAGTTAAAATAGATAATTCTTATTCTGAAACAAAAACTGTAAAAACATATCCGGGAGGGAGTGGGACTAGAGCATGTGCCAACATAGTGCCTCGGTCTTTAGAAGGGTCGTGGGTTCGAGCCCCGCCGCGGGCATGTTTGTTTGTCCCTTGTCTTTCATGTATGTGTGATGTCCAGGAAGGCCTTGTGCGTCTATTCACCACAGACCGAGGAGCCCGCACTTATTGTTCTACAATTTGTAATAGGTTTCATAAAAAATGATAAGTGAGATGTTTTAATTCAGAGATTGCTCTCTAAATAATATTACTCTGGTTGCCATGTGTCCACTATTTGAGCGGACACTCCGCTTTTTTTACATTATGTTTACTATTTAGCCTGTTTTCACATAATAGTGGACTTCTTTTTATTCAAAAGCTTTGTAATGAAATGGTACGTAATCTACAGCTGTTGTCTAGAAGGATAGAAATATCGCGTTTTCTCTGTTTTCGTAAGTTATAATAAGACAAAGATCGAATATCCATAGAACTCGATCCTCCGAAAACATTATTAATTATATTCAATTGTTTTATAAAACATTTAACAACAGTATGTAGTTTTGGTTGTTGTTGTTTGTTTGTTTTGCTTTTTTTATTGCAAATGGCCAACACGAAGATCACTGGGTCCGAGAAGTACAACAAGAAATGTTCGTTAAACTGAAGTCAGTGGATGGCAGCCACATCGCGTTGAAGAATTTATTTCACCTACGCGCTGCTACAAATGTTCTCGTTTTGGTCAAACGTCTAAAAACTGCCAAGACACGGACGTGACCTGTGGAAAATGCTCTGAGAGGCCATGACGGTCGATCTTGAGAAAATCGTCCATGTATTAACTGTTGCCGTCGCAATAACAATGATGTAGAACACGAAGCCCGATCCAGCATGTCCAGAATTCAAGCGTGCCCAGGATTAAGAAAGAAATTTAATTCATTATGGCAATTAAACTCATTCAAATTAATGCTCAGAAATCAAGTATTGTAATGGGCGAGAGAGAAAATTTTCTTTTTGTCTAAAAAATGATATAGCTCTAATTCAAGAACCTTATACACGATGCAAGAGTGTATCTGTAATAAGACGTGGGCATCAGGTAATTGAATACCAACCCACTGCCAATGAGGAAGCTAATGACGCAGCAATAATCATATTCGTTACTAACATACGGGAAAGCTTAAGCCTGAGAAAATCTGGTAAAACAAGCTGCTGGACGCGATCCGTGGGGGATTCTCTATCAGTTCCCCAGCCGGCGCCTCCGTACCCGACAAGTAATTGCTTCACTTCAAACAAAGAACGGCGCAACCACATCCTGGGAAGAGACAGCAACGGAGCTTCTTCAAGAGATTTTACCTGACGACCCTCCGGAGGATGACACGCCCAGTCAGGCTGCAGAACGCCGCGAAGCCGACGCAGATTACGTGACCAGCGTGACTTCAACGAACTTGAAGCTATCAACAATCTCCGACTAAAGAAAGCTCCAGCACCCGACAATATTAACGCCGAAATTATTCAATAGGCCTTCCCGATCGCAAGACAGATTTTTACATAACTTTCCTTATACTACGTATATTACTCCCTATATACGTACACTCTTGGAAACATTAAGTGCCTGTTTCAACGGTGCCTGATAAAGCTTCGGATACTAATCCGACAGATATTTTATCCGTCAGATAAACGTTCCTGATATTTGTTTAGCGTTTCACCAAGGTCTTTCGTGCTAAACTATCTGTCAGATATCTTTCTGACAAATAATCTGGCTGATTGCTCTTTCACTGGCGGCAACGCCGTATTTTCGAGTCAAACACGCTCTGTGCGCGCGAATTCATTCGTTGTTATTTTGTGTTGCAGTTTACTTCGGTGTGAGCTGTGTGTGAGTTCGATGTAAAAGTTTGTTTTATTGCGTCGTACTTTGTGTGTGTAGGAGTTTCAAAATGGAAAGGGGAAAGAAGCGAGAAAGGAGTTAATTTTACTTGTGGCGAAACAAACGTGTACCCCTCGTTGCGGTGAGGAAAAATATAATTAAAAGTAAATTGTGCTACCATGGAGTGGCATGGATAGCTATTGAAAAGGTGGGGGATGCTTTTTGCGAAGGGAAACATTTTTAATAAAAATATGAAGCTCTGAAGAGAGATAAAAAAAATCTTACTGTTCAAAGTTTTTATTTTTTGATTTTTTAAACAAAATTATAATAGAAATGATGCTTACTTGAACTGACCGATTCTGAAATCATAACTGGAGTAAGGCAAGCAAATCAATTTTTGACATAATTACGGAGGATATCTTTGAAAATTGATTCTTTAATTTCTATTGCCTATTTCTAATAAATTACTCAATATGAGACTTTTCTCCAAGGACCAGCCTATTATATATTATCAAAATAATTTTCTAAATACTATTCACTCCCTGAACAAAATTTTAGAGTGTATAATTTACAATTAAATTAAGAAAATAAAAGTCAGAGTAAATTGACTTAAACATCTCAACAGAATAAAGACCATCACATTGATTAAAATTCTACTGAGAGGAGTGTGGAAAAATACATGAAATGAGAGTGATATATTTTAAATGTACTAACAACACCAAAACAAATTGTACAAAAACTTCAAAGTTTAGGAAAGTTTAAACAGATAAAAATGTGAGAAAAATATGATTGTCACTTGAATAATAATAATTATTATTCAAGTATTATTTTCCTGTTTATCAATCATGAAAATATTTCTCTTTAAAAAAAATACATTTTATGGTATTTTTATTTTAGAAAGAATAAATGTTTGTGAAAAGATTTGACTCTAACATAGTATTAATCCATTCTAACATGCTATTAATACCATGTTAGAATTACATATTTTCACAAACATTTATGACAATGTTCTGTTTTCATGGCGGGATTTTTTTTGTGATTGGATTTTTTCTTTTTGATAAAAAAAATTTATAGACCTATTTTTTGTAAAAATATCTGATTAATTTAATATGTTTTGGCAACTTTCCTCCCGTCTACTTTTATAGATTCTACTTACTACTTCTATACTTTTTCACTTATACTTGATTTTTTAATAAATTTCATTTCTCATTTCTACGTAACTTTTTATTTTATTCACTATCTTCAAAATTTGTTGACTTTTATCTTCAGACAGATCATGTCAATTAGGCCTATCTAACATATGTTGATGAGTGTAATTGACACATCGAATTGGTGTGTTGGACAATGAAGATTTCTTTTAAAGAAAAAAATCATTGATTGTTAAAAAAGAAAAGGATACTTGGATTTAATTAATTTATTAAGAATCATTTCATAAAGATAGTTCACAACACAGTCACCATGTAGAGTAGAACAATATAAAATCGGGTGATTGTATGGGAACATATATGAAATCTATTGCTGCGAGAACTCTAGAAAATGTAGCAATTTCATAAACATCTTCTTGAGTGATTTCTATATTCCTTGGAAGCTTCGCGAACACACTACACTTGAAGCAGTAGATTGCTCACCTCAATGAAGACTTACGATAAAAATGATCCCATTGCAAAATAACGAAGAGTGAGAAGTCGGTTCATTGCTAATAAAACACAAAGTATACATTTTATTATTTTGATATAAAATGAAGTTGGCAGATCCATTACTTTACCAGGACATTACAGAAATATAAGTCGGTATTCACAAATCTTTTATATTCTGTTATATCAAAGACAAGCTTTGCTAACCCTAGGCTTCCTTAACATCAAACGGGATTTGCAATCTTGTTTTGCAACAATTTGCAACCTCAAAACATTCTGTCCGACATGCCGTCTGGTCGGACTCTCTAAACCATCAAAGAATTCGTTGTTTTTCATCCCTATCACGTTGTCCATCACGGAAATACCACAGATATTCCTTGAAAATCACAGCACGTTCACACACAAATTCTGATATTTTGGAGTTATCTACCTGATAAACATTTAACAGCCTCTCTGAAGTAAATAAGGTGGTTTTGATGATGAATGAGGTTTTTTGGTTCTGATGATGAATATTTGTGAGATCCCTGGCCTTTATGTGGGAGGCCTTAGTTATGTGAGTATTGGGATTTTGTAGCTGTAAAATAAAATAAGTTCCAATATACAATTTGCCGAAAACGAATTTTGAAGGCAAAAATGTTCCTAGACTTTATGTTATTGGAGTTCATTACAATGACATACGAACATCTATTTTAGATGTATGTAGAAATCCATTATGTGTATTGCACGTTTTTTATGCACAAAAAATATAATACAGATTGTAAATAAAAAAGTAGCGAATTTTTTTTATTTCAAAAAACCCTTTGTACCAAAACTTAACGCAAAATGTGACTGTTTCTATTTAAACATCAGACTGCCAATTAGCCATAGTAGCTTGCTATAATATTCTAGTTCGTAAGACAGTGGAATAAACTGATTTCTTTTTTTGAGAGAGATTATCGATTTTCTCTCGTAAGCCTCACGGTACTACCGACTTGCATTTGTCCTTCGCAGTACTTCCGAGTTTTCGACTCCAGGTCAAAAGAAGATAAGCGGCTTGCAGTGTTGCCAAGCCACACGAAAGCGAGTTATCGCTTTAGTAGAAGAGGACCTCTCTATTTCAAAAATCCTAACAAAAACCCACTGGAAGCCCACTGTTCGAAGAGACTCCGCAAGGGATCCGGGAACACAATTGAACACCAAATGAGACGTTTCAGAGTCGGTATGGCGTAGGGGGCAAGAACCGCGCAATACTGCCTTAAATATTATCGAGAGACAGGAGAATCCGGGAAGAAACTAGGTATAGGGCTTTGGCATATTTCAGATGGTGTCCAAGATGAAGTTTTGATACAAACAGCGGTGGAAAACCCTTCTCAATTTTCTTCACAGCTGCGAAGAACTTCCAGATTTCCTGGATGTTCCAGAACCATACACAACAGACTTTCGGAGGTTGGTCTGCGATCCTAAAGTGCAGCTCGAAAATCGAAGGTGGCATGAACACATTTGCAGAGGAATATTTACATCGAGACTGGGCTGATGTCATTTTCTCTGATGAGAGTATATTCTCCTCTGCAAATGATAGACCCGTTCGCGATTTCAGGCCCCAAGGCAGCCACTATGATTCTCGATTCGTAAAGCAAGTACCAAGGTCAGATCGTTTCTCAGTAGCAGTTTGAGGCTGGATGTCATCTCGTGGGATTGGAATGATCCAAAGAATCGAAAGCCACTTAAATGCCGGTCAAAACATTCACATACTGAAAGATATCATGATCCCAACAGTAAGATAATTGCATACTGAAGGTATATTTCAATTTCAACAGATCCAGTCTCCAGTTTATAAGTCGGCTTCGGTCCAATCGTGGTTTGCGGAGAAACAAGATATTCAGGTTGCTGACTGGCAACCATGCGCACAAGACTTGAACTATGTTGAAAATCTTCGAGCAGACACAAGACGTTCCATGGTCGAAAACTGGCATGATCTGAGACCTAACAACGCAGATACGCTCTGGCATCTAATCCAAGAAGCCTGGGAGGAGGTCACTCACAGTCAAAACTATGCGCCGAGACTTGTGGATTCTCACCCACTTAGGATGAGAATGGTGGTAGAATCTGAGGGATTTTGGAGTCATTATTAATGTAATCACTGTATTTTTCAGAATAAGATATATCTCTAAATAAACAATGTAAAAAATCTAGATTAAAATTTATATATATATATATATATATATATATATATATATATATATATATATATATATATAACGAGAGAGAATATTTGGAAAATTAAAAACAAATATTCATTGAAAGATAAAGAGCCCTTTTCAGAGTTATTTTGTTTTAAAATAAAAATAATTTATTTAAGCTGTAAAGAGAATACTGTAATACAGTTAATTTGACCAAAAACTCACGGACAAGCAAGAGAACAATGCGGGCAAGAATTGCATTCAATCCTGCTGCCTAGAGTTCTAGAAGAAACGATTCTACTGATAAGCCAAACCAATATTTCGATTCTTCGATTACTTGCAAACATATGTCAAATTTCGAACAACTTTTGAAATATCTTCAACATATTTAGACTATTACAAATAATGTTGATACATGGCATGTCTTCTATCAAACGGAATTAAAGCACGAATTACTGAAATATATACACTCACAAAAAATATTCGGACAGTACTCAGCTTACTCACGTTGAACATTCTCTGAGCCCGTTACAACAATAAAATAGTATACTAGTAATAATAGAATATTAATTATTTTAGCTTTAAACACGCGTACACCACAAAACACGTTTTTTCTGCTTTTACATCTTTGAAAAATTTGCATTAGTACTTGCAATAAAGGCAATTGCACATCAAATAAATATTCGGACCGACGTATATGTATCATTTTTGTCAACGAACTATTTAGCGGCAGCAGATGTAACTTTTCCCACTGTTGATTCAAGGACGGTTATAACGGTCAATCGACGCGCTGTCAAAAATCATCTATTAGTCCCCTTGAAGAACGTTGAAAGACTGCTTCGAAAAGGAAAGAACAGCTCTTTCGAACTGCGTCAGTTATCTTTCAAGTAATCTGAATATGAAGGAAAGCCCACAAAACATGGTTTCTCACTACACGCGTTTGTTTATTTTTCTACATTTAACAACTGGATTTATCCACTTTTTCGTTACCAGGTCTCGGCAATAAAGGCCCCTTCACAATGCAAACCCAAGCATAACGCATAGACGCAAACATTAATACAAGTGATGGACGGAAATATTCACAATGTCTAACATAAACATAACCAAATTATAGTTTTATTTACTGTGAAACATTCTAGCACGATTCGTGAGAATCGGTTTCGAAGTAGCGACTGTGTCCATGGCCCATTGTACATGGTGTTAATTTGTCTATCGACTTCTATACTTGTTTTTGAGTTAACGTACTGTGATTGGTTCATTTCTTATGTCTTACGCACAAGCACAGAAGCTTGAAGCTTGCATGCTTTGAGTTAGTCTTACATGTTATGCTTATGCGAACGCATTGTGAATGAGTCCGCTTGTAGACGTATTCCTACCATTTGGGCTTTAAGAGTTTGGGCACCGAAAATTCGCCGTTTTCCGGCGCATGATTACAATACTTTCCCTTCTTACGTTAGTAAGTGCGAGAAAGTAAAATTGAATTGAATGATTAAAAGAAAAAAAATTAATTTTAATTACAATTTCCTATTAGAAATGCTAATATTAATTCTATTTTTGCTTTCTCGCACTTTTATTTTACTTAATTCTACAATTTGTATTTTCAGTGTATTGATATACCAGTACATAAAGTTGACTGCAGGAGTTATAATGGCTTTCATCGTTCCTTCATACCGGAGGCAAATAATTCTTAAAGAGCTGTGTTTTTTAGGATATCATTCATGAAATTATAATTTCGTGCAGTTTAAGATGTAATACAACTGTGGAGTACAAGCAACACCACCTAGAAACTATATGTATGTGGTATTGGTGCAAAGGAATGACAGGGGAGGATGTGTTTATCAAAAATAGATCTTCAAATAAGGTCATGTTCTTTTTTTGTAAATATGAGTATTTTTCAGCTAATGTAGAGGTAAAAATACTGGACGGTCTGAATTTACTGCGTTTCGTTTTCGTAATTCCCGACATTCGGATGCTTCCTATATTAGAATTTGTGTATTTCATATGTATTTGTTCGTTTCTTACATTCGACATTTGTTATACATTTAAGCATTAATCTTTTAGAAATTATTTAAAATATATTTGAAATACTGCTAGCTTTCATAGAATATCATAGGAATGGTACATGACTCGACTTAACAACATTGACACGGAAGCTCATTTTTGTGATTTCTGTCTTATTGCTGGGACATAATTTATCTGCATGAAAATAAGGTATAAGTTTTAAATTTGTGTTGAAATTTACTTGAAAATATTTAGTTTTTGCACCCAAATGCGGTACGATTTGGAATGGGTAGGGTTGGGCAATATTTCAAACACATGTTCATCCACGCCACTTGAATGACTGTTTTTCTTTGCAGCTTTTATATATTCGCCAACTAGGATGATTCGCAAACTGATGATTTGTTTGAAAAATTGTGGTTTTTAAGGAAATTCCATTTCTTTGTGTTAGACATATTTTTGATATCATTTTATATTTGAACATGTTTATACATATGGTTACAACTAATTACAGTATTTATTATTCAGAAATTTGTATGACGGTCAATTTACTGTAATTGACAATATATTGTAGTAATTTAAATATGTAGTACACATTTTTTATATATTTACAGTATTCTGAGTATAATGTACCTTTCGGAATTAATTTTTAAATGTTGAAAAGTTGTAAACGTAAAACTCTGCAAAATAACAAGCCATTATCCCGGATGCAGACGTTCGCGCGCGTTTTAGTGGATCGGGACGGAAGAATTTTTAAAACTTCAAAATTGGATATAGAGATATTTATCTCAAAGTCTGTTGCAAAAAATTAACCTCTTGCCTCTAGCCTCTGTTGCACAAAATAAGCTCTTCAAAAAAGATCATGTACAATAATTATAAAAAAAAGAATAATTTTGACATATTTTGCGATTGAAATATAAAAAAAAATTCTTAAAAACCGCTCCAATTTTTTTCTTTGAAATTTCTTCACTTATGTAGTAACAGGCGAAAAAATATGATGATAGTCATATTTCGGGTATTACTCGATTTTTTGAATATTAAAAAAAAGATTTTAAAACTACAAAATTGAAGATAGAGATTTTTGCTTCACACAGATTGGTGAATAAAATTAGCTCATCCAAAGAAAATTAGCCCAATTCATTGAAAAAAAAGAGTAGTTTTTGTTTAATTTCTGGATGAAATTAATGAAATGTGTACATGTTTCACACTAAATAGGGACTACGAAAGAAATTGAATGAATGATATGAAAAATAAAACCAGAAGTAATATCCAGGTGACTAATGTTGCCCGAAATATATTTTCATTTAAAGTTTTGAAACAAAATCGATTGCTTGAAACTATTTAATTTTTGCACCACAGGTTCTACGATTTCTTATACGTTTTACAAAAGAATGATGATTGAGATATGTTAATTCGGAGAGAAATTGAGGTAAAAATAAATTGTGGTTACATAACAATTACTACTGGCAAAAAAAGTACGTGTTGTTTTAGCACGACTACTTTTATTATTCCCAATAATGCACGCAATAGTGCGTGAAAACTACTAAAATTTTCAAAAAAATCACATGACCTTGAAAGAACTAACAATAGAGAATACATTTTACTTGAAAGTACTGTCAAGTTTTAAAGAAAGATTTTCAAAATCGCAGCGTCTCTAGTCGAGCCAGAGCTACTTGGGAATATCCATTTCGGAAAAGAAAAAAGAAAGGGGAAAAAAATATCGTATGGTTTAGGCTCTAGTGATGTTCGCAAACTGACAAGAGACGGGCAAACCGAAAGAAAGGCAGACAATAGATGGACGGACGGACGTATAAAAAAAAACAACACTTTTTCGGTAACAGGGGCCCCAACCCCCTTTATTGTTCTGTGGACCCCAAACGTGTATTTCCATTCAAATAATGAAATCGATTTTCCGCAGCATTCATAACGTTCTCTCTACTCCGTATATTACTCCTAAGTACGTATACGAGACAGTAAAAACACTTTTTAAGAACACTATTTTGAAAAAACTTTTGGTACAAAAATGAGTATTTGGTTTACGCCTAGTGTATGAGAGTATATAATTCTACATATAGGGGAAAGAAAATAGTAGTCACAACAGCACATTATTTCTCGTTTTCTATTGTTAATTGTCATCAATTAATTGTCGCCAAAGCGATCACCAGATTTGACAAATACATTTTATGTAGGAAAAAAATAATAGTTTAGAATTCATTGTATTTACTTTATAAGAGCTATAAATCAATGTACAATTGTGTAAAGTAATGTCTAATTATTATGCATATAATTAGCTTATAACAGCTGTAACTTAACTACAAGAAATAATAAATCTCTTAAAAAGAACTATTATTAATTAATTTATACCTGTTTTATTTGCTGTTGTTTAAATTAATTAAAAAAGAATTACAATTATTATGGAACATTTGTAAAAAACATTCAAATAAATTAATAATTAAGTTTACTTAATATTTATTGCTCTTTTCTTTTTTGTGAAATTTCAGAAATAATGATTGGATTCTTTGGACTGTTATGATTTACTTTTAACAGTCCTTTTAACATTACAGAAGATTGTGCTATCAATTTTCATTGATTTTATGAGTAAAATAAAGTTGTGTTTAATTCTTATCCATTCTACTCATGATTCATAATTTATGTAAATTTTAAATCAAATCAGTGTGCATTTTGAACCATGACACATATATGACACAAAATTTTAATTTTGTTTTGAAAAATATTTAACTAATACTCAGAATTTATTTCACATTGTATCTCTGTCAATAGGTCTAGATGATTCAATGATCATGTAAACAATTGTAAAACAAGGAAATTAAATATATTTGGAGATGTAGAGGAACATTGCTGAACTATCTACTTGAAAAGAAGTTGGAACAATCAAGATCCTCAAACATGGTTTCTTGTTCTTACAGTAAATAGTCTTCACGTTCAGTTCACTTCACTACTCTCCAGGTAAATTGATGAAAAAAGTATTACATTCAATCATGGATGAAAATAACTTAAATCATTTGTGAGTGATAAGCATTATATTTTAAAAAGAATGAGAAATATTTCATTGAAATAGAAGAAATTCAATAAAACCAGGTTTTTTAAATTTGAAAATGTATTTTTGTTAAAGTATCAAAATATATAACAAATTCTGTTGAATTTTTTCAAATGGTGACATGAGCCAATAATAGTCCATTATTAAATTAAAAGTTTTTATTTTGTGTACAAAAGGGTTTATGAGTAATTTCTATGAATCAAATTTTTGATATTTTGGGTTGTTTGTTTGTTTTTTGTTTTTTTTTTTTTTTTTTTTTTTTTTTTTTTTTTTTTTTTTTTTTTTTTTTTAATTTCAGACATTTCTTATGTTAGTCATTGTATTTTTCTCTTCAAGAGATGCAATTCTCCATTCCTGCAATTTAGAGATTTATCATTTGCATAGATGTAGGTGAAAACCAGGTTCTGAGGATTTCCCAGATTGCAATAATATTGACACCTTTAAAGAAATGAACAAATGCTTAAATACTACAGTATGTGTTTGTAATTATATGGAAATAGCTTTCTAAAAACATTCAGGAAATGGTATTCGTGCAAGCACAATTGTAAAAACAAAAACAGACGCTGGCAGTATAAAATGTAATACCTTTAGTGACTGAATATCTCATCAGTATTAATAAGAATCTATGATTATGTTTTCTAACTAATAAGATGACCGTCATGTATTTGTAAGTACAACGAAACCTGCAATTGAGTGATTTTGCGCTGTGTTTTAAGATATTGCTCCTAGATGGAGTGGCAGTCGCTCCATGTCGATTATGCTTAAGTCATTTACAGGCTACTGAGATTTAAATCATTTCATAAACAAACACAAAACAAGTTAAAAAATAATTAGATACAAATCACATATTTTTACAGTAAAATAACTATTGTGTTCTCTAGTTTTAAATGAAGAAATGTGGAATATAGTTTCATCGGAGATCGCAGCTTCATCTGGTGTTCAAATTGAGAAGCAGCTCTACTTCGTGAGCAAGTGAAGGAACGCGTTGGTTTTCTTCTTCGCCATACTGACTGGACTTGGGCACGTAGCTTGATCTTCCTTCGCGCTAGCGTCGTGCCGATGGTGGCGCAGGGTTTGTGGGACAATTGGGTTATACTGTGATCAGAACATGCAACGTTTTTGTCGCGTAATGTGGTGAACACATGCCTCGTCGTCGTGGCAGGTACTTTGTAGTATTGGAAGGAGAAACGTGGCCTCCGCTCCTGCTTGGACCTCACACGACAGAACGTGAGAATAGTCGATTTCGAGGAAGTCACGTTTTAGATAACCAATTATATGTATGTTATATATATATATATATTCATGTGGTGTAAATGTTCGATGTGTTTAGACAAATCAATAATCCTAATGGCTTAATTGCCAACGTGGCAGTGCAGAATGGCGTCTCGAAGCTCGTTTTTAAGTTTCGTTAATGCCATTTTGTGTTGTGTTCGATGTATAGGCTTTAAGTATTCCGCATTTAACGAGAATTAACTAACATTGGCTGTTGTAACACCATTTTCCTCTTGCTTGTATATATTCGCTTCATTGTCAGAATGTGGCCATTCTTGTCTGCAAAAGGATGCGCTTTAATGTTGGTGTGTATTAGAATGTGGATGAATGGTTTTATAAACTCTGTGAAAACCCTGCCTGTACGGTATGAGTGGGATTTGAATGAACCTGCCCAGGTCCAGTTAATGTGTTAAATTTGGAGTACGTAATTGTGAAGTATCAAATGTCTGGATTCTATCTGAAGGTCCTTTGGCCTAAACATGAAATTGTAATAAATTTACATCAATAAATGCAATGCATTACATTCCACACATATTGCCCCCTGCCAATTGGAAGCTTTGTTAATTCTTTTACAGTAGCCTGGAGAAAACTGCGTGTTTTTGTGTTGTATCAAATTATATTGTTTTGCATGTTTCATTAGCTCTTCATATTCTTTTCGCTCTTATTTTGATTTTCTTTTATGATTTTTAATTATTACTTTCAGTTGCTGATCATGGTTCCTGCACGTATTCAATTTTTTCTACTGCAAGTAGTTTGGTTTGCTTTCACATGTAATGTCATTATGCGCATCTATTTAGTGTTTTATTATTGCATTATCCAAGTTTGTAAGTATGAAATAGCGATCAGTTACCATGATTTTGCATACAAATTTCAAAATATTTAAACTTAGAGAAGGACAAAGCCGCGAAACTGTAAGCTTAACTTATCCTGAACATGGAATTAAATTTCGCGTGATAATTTCCATTACTTCTTAGCTCGGAAATTTTAGAGTCCCCTCTGTAATTTCGTTGAGCCCATCCACCAGATGCATGCGTTGTTTTTGTTGTATATTATTTGCCCCTCCAGCAGGCCGAGCGCGCTGTCGGGCGCCCCCTCCACTTTCCACCGGGCTCCCCCACGCTCCGCGCGGGCGGAGTGGAATGGACTCGCCCGCGAGCTCGTGACTCGCTCTCAGGAAGTAGGTTCCCGCCAATGTGGCTTATTTGGCTAGCCGGCGAGCCTCGTAAGGTTTTCGTTCTGATCCCGCCAGAATGACGTCACTCTCCGTAGACTAGTGTGCCGAAGCAGAAGGTTAGGGCAAGTGATGTGTAGTGAAGGAATCGAGAGATTTGTTGTTATGTGTTCGTATTTCGTAATTTTGTCGATGGAAGAAGCTACGTGAGAAAAAAACGGTTTCCTCATGAAGTACCCGGCGCAAAATGGTTAGAGAGACTCGTCACTTGTGGGTCGGGAATTTACCAGAGAATATCCGAGAGGATCGAATCCGAGAACATTTCAAGCGGTATGTTTTGGTGCAGAGAAAAATCATAAATCCAGTATAATGTGTGGCGGTGCTACTACACTACATAGAAACAACGAGTGTTGTCCTAGGTGTTGTTTTGTTCGTGGCGATGTGATGTGGATGTGGTGTTTCATCTGCAGTGTGTGCGAGTGCTTTTTTTTTCAGTGATCAGTTATTTTCAGCTGCTTGAGGGTTGAACAAGCCCTACTTTTTATGTATATCTCTGGCCTGCCAAGAAAGCCGTGAATGCTGCTGAGTGCTTCCGAAGTCGTGAGTTCGATCCAGTATAAATGTCATCAAGCTGTATATATTTTTATTTAATTTGTAGTAATATTTATATCACATTCAAATTGTTGATATCATGCTATTTATTATTTTACAGTGTTTTTCTTCAAACGTCAATTACAGTGAAGGACATTAATATTTAAAATAATTGTCTTTGTTAGATATATTTCGTATATTTCAGTATAGTTTTCATGTGGATTGCGAAGATATCGATTTTGTCGCACGTGTAATATCTATTTCAGTTTTTTACAGAAGAAACAAGAAATTGAAGAAACATCCGTGACAGTTGCTGTTAATTTTTTTTTTTAAATAATGGTTTTAGCATTCGTTTAAGCATTAATTTAAGATAAGCACTTGTTGGCAGAATCCCGTTTTTCTTTACAGAGCTCGGATATGAACCGTATGGCGCATCTTTCTTTGTGTTAAAAAATTAGTTATTTAAAATCATGAAAGCGATTATTGGTAGCTTGTAATTTCCCGTTTATTTTGAAGTCATGGTGAATGTTAAAACGGGTTTAGAAATCTTTGGTTTATCATGTCATGTGAACAGCATGTCGGTGTTCTATTTAGGCGCATATGTAGACTAACTTCTAGAAATGTCATAATCCACCTTTCAGTTGTATGACAATGCATAATTTCTTTTCAGGTAGTATTTAATTAATTGAGTGTTAGGAAAATGCCTTTTATTGTTATACCCCAATGGCAATATTGTTTGCATGTAAGATTTCCGACGTGGGTGTAAATTTGTTTTGCGACCAAAAGGTTCTCGCTCCTGCAGTTGGCGGAAGCTGGTAATGAAGTTGTCTTGCTCAATGTGGCCCCTGTCACCTCCCACCCCCCGTCATCACCCGGGTCGTGTGTGTGGTGGTTGCCACGTTGGAACACCGGCGAGACAAGCTGCCTGCCCAAGAAAACTTTTCCGCATTTCGCGGCACCGTGTCAATCCGCAAACGTCTGCCGGAATGGTGACGTCACGTCAGGCTGCACCCAAATCGACGACCCCACCCCGGGGTGGGGTGGTGGCATTGCTAATCCCACGAGAGGAATTGCCGAGGCGCGGATGTGATTCTGCCTTTCTGCTTCGCTTTTGGGAAAGGAGTGAAAAACCTACCTTTCTATTTTAAATAAGTGTTAATAGTGTGGGTGGATGGGCTCGTTTCGAACACGTTTCGAAAGACTTACAAATCTTGATTTTGGATCAGGTATCTCAATCGCAAATTTTCTGTGGGTGTCAGGAGCCAGCCACGGGAGAGTTAATGTAGGCGAGGATCTTTTATCTCTTAACTATCTGCCACTGATGGCCTGAATATTGGTTGTGTATAGATCACTTTCTATGAGATGTATGAGATTCTGTATTCATGGTTTCATAGCAGGTCTTCGTATCACATTTCACCCTGGGGATGCATTATTCTCAGGAAGTCGTGCTTTGCTTACAAGAAAATGCGACATTCTTTTAGTGATAACATTTTCCGATGACAATCAGTTAAAAATTCCTCATTATTCGCTCCCAACACAGATGTGGAATGTGTAATAGTTATTATTTGTAAACTAATATCCCTAATCCAGGGCACATAGTTGAAATTACATCAGTTATAAGTGGGCATGTTACAATTCTAAAAGTTTTCATCTGCCCCAGGAGAAAAGGAAACTAAGACTGCTGGGAATTCATTAAAATTCTCTTAAACATGCTATTACTAGAAATTGAATGTTTTATCTTAATATTTCCGTGGGCGTTGTTTAATGATTACACAATGATCACACTATGATAACACTTGAACTTTTGATACTTTCATGAATTTTTTTTTTATCAGTAAAACTTTATTATTAATTGTTGACCTACTGTTAATTAGACAAAATTGTTATAGTTCACAGGAAAAAAATTGATTTACTTTCTTAGTAACGGATCTTAGTAATATGTAAGAAATGAATTTAAGATTAAATTAATCTACTAATAATGCTAAGTAAAATTATTACACATTTCATATTTTGTGATGAGACGGAGAAAAAAACTTTGGGAATAATAATTCCGGAAGGGATCAAGATTATATTAAATGTTTGTATTAGTGTTGCGCCATGAAACGCGTTTTCATGAAACTGCATCTAAAATAAATTTGAAGTGAATTCGATTTTAATTATTAGTGTTAGTATAAAAGTCAACATTGTAGTGTTCGAGAGAACGATATTTACCCTAGTAGATGTATCCAGTACCAAAGGACGTAATCCACGACCGGAAATTTATTAACAAGACGCCAAATCAAAAATTTTAATTCGCTATTGTATTTTAGTTGCAAATGTGACGAGAGTGAATGCGCATTTCATAATGTATTATCCATCCATATGTGATTCTACATTCATTTGAAACTCCTTTGACCAAACTAGGAAGTGAGGCCATTTTGGAACAGACATCTCTTGGCACATCCTAAAGAGATTCAGGTGTATTCTTTTATGGAAATATACTTAGGGAATCTGCTAACAAAAACTTTTGTGTAACATTAATTCTCCTGAAGCGTCTTGTTATGTTTAAGTGTAATGTGAAACAGTTACGAATGTAATTTTGCTGTTACGTTCCAGTTGGTCCCTTTTTTTCAGTTATCCTGACTATTGAGGAAGCTCAAATTGGGTGGCAAAGGTGATTCCGTTTAAAATCTGGAGGTCAATTTTTCAAACGAAGAGCCTTATGGCCTCTTAACTAATAATTTAGTTATACCTGTTTATGCCAACTTGTAAATTTAACTTAAACAACTATGAACAAAGTAGGTGAATAAACTTTCCAATGGACACTTTCGTTTCATGGATCATGGAAATCTGTTTACATAATTTGAAAATAACTTAAGGTATACTTGGAATTGTATAATAATGTTTATTATAAATGACCGAATTTCTTAAAAAATTTAACAGACGGAATAAAATATATTTAAAAGTATCCCCTGGTATCATGGTATTAATAATTTTATTTAATATTATTAATAATAATAGTAATAATATTTGTATATTGTATCTATAATGTATCAGCTGGTGTCGTTGTAGATACGTTGGTTTTTGTCGCAGAAAATGGTATTGTAGAACACCAACAAATCTATCCCAGGAAGTAAATATTTATGAAATTTTTGACATTTTTCACTTTTTAATTCCAACTTTTGGTACCTACTTATTTTCTCCTAAAAATTGTAAACCAGGTCTAAACCTAATTAATGTCTTGATATTTTTACTAAAATTCCAAAATAAATATTACAAGTTTACACTTCCGGAAATTTCAAGAAATGCAAAAAAAATTGTTCAAAACAGGGTTGAAGTTTTTCACGTTTTGTCTGAAGTGATTTGAGACGTGGTTCCTTGGAAGCTTCAAATTTTTGATATCTCAAAGACTTATGTAAAGATTAATAATAATAATAAAAATAAACCTTATATTATTTCGAAAATTACGTATATTTTTCCTAGAAGGAAATGAGAAACCACAACCAGAGTTTTCTGATATTTGCGAATACAAATTTTGGACGAAATTGTCTTCCAACACTATATTCAGGAAATAACTAAGTACAGGAAATAAAAAGGATAGAGACAAACCAAATGATGCTAAATCACTCCTACAACACTGTGAAGAGTTAAAATGCAAGAGATCTGAAAGTGGGAAGGGAGTGAAAATAACTATCTCTTCTTAATATTAATGCACATTTTAAGTTCCATTTACTTATTTCCTCCCTAGATTCTATCGCATCAAACATTTACGATCAAACAAAGAAAGTTCTGTTAGAGTAGCCTGTAACAATTTGCATGCAATTGATTTCAGAAATTTGTCCCCACAATTTCGTGGTAATATTTATTAACTTGCTGCAGCTTCCCTATTAATACTTGGCGGGAGTGTTAAATGATATACTATCTATTAATTTTCCTTCTTAGCTGATGGCATGACTCAGAATTCATGAGTGGGGTATAAGCGTAATTCTTTACTCTTTAGATTAACATTAGTACTTTATGTACACTATGCCAAAACCAATTCTGTAGTTGGTGTTCATTTTGGATACTTTTCTAAGACGTATTTATCGCCTCAAAACTCGCAAATATATGTAGTTTTGTCTTGACGTGGTAGAACCATGTTGGGTAACCTGGAGGATTGTGAGGAACGCCAATGAACAATTACACTTTACGCGTGGACAAATTGACCCAACGAGTTTGCCAATATTTGTACACAAACTGTTTTCTTACTATGAAGTCTTGGTTCTTGGAAATTTCCATTATTTTGATTACGGATGAAAACGAGAACTGCTTTGTTTAATTACAAAGTAGATGTGTGCTTTTCAACATGTCTCGTTTGGCTCATTGGGGGAACTTATTAGTGAAGAACAATTTGTAGATCGCTAACTCCCAATATGATGCAATTCTATCCACACAAAGTCCTACCATCTCAGATCATCACAGATCAATTATCGCGTGCACAAAATTGCCACGTTGCTCAAAACGTGTCCTTGGTATTTTTGCAACTTTAATATGAGTGAACCGTTTATTCGCTTCCAGAAAAACAACTTGGTCAGATCAAAGGAAGCGAATATTCGCCAACACCCTCTGCCCCAATGTGGTTCGAAGCACCCCGAGCGAGAGAAAGCGGCTAGGGATTGCCGCTCGCTAGACTGTTGCTCGCTATGCTTTGCAGCATCCGCTGACCGGTGTGATCTATAGGTTCGAGCCGTCAACAGATGCACACTGACATAGTAGTGCGTCACTCCACATCACTGCTGGAGGCAAGGCATTCTAGAGGCTGTTGCGATCGGAGTCCCCTGGTTTCTTCGATCAATACCAGGCGAATGCTGGTAGTTCCCTCACAAACGGCCAGGGCCTCGAGCTATTTTTATTTTACCCCTTCCTCTCCCTTTGGACACACCACACCAGCACTTGGGACGATAAGGTGGAAGAAATGCCTCGTCGCCGAAGACGGACGTCGCAGGTCGGCACCGGATTCCGTATCCAATAGGAATCCACCCGCCGCCTTTCCGGGATGATTAACAACATACTATACGAGGACCAATGGCCATAGCAGTTACCGCGCCCGGGAAGCACTAGGAATCCTCCCAGTCAGTCGATCGGAGCGTGTGGTGGGCCGTTGGAGGGGGAGGCGCAGAGAAAAAACGCTTCGCGGGCGACGGGCAGAGCAAGGTCGAAAGGCGGGCGCTGTATGGCGTAGCTGGTTGCGCCTCGCTATTTCAGAACGCGCCCCGCCCCGCCCAGCCCCGCCCAGCCCCGCCTCACTGCGCCGCGCCTCTTCGCTCTAGGGATGCGACATCGATATTTTTCTAAAATCATCAATGTACTTAACATTGTGTTATTGAAGCGGATGTTTTTTAACATCGGTATTTTGTACGTTTTTACTGACTCCTTATTTTTATTAGATTGGAAAAGTACCAATGTGAACAATTTGTAATGCCGACAATTGTTATCGTTTAGCATCAGGTCCTGAATCCGGTCTGACACAAGGATGGGATGAAAGGATATTAAATGGCATAGGGATTCTTGTGACGGCTAGATTCAGCCATAGCGTAGCATTCAGCCATAGTATTCCATATCGCCGGCGATTCCGGCATTTTATATCCAGGTGTCAGGCCAATATTAACGTATTTTGTGTATTTGGTGCCCCAAACCAGTATTCATACAATCGATACTCTCTAATACCTAACTCCTGTCTGCTGCCTGGTAGGAGTGCAATGTGTGAGAGCATTTCATGGCGACACGAGGCGTTGGAATGCTTTATATTTGAACGGAAGTTACAACATAGGGATGGGCGATTCTTTAGAATAAATGACTTGCAGATTCGCTGTCTATTTAAAAATGTATGATGAGGTTATCGACGATATCTAATCGTTTAACGAGATAAATGAGATATATAATAATTCATCTTTAATTAAAATATATTGATTAAACTTCGAAATACAACGTAGAAACGTATTGTCATCAGAAGTTTGACAATTTCAAATATATGACGAAAAGGTGGTAATTAAAACGTTTTTGATGCTAAGCTCAAGTAAAGTTATTGTCCTGAACGAAAACCACTAGTACAATAACATACTACCACGCCAGTAGGGGGAAAAAATCTTGCTTCTGTGTCTGCCAAAATTGACCCTGTGTGACAAAGCCCTCCCTGAATTCATCATTGCACAATGGTTCCTGGGACCCGATTCTGTGGTCAAAATGTAATTTTTCAACTATTATAAATGAACACTCTGTGCACCATAATGTGAAGTAAACACTTCTAAGAGTAACTGTTTTTGCATTCGCTTTGTTGAATGTTGGCTCCCCTGTCGCTAGGCACGCTTGTGAAGTCTGTACATTCCCGTTAGGTCTCCGCGCCGACGTGTGAATTATCGAGACCAGGTGACGTTGTAAAGTGCGCTACCTTTGCATGTTTATTCTGTTTTCTGTGACATTTGTCATTTTGTAATTCTCCATGAATGTATTTCGTATCAATTTAATGCGCAATGCAATTCAGAGTTTCCTACAAATCTCCACGTCACCGTAGACATAAGGAGGTGGTTTGTGGCGAGCACAACACTCCGGCCGGCCTTACTCCTAAGAATGATCCTGGTACTCACTTGGAAGGAGCCTGAATCGACCTCAGGGTCGCCCTGAATGGAAATCACCAGATAAGAATCCCAACATTCGTCGGGATTTGGAAGATATATTCAATACAGCAGTCCACACTTCAGATCCTGTGATTTCTAAAAATAGTTTAGAAAAAAGGGACTCCAAAACAAATGAAATATTTCTTCTGAAATATTAGCTACGCTGGTAAAAGCAAAGGAAATGCCAAAATGATAAAGAAGAAAAGTGCAAAGATGGAGAAGGTGATTTGAAGAATGACGAAAGTACTTTGTAGTTGGATAATAAATTTTATTGTTCGAACCAACATTTCTGGGCGCAATCTCACTTTTTTTTTGTAACGATTAACTTAAAATGCATGATGCAATGGTGCATCCTTTCTGACACGTTTGCACAGTGCAGCATCGCAAAACGCTCAACACGAAAACGCGATACTCGATTAGACGTTATTAGCACTCACAGTTTGGAACGTTGAAGGTTGTGCACTTGTATACAATTAAAAACTGTTAAACGTTTATATGCTCTTTCACATAATGTTGCATTCGATATCTGTGAAAAGACAGAATTGTAACCGAAAATTCAGACGTACTAGTGGGCCGAAGCATACCCAAATGCATTATATTTATCTAACCACATTATTCTTTGTTGTCTTTGTGTATCTGCTGTCGTCGAGATGCATGGTACACTCAAGGCGAAAGATTGAGTGCATTAGAATGCACCTTGTTTGAGCGCGAATTTGTTCGCCCCTGAAGCAGTACCGTGAAGCGCACAAGCTGGACCCGCAGCGCCTCGTTCGGCGTATGGATATCCCTGGAAAGCGCCTCTGAATGAGGCCCATGGTTCTCGCGCATGCGCACTCGTATTATTGAGGGAGCAGTCCCATTCGGCCTCTTACAATCTTCATGGCCCTGCCTGCTACTCTGGCAGTGCAAATCTAGTCGGATATATTCCCACTGAAATTTGCGCTGATATTACATCTAAAGCGTTTGCCCAATATGTTGTATATTATATGAAAATATTTTAGTGTAATGGGGGGGGGTGCTCGTAATATCTAATTGGCCTGACTGCCGAATGAAGTAACCTCGTAGCACAATCCTACTGGACTGAACGTATTTTCACAAAAAAATCAGTGGTTTGCTAAGAATCGTATTTCATCTTCATTGTCTGTAGTAAAGGCATACGTTTCTGCATTTTAACGACATGATTTTTTTTCTCTTCAAAAAACTGTACGTTTCTGAGTTGCGCTAGCAGCTTTCACTTTTTAAAAGTGACTATTGGAAATAGAAGACGGAGAATCTCCGAAGGGTGTGGAAAGAGTATTCTCCGCACACTGCCGAGTACTTGGTTTAGAGTTAGTGGCCAAACATGTTCACAAATAGTTGGAGAATTTCACTATTGTTGGGTAAGCTGGGAAGAGATGGAAATATTTAATGTCCGAATCAATTTAATTTGTGATTATAGATAATTCCACTCGTGTGCATAAGGGAAAGGAGAAGAAGGTAAGGGTAGCAGTAAATGAAGATCAGAAAATGGCGGAGAGGGAGGGAGATGCAAGAGGAAAGCAAGCACCCCAAGAAAAGCGGACGCTATTTGGTTTTAATCCGAAGGAAGGTTTGAGGGAGAGCCCGATGCAAAGCGAAAGGTCGGTACGCACGGAAGTGTAGGGGGTAAGTGCAACTAAGACGTACGGTTTTACTTCTTTTATCATTATTTCGCAGAGGGGGAAACAGTCGGTCACTTACGAATTTCATTATAATAATAGGTCTAGGAGTAGATTCTAGATTTATAACAGGCAGTCGGCGATAAAAGTTCTATTCAAGGTCTACCCGATAGCTCTAACAATGTTCTTGCGGAGTATAAGTTCGCGACGCTTCGTGTGCTTATTGACGTCGGTGTGCTATCCACTATTATTACTTCGGTGTGTGGATTCAGCGGGGGCGTCCAATTCGAGCGCCTTTGGGAGGTTGTGTGTGTGTGTGTGTGTGTGTGTGTGAAGGGGGGGGGCAGCGCGACTGGTTGTGTTTCTCTGGGTGAAATCCGAACGCGCCCGCCGCTTGTTCTGAAAGCGCCCTCTGCCCGCCTGAGCGCCGGCAGCTCCCGGCGAGAGAGAGAGCAGCCACCGGCGGAGGGCGCCCTCCTATATCTTGCTATCTTAGTCAGCCTGACGTAACTAGTAACTATTCACTTGAAGTGTGATATTTCCTTCATCTGCCTTGTCCGATCCTTACGGCTTATTTACACACTCTTACATGTACCACACATATCTTGAGCTTCGAGTTCGACCCGGCTGGGGAGAGAGATCTGGATGGAGAAACGCCGCAAGCCTACTTTTAGATCGGCGCCGATCACAGCAGAAAACTGAAAAGGAATACCACCACCCGCGACAAAAACCTGCTGGACACTTACGGGAATAATTATCGTAGCAGTTGACATTCGATGAATAAATCGATGAAATACCCGCGCCTCTCGAAGTATTTGGTGGATGCGCTTGTGCCAGAGCAGCGTTTCCCGTGCGTCGTCACTCGACTTCGCCGGTGGGTAGCCAGCGGTTCAAGTTTCGCACTGCTGCAGCGCGGGCAGATGGCGGGCGGGCGACTGTGTCCTTACCAGACACAATCCACGTTAGGTGCTCGTTCGACGATTGATTGGTAATACTGTTTCAAAAGGTTGTAAGGAATACATCTCATGATCTTTTGTCTGGTGACATTCCTATCAGTTTCATTTCATAATCTAAAAAAATCATCATTCTTTTGTTTCAATTTCAAAATGCTTATGTGGCGTAGGGCAACAATTGATGTCACTGCAATGCTTCATACCGGGAGGTCCTATGGTACGAGCCCCGACGGTGCAGAATATTTGACATTACCTACACAGCTATGTCGAGTTGCCGTTGTCTGGAGGAAACTTCTAGAGGCCGTGTACTCTGATCGGTAGTTTTCCGAGGTTTCTCCCATAAGTATCTGGCGAATGCTGGAGCAGTACCGTAAGAAACTGGCCACGTACCGCGCGCGATCTTCCTTCCCCTTGTCATATCCCCACATCTTACTTCCACACACTTACACGTACATGCGTTTCGCTGCCCCTGTCGCAAACTTCGAACTTGTTCCGGCTGGTTCGGTACCCAGCTGGTGGGAACTACGTAGTTGGGGAGGATTAGTCAATTCCCGAGGGGAAAATGCACTATAAGTAAGGGAGAAATCAGTTCAAGCGTCCGAAAACACGAAATAAACAGTGGAAAAGCAAGAACGTATTCTATTGAAATAAAATAAATACTGATTACGTGGGCGATAAAAGTGTGACTTTTGAAATTAATTAATTAATTGACCAATAGACATTGAGTTTAGAAGATTACGCTAAAATATTCGTCTCTTGTTGGTCAGTTGATTTCGGTTGCGAAATGCATTTCTCAAAATTCTGCGTATGTCCGCATGATTATAGTGTATTATTCGTTTGAATCAATGCTGTGACTCAGTTTAACGTTAGCGTAAGTTAAAGTGGCAAATTCGCCATAAACAATTCAAAAAAATGTCTATTAAAGATTTCATATAATTCATATCTCCACATTTCTATGAATATAAAAGGTGTAGTAGTATTGTTCGAATGTTGCGCCCCTGATTGACTCCTTGTTATTGTCTGGTTTTTTGAAATTATAACTAATTTTTTCGTTATTAGGTTATAAATAATAATCTCTTATTTCAATTTATTCTCATTGTATATCTTCTTCTGTGTATTTAAGTTCAAAATATAATTAAAAATTAAATACATATTTCTTATTACCGATTTTGAAAAGAGAGAAGGAAAACTGCCGTGGTCTGCGGTGGCCAGCCCTGACGCCTCGCGAGCGGCGTGTGCCCGCGCGCCCATCTGGGCGTAGGGCAGTGGTGGTGGCGTGGCCGTGTCTTGGGCGCGCGCGGGTATTTTTACTCGAGCGCGCCTGCCCGAAATAGACGCGACGCGCATTGCGTTGAAGCCCCTGCGCGAGCGCCCTCCGCTCGCTCCGGCGTCGGGTGTCTTTGGATTCATTGGAAAATCCTCCCCGTGGCCTGTGTAACAACACTGTGTAGTTATAAATTTCCTTTCAAAATGAAACCTATTTTTTTTCGACCGTCCCGTTCCTGCCTGAAAATTAAGTAACTTGTGTGAAACGTTTTGTGTATAGGACCCCCCCCCCCGACTTGCCTGGCCGTGCCTCCTCTCTGTTTGTACTTCGTGATGCCTACAAATTATATATACACTTACGGTTGTATTTCTATTCGTAACATCTCCGTATGTGTTTCTTCGTTAAAGCTGTGCGCGCCTAGTACTTGCGATTACATTTCGAGCAGCCGAGAACACAATAAAATTGCCCTTAGGCGGGGATTGGTAGGAATTGTTTAGATTATTCCCATTTTCTATTTCGAAAAGGGGAAAATTTCGCAGTTCTGAGAAAGTTGGCGCAATCAGACCATATGTTTACTTTTTGACCATTTAATCTAGAGTATCGGGGCACTGCAACAGTATGAAACGTCGAATATCAAGGGAAATGATAATGTAAACAAACGCATGGTACAGTATACGTGCCTAGTTTCCTACCGTGTTGTCCCGGCCGTGGCAGGCACGACTTCAGCCGTCACGTGTCTTGGTGCGACGACATGACGTATGTTATAGCAGTGCACCGAAACGGGCAGTGTTGGGTCGAAAACCTGCGCAATTAAGTATTGTTTATTTGCCTATCACCTTTTTCACGCATTTAAACGTGTGGTTGCGATTGTGCGATCTGCAAGCCTTTTTGACTTGTAAATGTAAACGCTGACTAACTAGATTGTGTAAAATAATACAATTGGGCCTACGATTGTTGTTTTCGGAGTCGCTTTGTTCCTGTGAGGATAAAATCTTAAGTGTTCAGGAAGATTAGTCGTGCGGTTGAGCTCATGCACTTGCTAAGAGAACGGAATATCATTTTACGAAAAGTTTTCTGCGAAACGTGCCATTTAGCTGTTTGTCTAGGAGATACTATAGCGATTAACACTCGTTTTAATATTACAAGAAGCTTCATTCAATTTCTGGTGCTGTAATGAATTTATTATAGTACTAGTTGCATTTTGGCTTCATTAACACTCCGTCAGGAAAACAAAGAAAGGCGTTTGAAATAAACGAGTAACTACTGTCGTAGCACCCTGCTATTACTATCTTAACTAAATTATTCAAGCAAAATAATTGTAGGCACAAATAATAATCGTTCTCACTGCCCATCGACAACTTCCGTAAACGGCATAGATACCTCCAAGTATGACAATACCAAAACGGCATTGGTGCTGGCGGTATCGATTGAAACGTATGGATATCTTAATTCTGTGTATAAAAGTTATGACCCCCCCCCCCATCCCGATAATGAAATGAAACGAATGCTTACAGATATCTCGTCAGTATCGCGTTTTCATCCCCCTCCCCCTCCCCCTCGGCGCGCGGGCCAGGATTCCGCGCGATCAATACGTAGGCGAGTCCGGTGGGGATGGGGTGGGGCGCGAAACCCGCCCCTCTCCCCCAGCCGCCACCCGCCTTGCCTGAGCCCGCAGCAAGCGCCCCTGTGCTCGGTGCCCCGCGCCGGCCGCGCCGCGCCGCGGCCGCGCCCCAGCGCGTTGCATTCCCGTCGAAGGGATATTCTTGGGCCGTGGGCGCCAGGGCGTCTGGTGCGAGTCTGAGGGCTGTGTGGCAACGGGTGGAGCGGTCGCCGCCCGTTCAACCGCGCGGGATGCCGCTGGTATTACTCGACGTCACACGCGCTCGACACACGGCCAGAGCCAGACATACACGGCGCTTTCGCGAGACGTCCTAGAGTCGGTGAGGGAGCGAGCGCGGGGAAGGTGAATAACGTCTGCTGTGAATGCACGCGCTTGGGGCCGGCATGCGCTGGGACGCGAGGGCGGCGGCTCGTGACAGGCACGGCACGGAGAGGTGGCGCGTCTGCTATGCTGGCATCATCGGCGAGTGGGGTGGGGGCGGGTCATGAACGTATATGCACGAAGTAGGGAGTAGTGCGCATTACGGTTCACACTCCGCCATACCCCTCGCCAGCACAATGCCGTTTGGTATTGTCATACTTGGAGGTATCTATGCCGTTACGAGATTGTCGATGGGGCAGTGAGAACGATTATTATTTGTGCCTACAATTATTTGTGAATAATTTAGTTAAGATTAGTAATAGCAGGGTGCTACGACAGTAGTATCTCGTTTATTCAAACGCCTTTCTTTGTTCTCTTGACGGAGGTTAATGAAGCCAAAAGGCAACAGTACTATAATAAATTCATTACAGACAGAGCAATGAATGTGAAAGCTTCTTGGGTAATATTAAAACGAGTGTTTAATCGCTATAGTATCTTCCTAGACAAACAGCTAAAGGCACGTTTCGCAGAAAACTTTTCGTAAAATGAATTCCGGTCTCTTAGCAAGTGCATGAGGCTCACCGCACGAACTAATTTCCTGAACAACTTAAGATTTTATCCCTCACAGGAACAAAGCGACCTCGAAAACAACAATCGTAGGCCAATTGTATTATTTTACCACAATCTAAAGTTAGTCAGCGGTTTACATTTACAAAGTTCAAAAAGGCTTGCAGAACCCCCCCCCCCCCCCCCCCCCCCCGCGACCAATCGCAACCACCACGTTTAAATGCGTGAAAAAGGTGATAGCGCAAATAACAATACTCTAATTGCGCAGGTTTCGACCAACACTGCCCGTTCGGTCACTGCTTATAACATACGTCATGTCGTCGCACCAAGACACGTGACGGCTGAAGTCGTGCCTGCCACGCCGGGACAACAACGGTTAGGAAACTAGGCCACGCTATACTCTCCATGCGTTTGTTTACATTTATCCATTTCGCCTTGATATTCGACGTTTTCATTTACGTTGCAGTGCCCCGATACTCTAGATTAAAATGGCAAAAGTAAACATATGGTCTGATTGCGCCAACTTTCTCAGAACTTGCGAAATTTTCCCCTTTTCGAAATAGAAAATGGAAAAATCTAAACAATTCCTACCCAATCCGCCGCCTAAGGGCAATTTTTTATTGTGTTCTCGGCTGCTCGAAATGTAATCGCAAGTACTAGTGCGCGCACAGCTTTTAACGCAAGAAACACATACGAGATGTTACGAATAGAATAACACCGTAAGTGTATATTATAATTTTGTAGGCATCACGAAGTACAAACAAGAGGAGGGCACGGCAGGCAAGTCGGGGGGGGGGGGGTCCTATACACAAAACGTTTCACACAAGTTACTTTAAATTTTCAGGCAGGAACGGACGGTCGAAAAAAAATACGGTTTCATTTTGAAAGGAAATTTATAACTACACCATGTTGTTACACGGCCACGGGAGGATTTTCCAATGAATCCAAAGTACACCCGACGCCGGAGCGAGGCGGAGGGCGCTCGCGCAGGGCTTCACGCAATCGCCGCGTTCGCGTCTATTTCGGCAGGCGCGCTCGAGTAAAATATACCCGCGCGCGCCCAGGACACGGCCACGCCACCACCACTCCCTACGCCCAGATGGCGCGCGGGCACACGCCGCTCGCGAGGCGTCAGGGCTGGCCACCGCAGACCACCGGCAGTTTCCTTCTCGTCTTTTCAAAGTCGGTAAATAAGAAATATGTATTTAAATTTTTAATTCATTTATTTGAACTTAAATACATCAGAAGGAAAATATAACAATGAAGAATAATTGCAAATAAGAGATTTTATTTTATTAACCTATATAACGAAAAAATAGTTATAATTTCAAAAAAACCAGACAATAACAAGGAGTCAATCAGGGGGCGCAACATTCGAACGAAATACCTACTACACCTTTATATTCATAGAATGTGGAGAATATAAAATTATATGAAATCTTTAATAGACAATTTTTTGGGAATTGTTATGGCGAATTTGCCACTTTACTTACGCTAACGTTCAAAACTGAGTCACCAGCATTGATTCAAACGATAATACACTATAATCATGCGCGACATACGCAGAAATTTTGAAGAAATGCATTTCGCAACCGAAATCACTGACCAACAAGAGACGAATATTTTAGCCGTAATGCTTCTAAACTTCAATGTCTATTGTCAATTAATTAATTAATTTCAAAAGTCAACTGTTTTATCGCCCACCGTAATCAGATATTTATTTTATTTCAATAGAATACGTTCTTGCTTTTCCACTGATTTATTTTGTGTTTTCGGACGCTTGAACTGATTTCTCCCTTGACTTTATAGTGCATTTTTCCCCTCGGGAATTGACTAATCCTCCCCAACTACGTAGTTCCACCAGCTGGTACCAACCAGCCGGAACAAGTTTCGAATGTTTGCGACAGGGGCAGGTGTGGGTAGCGAAAATGCATGTAGTGTAAGTCGTGTGGAAAGTAAGATGTGGGGATATACAAGGAAAGGAAGGAATCGCGCGCGGTTACGTGGGCCAGTTTCTTACGTACTGCTTCAGCATTCGCCAGATACTTATTGGGAAGAAACCTCGGGTAAAAACTTACCGATTCAGAGTAGTTATACACGGCTCTAGGAAGTTTTCCTCCAGACAACGGCAAACTCGACATAGCGGTGTAGGTAATGTCAAATATTCTGCCACGTCGGGGCTCGTACCATAGGACTCCGCTGGTATGAAGCATTGCAGTGACTCAATTGTTTGCCCTACGCCACATAAGCATTTTGAAATGAAACAAAAGAATGAATGATTTTTTTCTAGATTATTGAAATGAAACTGATAGGAATGTCACCAGACAAAAAGATTCATGATGTATTCCTTACAACCTTTTGAACAGTATTACCAATCAATCGTCGACGAGCACCTAACGTGGGATTGTGGTCTGGTAAGGACACAGTCGCCCGCCCGCCATTCTGCCCGCCGCTGCATTTGCATGGCGAAACTTGAACCGCGTGGCTACCCACCGGCGAGTCGAGTGACGACGCACGGGAAACGCCTGCTCTGCGCAACAAGCGCATCCACCAATACTTCGAGAGGCCGCGGTATTTCATCGAATTTATTCATCGATGTCAAACTGCTACGATAATTATTCCCGTAAGGTCCAGCGGGTGGTTGGTATTCCTTTTCATTTTCTGCTGTGATCGCGCCGATCTAAATGTAGGCTTGCGGCGTTTCTCCATCCAGACTCTCTCCCACAGCGCGGTCCAACTCGAAGCTCAAGGATATGTGTGGTACATCGTAAGAGTGTGTAAATAAGCCGTAAGGATCGGACAAGGCCAGATGAAGGAATATCACACTTCAAGTGAAATGTTACTAGTTTACGTCAGGCTGACTAAGATCGCATAGATATAGAGGGCGCCCTCCGCCGGTGGGCTGCTCTCTCTCTCGCCGGGAGCTTGACGGCGCTCAGGCGGGCAAGGGGCGCTTTTCAGAACAAGCGGGCGGGCGCGTCGGTTTCAGCCAGAGAAACATCAACCATGTCGCGCTGCCCCCCCCCCTTCACACACACCACACACCACACACACAACCTCTCCAAAGGCGCTCGAATTGGACCCCCCGCTGAATCCAACCCCGAATGTAATAATAGTGGATAGCACACCGACGTCAATAAGCACACGAAGCGTCCGCGAACCTTATACTCCGCAAGAACATTTAGAGCTATGGGTAGACCTTGAATAGACTTTTATCGTCGACTGCCTGTTAATAAATCTAGAATCTACTCCTCCAGACCTATTAATTAGTATACGGAAATTGAACGTGACCGACTGGGTTTCCCCTCTGCGAAATAATGATAAAAGAATAAAACCGTTACGTCTTAGTTGCACTACCCCCACACTTCCGTGCGTACCGGACCTTTCGCTTGCATCGGGCTCTCCTCAAAACCTTCCTTCGATTAAACCAAATAGCGTCCGCTTTTCTTGGGTGCTTGCTTTCCTCTTGCATCTCCTCTCCCTCTCCGCCATTTTCTGATCTTCAGTTTACTGCTACCCTGTACCTTTTCTCCTTTCCCTATGCACCACGAGTGGAATTATCTATAATGCCAAAATTAAATTGATTCGAACATTAAATATTTCATCTGCTTCCAGCTTACCCAACAATAGGAAATTCTCCAACTATTTGTGAACATGTTTGGCCACTAACTCTAAACACAAGTACTCGGGCAGTGTGCGGAGAATATCTTCCCACAACCCTTCGGAGATCTCCGTCTTCTATTCCAATAGTTCACTTTATAAAAAGTGGAAAGCTGTAGCGCAACTCAGAAACGTACAAGTTTTTTTGAAGAGGAAAAAAATCATTGTCTTAAATGCAGAGAACGTATGCCTTTACTCACAGACAATGAAGATTGAAATACGGATCTTAGCAAACCACCTGATTTTTTTGTGAATACGTTTCAGTCCAGTAGGATGTGCTACGATGGTTACTTCATTCGGCCAGTCAGGCCAATTAGGATATTACGAGCACCCCCCCCCATTAACTAAAATATTTTCATAATAAATATACAACATATTGGGCAAACGCTTTAGATGTTATATCAGCGCAAATTTCAGTGGAATATATCCGACTTAGATTTTGCACTGCCAAGAGTAGCAGGCAGGCCATTGAAGATTGTAAGAGGCACGAATGGGACTGCTCCCTGCAATAATCGAATGTGCGCATGCGCGAGACCATGGGCCTCCATTCAGAGGCGCTTTCCAGGGATATCCATACGCCGAACGAGGCGCTGCTGCGGTCCAGCTTGTGCGTTCACGGTACTGCTTTCAGGGGCGAACAAATTCCGCGCTCAACAAGGTGGCATTTTATGCATCATCTTCGCCTTGAGTGTACCATGCATCTCGACGACAGCAGATACACAGAGACAAACAAAGAATAATGTGGTTAGATAAATATGATAAATGCATTTGGGTATGCTCGGCCACTAAGTACGGCTGAATTTTCGTTACAATCTGTCCTTTTCACAATATCGAATTGCAAACATTATGTGAAAGAGCATATAAACGTTTAACAGTTTTTAGATTGTATACAAGTGCACAACCTTCAACGTTCCAAATTTGTGAGTGTAATAACGTCTATCGAGTATCGCGTTTTCTGTTGAAGCGTTTTTCGATGCTGCACTGTGCAAAACGTGTCAGAACAGGATGCACCATTGCATCATGCTTTTAATATCCGTTACAAAAAAAAAAAGTGAGATTGCGCCCGAAAATGTGGTGAACAATAAAATTTATTATCCAACTACAAAGTAACTTTGTCATTTTCAAATCACGCTTCTCCATCTTTGCAGCTTTTCGTTCTTTATCATTTTGTGCATTTCCTTTGCTTTTTACCAGCGTAGCTAATATTTCAGAAGAAATATTTCATTTTGTTGGTCCCTTTTTTCAAACTATTTTAGAAATCACAGATCTGAAGTGTGGACTGCTGTATTGAATATATCTTCCAAATCCGACGAATTTGGGATCTTATCTGGTGATTTCCATTCAGGGCGACCCTGAAGGTCGATTCGGCTCCTTCCAAGTGAGTACCAGGATCATTCTTAGGAAGTAAGGCGCGGCCGGGAGTGTTGTGCTCGCCACAAAACCCCTCCTGTATGTCTACGGGTGACGTGGAGATTTGTAGAAAACTCTGAATTGGCATTGCGCATTTAAATTGATACGAATCATTCATGGAGAATTACAAATGAAACAATGTCACAGAAAACAGAATCAACATGCAAGGTAGCGCAACTTTACAACGTCACCTCGGTCTCGTAATTCAGCACGTCGGCGCGGAGACCTAACGGATATGTAACAGACCTTCACAAGCGCTGCCTAGCGACATGGAGCCAACATTCAACCAAAAGCGAATGCAAAAACCAGTTACTCTTAGAGTGTTTTACTTCACATATGGTGCACAGAGTGTCTCATATTATAAATAGTTGAAAAATTACATTTGTGACCACAGAGAATCGGGTCCAGGTAACATTGTGCACATGATGAATTCAGGGAGGGCTTTGTCACACAGGGTCAATTTTTGTCAACACGAAGCAAAAGATTTTTTTCCCCCTACTGGCGGCGTTAGTAGTTATTGTACTAGTGGTTTTCGTTCAGGACAATAACTTTACTTGAGCGTAGCATCAAAAACCGTTTTAATACCACCTTTTCGTCATATATTTGAAATTGTCAACTTTCTGATGACAATACGTTCTACGTTGTATTCCGAAGTTTAATCCAATATTTTTAATTAAAAGATGAATTATTATTTCAATCATATTACTCGTTAAACATTAGATACTCAGATAAACCTCATCATAACATTTTTCTAAATAGGACAGCGAATCTGCAGTCATTTAATTCTAAAGAATCCGCCCATCCCTATGTTGTGTAACTTCCCGTTCAAATATAAAGCATTTCCAACGCCTCGTGTCGCCATGAAATGCTCTCACACAGTTGCACTCCTACCAGCAGCAAGACAGGAGTTAGGTTATTAGAGAGTATCCGATTGTATGGAATTACTGGTTTGGGGCACCAAAACAACAAAATACGTTAATATTGCCTGACACCTGGATATAAAATTGCCGGAATGCGGCGATATGGAATACTATGGCTGATCTTACGCTATGGTGAATCTAGCCCGTCACCAAGAAATCCCTATGCCATTTTAATTATCCTTTCATCCACTCCTTCGTGTCAGACCGGATTTCAGGACCTGATGCTAAACGATAACAAATTGTCGGCATTACAAATTGTCACATTGGTATTTTCCAATCTAAAATAAAAAATAACGGGAGTCAGTTAAAAACCGTACAAAATACCGATGTTAAAAACATCCCTTCAATAACACAATGTTAAGACATTGAGTGATTTTAGAAAAAATATCGATGTACAGCATCCCTAGAGCGAAGAGGCGGGCGCAGTGAGGCGGGGCTGGGCGGGGCTGGGCGGGGCGGGGCGCGTTCTGAACATACGAGGCGCAACCAGCTACGCCAATACACGCGCCCCTCCTTTCGACCTTGCTCTGCCCGTCGCCCGCGAAAGCGTTTATTTCTTGCGCCTTCCCCCTCCAACCGGCCCCACACACGCTCCCGATCCGACTGACTGGGAGGATTCCCTAGTGCTTCCCGGGCGCGGTAACTGCTATGGCATTGGTCCCCTTCGTTAGTATGTGTTA
>BOPP01000022.1:11380978-11407495 GCA_017312745.1 Gryllus bimaculatus
TGACGTAAAATGAACGAAATATCTAAAATCGCAACGGCTGTTTGTGCACTGGGCCAACCCAGGCACAACAGACCCTATATGTCGTTTAATGAGCATCAGGCGAGTTATCTGCGTCACCGGAAGTTCTTCAGACGCCATTATGTCGCCACGCCGGCCGCGATCACGCGGGGATGAGGTCAGAAACTTCCTTCGCTACACGGCAGTTGAAGCAATTGCGGTCCAATTCTTTTGAACTATTATCATAAGCAATAATATCAACGGGTTTGCAGACTCGGCGGTGATCATTCGCCACTTTTTGGCATCATTCTTTTACAGATTCTAACTACAACCAGACTTTACTAGACTTATTAGTATTCGTTCTAGGCAGAATCTTCAAAAAATGTTTGACTTCCCAAAAATTGTCATAGGAAAATAAAATCCTGTTTTTATGGGTATAGAACCACATCAATTTACTTTCTCGCATACCGTACGTAAGAGTATGTGACGATCCGAGCGGAGCGAGGAAAACCCACAAGACACCCGGAGTTATGTACAATTTATATACACTGTTTCCATACAATCAAACTGGGGCACTGGGCACTGCACATCCCTAAGCATCCCGCCCTCAGGCTGTCATAGCCCCATCGAGGCTTAGCGCCGCTCCTGGTCTCCGACCCGTTGCAAACAGCCACACCTTGCAGTCCGAAAGCTAGCGGATAACAACTGCGGGCGACAGTGCCCTTCCGCACCGCGATTCGGTTCAAAACTAATGCTGCCCGGCTATTTTTACTCCGCAGGCCTCGCGAGGATCACGTGGCAAACCTCCATGCGGCGGCCCGTCATTCTTCATTACCGAACCCTGGGCCTGTTGCAATTGGAGCCCATGTTGCCCAGCGGTGTTGCACCCATCATCCTCCCGTTCTGCGCCAGTTGACACCGCGACCGCTCCGGACACGCCCACCCGGGCCCCTCGGGAAGCTCCGTTCTTAGAGGCCTTGCGTCTAGGACTGTCCCGCCCCCTCGCCACCCCCCTTCCCACATGTGGAGTCCAGGGGGCCACATTTGTACGACGTTACAGTATAGGCGGAATGCAGAGACGTTTATCGATTTCAGCATTTAAGCGGATATACGCCGTTTTGCCCTGGACAATGTTGTTTTTTGGGGGAAAACCCCAAAAAAAACCGCCATTTTACAGGTGTTTTTAAATTATTAATTTATTGAGTTCACGTGCTGTCAAACGATCTCTTATGAAGGATCCGAAAATTTCCAAAGGTTTTGGTGAAAATAAGGTCCAAATTTGCATTGTTAGAAACGCTCCAGATGACATAAAGACATTGTTTGTTTATTTTAATTCCGCAAATATTTATTTTTAACTATCTCTCATTGCCGTTTAAAAATGCACATTTTCAGCGGTTTGTATATTATTATTTGCATTGTTTGACTTTATGTCAATTGCGGTTCTATCATTAGGAAACTGAAAAATTTGAGAAACCCCCCAAAAATGTATTTTGGGCTGCGATAGACGGCAGGAAAGCAAGATTGAGGGGGCGCAAAACCGAAAAGCTAGCCTCAGCAAAGAAATTAGGAAAAACCTAACTAGTACGAGAATGCCTGTGCCATTCCGTAGACGTCATTAGTTTAGTAAGCACAAATATTAAACCTGTATGGCAATGTACGTGTGCCTGCAGGTTGCATATTGGACTGCTTTTTTCTTACATTTGAAGTTCTGCGAAGGTTCTAGGTGTTTCGTCTGAACAATTATATCAATGGCTGTAATTCCCTGAACCAGAATTAGTCTGATATCGGGATATTATGAGTATGACGATAGTCTTACACATGACCATTTCTATATCTATTATGGAACGGGATATTATAATAATAAACTACTCTGGATTCGAATTAGGCGAGAACAGAAACAGGAAGAGTCACAAAGTTTGCGGTACCCCATTAAAGGGTCCTAGTAGAAAGCAGCGGCAGTGGCGGAGAGGGGAGGGCGACCACAAAGCATTCGCCCGCGGGGGGAGTCGCCCCGTGTTGTGTGGGTTGAGAGGATTTCAGGACTCAGTGCTAGCTACACAGCCCGGTCTGCTCGCGGGCGGATGGCTGCTCAGATTGTGGAGTGGCGCTGGGCAGGTCTATGAAAGGGCGACGTTGATGTGGTAAGTTGGGAGGGGCGTAGGGGACGGCCTGAGCGGATAGATGCTGACAGGGGCGGGTCAGGGCATGAAGGTGCTGATGTCGCCTATGCTGGGACGGGAGAGGGAGGATGGATGGAGCGATATTGGGATGTTTGCGTGGCGGCGCGGGACGGGGGCGGACGGGGCGGGCGGGGTGGAGCGGAGCGGGTGCGAGCGGAGCGGGCGGGGCGGGTGGACTGGGAGAGGCGTGGCGTTGTTGGTAAGGCGGGGAGCGGAGGGCGTGGCGGGGCGGTACGGTGGGTGGGCGGCTCCTCCCTATTAAGCGCAGGGCGACTTTCTCCCCAGCGGCGACCGGGCGCTTCCTACAGCGCCGCACTCCAGTCAGGTAGCGCGCAACTCCACCTCCGCCTTGGACGCGTCGCTTCCTTTCCGCCGACGGAGAGCAACGCCCACTCCTTCTCACATTAAGGGCAGCGATGCACCACCAAAACATTCTAGGAAAAGAGACTTCAGGCAAAACATTTCAGTCGCGAGCGGTGCGAGGGAGGCCCGGAGCCAGCCGGGAGGACATCTGCATCGCCCGCGAAGTTCCTAGAATGAAGGAAAAGAGAAAGCATCAAAGGCTCATTGGTCAAGTGATAAATCATGAAATCGACAGAGGAAACGGATTCTACACGCGAAAGAATCGAGTCCAGCATAACAGCACAGGCTTGACCCAGGAAAATCTTGTTCCGGCTGCCCTCGCACTGGACGAAATCAACTCACACACGCGTCGGTGCGATACGCACCTGACGTCGCACCCCATTCAGGACACTGATGACAAGGAAATAGGAGCGTTTGGTTCCTCCTGGCAACCTTACTTCACCTCATTGATCGGAGCGACCAGGCCCGTTTGTTTGGAGAAAACAGTGCAAGACATTCACTTTGAATGATGGAGGAGGGAAAACTCCAAAAACCTACCGATTAGAGTAGCCGGCGCATAGAAGTTACTCTCTACGTAGCGTCTGAATTCACATAGCTAATAGTGTCGGAAAAATCTGGCACGTGTCGGGGCCGAACCCTAGGAATCACCGGTCAGTGTCAAATGCATTCTCAGATGCTCGTGAGCTGAACACAGGCCGTCGGCGTTCGTGGCTATCTTGCCCCGGACTCGTGCAGGCTTTTATGCAGAACCCTTTAAGGTGGAAAAACCAGGAGAAAGTATCGATAGGAAGCAGTCCCATCAGAAGAGACATCGATTATCTCACGGCTACCAACCTGCTGCCAAGAAAATCCACCGTCTGAACTGGAACTTCCGCATCTCTCAGAGCATACGTCCAAAAAATATAGTAACAACTCTTAAAGACTTCGTACAAACCTCCGCTCCTTGGTGTAATATGTTTATTGCGGAAATGCCACTCCTTCTTTTTTCGTTTTTTTAATTTCTTTCTTTCAAGTACGTTATCCGAACATTGGTAGTTTCGAGGCGACTACAAATGTAATCATATTTCTTGTTTTTGTTTTAATTTTAAGAAGAAAGCATTCTTAGAGGCACACTACTAACAGATTTTATCACAATTTTTAAAAAGAAATAAGTTTTAATAACAAGTTCGTTTTATGAATTTATATAGAAAAATGCTAAGCGTAGTTAGGAGCCCTTATTGAGTTAAAAGAAAAGTTGCTTTATTAAACTTTTATGAGAAACTCATAGTATTTAAAAAATTACATTCTTAACTTTAACATTTAATTTTAGTTTGAGTTTATAAATCAACAAACCAGAAACGTCGGCAAAACGCGCATTTTAATCGCTCTCTTTCCGGTTTTGCGTTTGCTTTCGCGCACTTTTGCAGGAGCCACCTCACCTCACAGCGAACTTTTAAAATTAATTGAATTGCCACTAGGACCAACGGAGCACTTGACGCAAGAGATGTCTGTAATGCTGCATCAGGCAGTTCGTGGAAAAACTTCAAACCCACTAATTTAACACTCATCACTTGATCGAAATTGAGCTGGATCTCCCAATTTTCTTGCTTCCGTCGTAGGCTCCTTTCGCAGGTCGGCGGGGCGGGCCGGCGTGGGCGCAGAGGGGGAGGCCGGGTTGGAAGCGCGCATGGGAGGAGGCGGGCGCGGAGGGGCACAAGAGGTATTGTTACAGAGAGTAAACGAAACTCAGGTGCGCGGCGGGTGGCGGGAGTGGGAGGAGGAGTATGAAATCGCAACCGTAGGCTCGCGCGCGCGTCGCACGAAGGGTCGGAAATGCGGAAGGTGGAGGTGGGGGGGGGCACACCTGAGCCATCATAGCCACAAAGAATGATAACCTCAAGCCTTCTTAAAAAAAAGGGGGGTCTTCTGATTTCCCAAACTTTCGCACTTGAAACGCGCCCTTAATCATGAGACAAGTTCCTCGTCCGACTTCTTCCGTTAAAAGAGAGATTAACAATTTCGCTAAGTATTTCAGATAACTAATTTTAAAAGTTATGGAAATCAACATGAAGGAATAACTGAAAAAGTTCATTAAAACTCCGTATGTCACATTATTTTCCAGGATTATACTTGTCTCCTCGTAAATAGAACATTGTTAGTTGGATAGAACATTTGATTATGAGCTCTAGAAAGGAAATTTTTAAACAGTGAGTTGGGATCCCCAAAATGCGAGGGGCGGTTTCGATACAATTCATAAACACTTAACAAAATCACACAACTAATATTTTTTATCCTGGCAATAGCCCTGGAATGTCCTAAAAGGTAGAAAAAATAAACAAGCAAGAGACAGTTTTGTGGAAAACCTCAAACTCTCACTTCCCTATGATATCCTATCTGTGTTAGTGCAATCTCCCATTATTTGTTTAATAATTCTCATTCTATTAGTACGTAATATCGAGTGTCTGTCCCACGGAAGGCACACAGCATCTCCTGCATGCTCGAACGCAGCGCCTCGCCACTCTCAGCGAACGGTCTGCTGCACAAAGGTCGCGGTGGGGCTTTCCAGCCCACCGGCCGGCGGGAGCATCGAAGTGCGTTAAGGCTCCGGCTACATCACACACTCCGGCCCTCTGCGCGCCGCGCGGCGTTTTCGCCAAGACGGTCGTCGGCCGCGCCGGAGCCTCGTTTTGAAAAGTCCGCTTCGCGTGCTTGTGCAGGACGGCGGCGGCGCAGGCTCAGAAACAGCCGCCGCGCCGGAGTTACCTCGCGCCATGGAACAGGAAATCGACGCCGGCGCGCGGCATGGCGTGGCGGTGGTTGCGGCTTTGCCAAACTGACGTTGCGCGACGTGCGCTTGCTGCCGGCCGAGTCGAGTCGCTTCGCGTCGCCCGGCTGAGCCCACAGCCAGCCATCCGCCCGCGCGGCGGTCCCGCAATTCCCTTGTAGAGCAAACGCTGTCCAGGTGGTCGATCACCTCCTGCGGGTTACAAGCTGCCCCGGGAACCTAGCCTGTTAGGTGTTGGCGTGCTTATTTCAAAGCAATTTTATTTTCCTCACCTTGCAAGCATTCCCTAACATGAAAAGAGGACAATTGCCTCCCCTGAGATGCCCAATGGTGCGTTTGTTAAACAAATAATCGACATGAATGCTATCAATTCCTACACATTCACAGTCAAATAGACAATAATAATTCATTCGTCTTGAATTCACTGCGTTAATATGTTACTTTATGTGAACAGAATACACGAAACATAAATACTGGAGGATACCAGAAGTACAAGCTCTAACACCCACACTGGAGCTTTGTGCCACTTTAGAAAAGGGACCGTACTTCAAGTACTCGTTCTTCGCTGAAAGTTCAAATGGTCACGTTGCATTAGGTGTTCGCAGTCAGATGTTCCCGTTCAGTACCCGCTTGCAGCATCACCTTTTCTGCAAGGAGCAATCGTGATAGAGTGCATCACGATCTCGTTATCATGCACACGTTGCGGAGTGTCTGTAGAATGTCCGGCAAAACCACTTATCTGTCCCTTAAAATATTAGAACTGAAAGGCGTAATTGAAAACGACTTGCATTAAATATAAAATATTTGGAATTGTTTTGAAACGCGAGAAACGAACGATTTCTCGAGTTTGCCTTCTTTCGCAAGCTCGAAATTTTAGTTTCCCAACACGAGACAGAGACATCGCAAACAAGAACACGTAGTTGCAGATAACTGATGTGGCCAGAGCAGCAATTGGAATCATTTACGACTACATATCTTACGAACGGTCATTAAGATATCTTAAATTAGAAACCTCTTTCATATCGAAAAACGGTCGAGTCTTGAAAAGAATCTCCTTCCCTCACGTATTCAAAGGGCAAATGCCAAGGCAACGACCCGCCCACCAGCCAAAGATAAGGCCAAGCCCCGCAGGAACGGTAACTCGATAAGGGCGCATCGGACTGGCAAATGAGGTTACGCCGGAGCACGGCCCTTCGAGAGCCCGGCCGCATTCTTTTGTCGCTCCTGCACAAAGCAGTGCCGGCACGGCAGAGGCTTTGGCTTCGCCGAAAACGGACGTCCGTCGGCGGCAAGATAAAGCGCTCCGCCTCCACAAAAACATCCGCATATTTCTCCGTACGCGCATGTTCTCTCATTATAATGAAACAGGGCAATCACACGTGGGTCTTCCATGTTCATACTAATTGTACAAACTCGTTTTTTAAATGGACGATAAACGGCAAGTTTCTCTCAAAAAGACTAATCTCATGTGAACATTGGCATAAAACAATAGGAAGGAAAGGGAAGTCGCCACAAGAAAAAAATGAACTTAAAGAAGGTTCGTGGCAAATTGCAATAGCCTAACATTCTTTGTATGTTCAGTAGTGCAGTTTATAAAATATTGGCAAACTGCTGAAGTCACAGTTGCTGTCCAGATTACTCTCAACGTAGTTCTCAAACCTCAGTCATGTTTTTGGAAAACCACGAAGGGCTATATCAGAAGGTTGAAAATGCTTCACCTATGATTTTCTTTTCCTGGACGAGAAAAAATGGTAATAGACAGCAACACACCCGCGGCTCAAGAGTTCCGACACGCATCCGCTGAATATTTTGTTTGAACATTTGGGCGCTGTTTATAGTCATAATAAAACCTACTCATTTTTTTCAGAGGGTATCTTATTTGAGAGCTTGATGTTTAATCTGATTATTGTTGGAAACATGTCAAAACATCAATTTTCCGGACGAAAGAAAAAAAAGTCCGACAAAATATTGTTATTTTAAGCTGCCGATATAGGAAAAATGTTTTCTTTATATTCAGGGTTTACGTGTCTTCTTCATTAGAGATTCAGTTTTCTTAGAAATAATAATAAGGAAGTAAAGAACCTAGAATGGAAATCTAGAAAGTCTAGTAGGGATGAAGTGTTAATTGTTATCATCACAACCAACATTTCTGAGAATTTACATTTAACAACTGTCAGTTGCTACAAGTAAATAAAAATGGCATCTTTCTACATTTTCCTGACCTCTGTGGACGCAACATATTCTTTCGATTTTCAAAAAACTATTTCGCACCCTTGACTGGATTCGGCGAGAAGTAACAGAGAGGAGGACCCTCTCCCTAGCACTGGTGCTTCCTTTGATTTACAAGGATTTAACAATGCATTGGTCGTCGTAACCCAGCGATGGAAACATGTGCATTGGTGGTGCACAACTTTAATGTTATTTGAGAATGTTTCCAGAAAGAGATACAAAGTATTGGTGAAGCGGGAAAGGTAAACATGTTCGATTGCGATATCCATCAGTATATCACATTCGATGTCCAAGTTGCTACAATCTCTCTTTGCCCGAAGGAAGAATTAAAAATGTAATATCTTCTATGTCAACACTGATGACTGATTCATTAAATTACGTGTTTCGGAGTCCTGGGAAGTTGGGAGTTCCATTAAACTTACAACTATGCAAACATTACCCCTCCCCCTCAATTACAATCCGCCACCTGAAAACATTGGCACTTTCTCAAAAACGGGTAACGGCCTTTCGATTTAGTTGCGATATCGATATCAAAAGGCATGGCCTTCGGGGGGACGCCCAATCGAGGCGCGCGAGCACATCCGACGTGCGTAGCTGGGCCACCCTTTGCACGCGTAAGTCCGCCACCGTGCCCCCCCCCCGCGCGGCGCCGCGGGCAGGAATTCGGCCGCGATCAATACGTAGGCGAGTCGGTGGGAGAGGGGTGGGGCGCGAACCGGCGCCCCTCTCCCCCACCGCCACCCGCTTGCCTGAGCCCGCAGCAGCGCCCCTGTGCCGGTGCCGCGCCGCCGCGCCGCGCCGCGGCCGCGCCCCAGCGGTTGCATTCCCAGCGAAGGATATTTCTTGGGCCGTGGCCAGGCGTCCTGTCGAGTTGAGGGCTGTGTGGCAAGGGTGGAGCGGCGCGCCCGTTCACCGCTGCTGCATACTCCCGTCCCCACGGCGCGAACACGCCTCGCCCAGACGCCTGGGGGCGTTCACCCCCGGGGGGGGGGCACGGTGGGGACTTCGCGTGCAAGGGGTGGCCCAGCTACGCCGTCGGATGTGCGCCGCGCCTCGATGGGCGTCCCCCGAAGGCCATGCTTTTGATATCGATATCGCAATAAATCGAAAGGCCGTTACCGTTTTGAGAAAAGTGCCAATGTTTTCAGGTGGCGGATTGTAATTGAGGGGGAGGGTAATGTTTGACATAGTATAAGTTAATGGAACTCCCAACTTCCCAGACTCCGAAACACGTAATTTAATGAATCAGTCATCAGTGTTGACATAGAAGATATTACATTTTTAATCTTCCTTCGGGCAAGAGAGATTGTAGCAACTTGAGCATCGAATGTGATATACTGATGGAGTATCGCAATCGAACATTTTACCTTTCGCTCACCAATACTTTGTATTCTCTTTCTGAAACATCTCAATAACATTAAAGTATGTGCACCACCAATGCACATGGTTCCATCGGCTGGTTACGACGACAATGCATTTGTAAATCCTCTGTAAATCAAGGAAGCACAGTGCTAGGGAGAGGGTCCTCCTCTCTGTTACTCTCGCGAATCCAGTTCAAGGGTGCGAAATAGTTTTTGAAAATCGAAAGAATATGTTGCGTCCACAGAGGTCAGGAAAATGTAGAAAGATGCCATTTTTATTTACTTGTAGCAACTGACAGTTGTAGAATGTAATTCTCAGAAATGTGTGGTTGTGATGATACACAATACACTTCATCCCTCTAGACTTTCTAGATTTCCATTCTAGGGTTCCTTTACTTCCTTATTATCTATTTCTAGAAAACTGAAATCTTAATGAAGACACGTAACCCTGAATCAAAGAAAACATTTTCCTATATCGCAGCTTAAAAATAACAATATTTTGTCGGACTTTTTTTTCTTTCGTCGAAAATGATGTTTTGACATGTTCCAACAATAATCAGATAAAATCAGCTCTCAAATAAGATAACCTCTGAAACAAAATGACGTAGCGTTTTATATATGACTATAAAACGCCTCCAAATGTTCAAACAAAATATTCAGTCGGATGGATGGTCGGAACTCTTGAGGCCGCGGTGTGTTGCTGTCTATTACATTTTTCTCTCCAGGAAAAGAAAAATCATAGGTGAAGCATTTTCAACCTTCTAGATATAGCCCTTCGTGGTTTTCCAAAACATGACTGAGGATTTTGAGAACTACGTTGAGAGTATCGGACAGCAAATACTGTGACTTTCAGCAGTTGCCATATTTTATAACACTCACTACTGACATACAAAGAATGTAGGGCATTGCAATTTGCAACAACCATTCTTTAAGGTTCATTTTTTCTTGTGGCGACTTCCTTTCCTTACTATTTGTTTTATGCCAATGTCACGATGAGATTAGTCTTTTTGAGAAACTTGCCGTTATCGTCCATTTAAAAAACGAGTTTGTCACAATTCAGTATGAACATGGAAGACCACGTGTGATTGCCCTGTTTCATTATAATGAGAGAACATGCGCGTACGGAGAAAATATGCGGATGTCTTTGTGGTAGGCGGAGCTGTTATCGCGCCGACGACGTCCGTTTTCGCGAAGCCAAGCCTCCTGCGTGCCTTTGTGCAGGAGCGAAAAAAGAATGCCGGCCGGGCTCTCGAAAGGGGCCGTGCTCCGGCGTAACTCATTTGCCAGTCCGATGCGCCCTTATCGAGTACCGTTCCTGCGGGGCTGGCCTTATCTTTGGCTGGTGGGCGGGTCGTTGCCTTGCATTTGCCTTTGAATACGTGAGGGAAGGAGATTCTTTCAAGACTCGACCGTTTGTTCGATATGGAAAGAGGTTCTAATTTAAGATATCTTATGACCGTTTCGTAGATATGTCGGTCGTAAATGATCCAATTGCTGCTCTGACATCAGTTATCTGCACTACGTGTTCTTGTTTGCGATGTCTCTGTCTCGTTTGGAAACTAAAATTTCGAGCCTTGCGAGAAGGCAAACTTCGAGAAAATCGTTCGTTTCCTCGCGTTTCAAAAACAATTCCAAATATTTTATATTTAATGCAAGTCGTTTTCATTACGCCTTTGATTCTAATTTTAAGACAGATAAGTGGTTTTGCGACATTCTACAGACACTCCGCACGTGATGCAGATAACGAGATCGTGATGCACTCTATCACGATTGCTCTCTGCAGAAAAGGTGATGCTGCAGCGGGGCACTGAAACGGGAACATCTGACTGCGAACACCTAATGCACGTGACCATTGAACTTTCAGGCGAAGAACGAGTACTTGAAGTACGGTCCCTTTTCTAAGTGGTACAGCCTCCAGTGTGGGTGTTAGAGGCTGTACTTCTGGTATCTCCAGTACGTATGTTCGTGTAATTCTGTTCACATAAAGTAACTATATTAACGCAGTGAATTCAAACGATATGAATTATATTGTTATTTGACTGTGAATGTGTAGGAATTGATAGCATTCATGTCGATTATTTGTTTAACACACGCTACCATTGGCATCTCAGGGGAGGCAATTGTCCTTTTCATTGTAGGGGAATGCTTGCAAGTGAGGAAAATAAAATTGCTTTTGAAATAAAGCACGCCAACATCTAACAGGCTTAGGTTCCCGGGGCAGCTTGTAACCCGCAAGAGTGAATCGACCACCTGGACAGCGTTTGCTCTACAGGGAATGCGGGACCGCCGCGCGGGCGGATGGCTGGGCTGTGGGTCTCAGCCGGGCGACGCGAAGCGACTCGACTCGCCGGCCAGCAAGCGCACGTCGCGCAACGTCAGTTTGGCAACGCCGCAACCACCGCCACCGCCACTGCCGCGCGCCGCGTCGATTCCTGTTCATGGCGCGAGTACTCCGGCGCGGCGGCTGTTTCTGAGCCTCGCCGCCGCCGTCTGCACAAGCACGCGAAGCGGACTTTCAAAAGCGGCTCCCGGCGCGGCCGACCGACCGTCTTGCGAAAACGCCGCGCGGCGCAGGGGCCGGAGTGTGTGAGTGTAGCCGGAGCCTTACGCCACTTCGATGCTCCCGCCGCCGGTGGCTGGAAAGCGCCCACCCGGCGACCTTTGTGCCAGCAGCACCTGTTCGCCGAGAGGGCGAGGCGCGCGTTCGAGCTGCCAGGAGATGCTTGTGCACTTCGTGGGACAGACACTCGATATCTACGTTCTAATAGAAATGAAGATTATTAACACAAATAATGGGAGATGGCACTACCAGATAGGATATCATAGGTGAAGTGAGAGTTTGAGGTTTTCCACAAAACTGTCTTGCTGTTTTATTTTCTACCTTTTAGACATCAGGGCTATTGCCAGGATAAAAAATATTAAGTGTGATTTGTAAAGTGTTATGAATTGTATCGAACGCTGCGATTTTGGGGATCCCCAACTCACTGTTTATAAAAATTTCTTTTCTAGAGCTCATAATCAAATGTTCTATCCACTAACAATGTTCTATTTACGAGGAACATAGTATATCCCTGGAAAATAATGTGCATACGGAGTTAAATGAACTTTTTCAGTTATTCCTTCATGTTGATTTTCAGTAACCTTTTAAAATTAGTTATCTAGAAATACTTAGCGAAATTGTTAATCTCTCTTTAACGGAAGAAGTCGGACGAGGAACTTGTCTCATGACATTAAGGGCGCTGCCAAGTGCGAAAGTTTGGGAAATAGAAGACCCCCCCCTTTTTTTTAAGAGGCTTGAGGTTATCATTCTTTGTGGCTATGATGGGCATCAGGTCGTGCCGCCGCCCCACCTCCCCACCGCTTTTCCGACCGCTTCGTGCGACGCGCGCGCGAGCCTACGGTTGCGATTTCATACTTCCTCCTCCCACTCCCGCCACCCGCCGCGCACCTCCGAGTCGTTTACTCTCTGTACAAATAACCTGCTTGCCCCCTCCGCGCCGCCGTCTCCCATGCGCGCTCCCAACCGCCTCCCCCTCTGCGCCCACCGCCGCCCGCCCCGGCCGACCTGCGAAAGGAGCCTACGACGGAAGCAAGAAAATTGGGAGATCCAGCTCAATTTCTGATCAAGTTGATGAGTGTTAAATTTAGTGGGTGTTTTGAAGTTTTTTCCACGAACTGCCTGGATGCAGCATTACAGACATCTCTTGCGTCCAAGTGCTCCGTTGGTCCTAAGGTGGCTAATTCAATTAATTTTAAAGTTCGCTGTGAGGTGAGCGTGGCTCCTGCAAAAGTTGCGCGAAAGCAAACGGCAACAAGCAGGAGGCGATTAAAATGCGCGTTTTGCCGACGTTTCTGGATTTTTGATTTATAAACTCAAACTAAAATTAAAATGGTTAAAGATTAAGAATGTAATTTTTTAAATACTATGAGTTTCTCATAAAGTTTTATAAAGCAACTTTTCTTTACTCAATAAGGGCTACCTAAACTACGCCTGTAGCATTTTTTTCTAATAAATTCATAAAACGAAACTTGTTAATTACAAACTTATTTACTTTTTAAAATTGTGATAAAACTGTTAGTAGTGTGCCTCTAAGAATGCTTTCTTCTTAAAAATTAAAACAAAAAACAAGAAATATGATTACATTTGTAGTCGCCTCGAACTACCAATGTTCGGATAACGTACTTGAAAGAAAGAAATTAAAAAAACGAAAAAAGAAGGAGTGGCATTTCCCAATAAATAATTACCAGGAGCGGAGGTTTTGTACGAAGTCTTAAGAGTTGTTACTATATTTTTTGGACGTATGCTCTGAGAGATTGCGGAAGTTCCAGTTCAACGGTGGATTTCTTGGCAGCAGGTTCGGTAGCGTGAGATAAATCGATGTCTCTTCTGATGGGACTGCTTCCTATCGATACTTTCTCCTGGTTTTTCCACCTTTAAAGGGTTCTGCATAAAAGCCTGCACGAGTACCGGGGCAAGATAGCCACGACGCCGACCGGCCTGTGTTCAGCTCACGAGCATCTGAGAATGCATTTGACCCACTGACCGGGTGATTCCTAGGGTTCGGCTCCCGACAGTGCCAGATTTTCGACACTATTAGCTATGTCGAATCAGACGCTACGTAGAGGAGTAACTCTATGCCGGCCGGCTACGTCAATCGTAGGTTTTTGGAGTTTTCCCTCCTCCATCAATTCAAAGTGAATGTCTGCACTGTTTTCTAACAAACGGGCCCTGGTCGCTCGCGATCCAATGAGGGTGAAGTAAGGTTCGCCAGGAGGACCACAACGCCCTATTTCCTTGCTCATCAGTAGTCCTGAATGGGGTGCACGTAGGTGCGTATCGCACCGACGCGTGTGTGAGTTGATTTCGTCCAGTGCGAGGGCAGCCGAACAAGATTTCCTGGTCATCTACTGTGTGTTATGCTGGGACTCAGATTCTTCGCGTTAGATCCGTTTCCTCTGTCGATTTCATGATTTAATCACTTGACCAATGAGCCGTTTTGATGCTTCTCTTTCCTTCATCTCTAGGAACTTCGCGGGCGATGCAGATGTCCTCCCGTGGCTCGGGCCTCCCTCGCACCGCTCGCGGACTGGAAATGTTTTGCTGAAAGTCTCTTTTCCTAGAATGTTTGGATGGTGACATCGCTCCCCTTAAGTGAGAAGGGTGGGCGTTGCTCTCCGTCGGCGGAAAGAAGCGACAAGCGTCCAAGGCGGAGGTGGAGTGCGCGCTACCTGACTGGAGTGCGGCGCTGTAAGGAAGCGCCGGTTCGCCGCGGGGAGAAAGTCCGCCCTGCGGCTTAATAGGGAGGAGCCGCCCACCCACCGATACCGCCCCGCCACGCCCCCGCTCCCCGCCTTACCAACAACGCCACGCCTCTCCCAGTCCACCCGCCCCGCCAGCTCCGCTCGCACCCCGCTCCGCTCCACCCCGCCCGCCCCGTCCGCCCCCGTCCCGCGCCGCCACGAAACATCCCAATATCCTCCATCCATCCTCCCTCTCCCGCCCAGCATAGGCGACATCAGCACCTTCATGCCCTGACCCGCCCTGTCAGCATCTATCCGCTCAGGCCCGTCCCCTACGGCCCCTCCCAACACTTCACCACATCAACGTCGCCCTTTCATAGACCTTCCCAGCGCCACTCCCACATCTGAGCAGCCATCCGCCCGGCGAGCAGACCGGCTGTGTTAGCTAGCACTGAGTCCCTGAAACTCCTCTTCACCCACCACACACGGGCGACCTCCCCCCGCGGGCAGCCCCGATGCTTGTGGTCGCCCTCCCTCTCCGCCACTGCCGCTGCTTTCTACTAGGCCCCTTTAAATGGGGTACCGCACTTTGTGACTCATACCTGTTCTGTTCTTCGCCTAATTCGAATCCAGAAGTAGTTATTATTATAATATCCCGTTCATAATACGATATAGAAATGTCATGTGTAAGACTATCGTCATACTCATAATATCCCGATATCAGCTAATTCTGGTTAGGGAATTACAGCCATTGATAGAATTGATTTCAGACGAAACACCTAGAACTTCGCAGAACTTCCAAATGTAAGAAAATAGCAGTCCATATGCAACCTGCAGCACACGGTACATTGCCATACAGGTTAATATTGTGCTTAACTAAACTAATGACGCTACGGAATGGCACAGGCATTCTCGTACTAGTTAGGTTTCTAATTTCTTTGCTGAGGGCTAGCTTTTCGGTTTTGCGCCCCCTCAATCTTGCTTGCTGCCGTCTATCGCAGCCCAAAATACATTTTTGGGGGTTTTCTCAAATTTTCAGTTTCCTAATGATAGAACCGCAATATGACATAAAGTCAACAAATGCAATAATATATACAAATCGCTGAAAATGTGCATTTTAACGGCATGAGAGATAGTTAAAAAATAAATATTTGCGGAATTAAAATAAACAACAATGTCTTTTATGTCATCTGGAGCGTTTCTAACAATGCAGAATTTGGACTTCATTTTCACCAAAACCTTTGGAAATTTTCGGGAATCTTCATAAGAGATCTTTTGAAGCACGTGAACTCATAAATGTAATAATTTAAAAAACCACCTGTAAAATGGCGTTTGTCACATGTCAGGGCAAAACGGGTATATCCGCTAAAATGTCGAAATCGATAAACGTCTCTGCATTCCGCCTATACTGTAACGTCGTACAAATGTGCCCCCTGGACTCCACATGTGGGAAGGGGGTGGCGAGGGGGCGGGACAGTCCTAGACGCAAGGCCTCTAAAGACGGAGCTTCCCCGAGGGGCCGGGGTGGGCGTGTCTCGGAGCGCGGGTGTCAACTGGCGCAGAGGGAGATGATGGGTGACAACACCCGCTGGGCAACTGGGCTCCAAATTGCAACCAGGCCCAGGGTTCGGTAATGAGATGACGCCGCCGGCATGGGAGGTCTGCCACGTGATCCCTCGCGAGGCGCTGCGGAGTAAAATAGCCGGGAGCATTAGTTTGAACCGAATCGCGGTGCGGAAGGCACTGTCGCCCGCCAGTTATTATCGCTAGCTTCGGCTGCAAGGTGTGGCTGCTTGCCACGGGTCGAGAGACCAGGAGCGGCGCTAAGCCCTCGCTGGGGCTATGACAGCCTGAGGCGGGTATGCTTAGGGATGTGCAGTGCCAGTGCCCCAGTTTATTGTATGGAAACAGTGTATATAAATCTGTACATAACTCCGTGTCTTGTGTTTCACTCGCTCCCGACGTCGTCACAATACTTACGTACGTATGCGAGAAAGTAAAATTGATGTGTTCTATACCCATAAAAACAGGATTTTATTTTCCTAATGACAATTTTTGGGAAGTCTACATTTTTTGAAGGATACTGCTAGAACGGAATACTAGATAAGTCTAGATTAAAGTCTGGTTGTAGTTAGAATCTGTTAAAAGAATGATCCAAAAAGTGGCGAATGATCACCCGAGTCCAACCCGTTGATATTATTGCTTATGATATAGTTCAAAGATTGGACCGCAATTGCTTCAACTGCCGTGTAGCGAAGGAAGTTCTCTGACCTCAGCGTGAGTCGCGGCCGCGTGGCGACATAATGCGTCTGAAGAACTTCCGGTGACGCAGATAACTCGCCTGATGCTCATTAAACGACATAAGGGTCTGTTGTGCCTGGGTTGCAGTGCAACAACAGCCTGTTGCGATTAGATATTCGTTCATTTACGTCAAGATGAGCGGAAATGCTTGCGACTGTGTTTAATATCCTGAGAATATGCAGTAGCTACCGTAATGGACGTGGCTGCAGATGAGCTCATATCTCGAAAAAATTGTATTATAGTTACCGCCGTTGCATCGTGATAGGTTTCAACAATGTTTCTTAGAATTGTGATTCGACTCTTTATCACTCATTTTCGTAGTTTTTTGTGATGCAATGTACTAAAATATGAGACTGTAGTGACGAGTCGAACTTGATATTGGGTTAAACAGTCAGAATTGATTCTCCTCTCGTACATCGACATTGGTCTTATGGCGATTTTGAAGGATACATCTATAATTAATTTATTTGGACTCATCATTAGGCGTTCCTGTTAGTGCCTGAATATTCCACGGGGATTAACAACAGTGCGGGCATATATATATATATATATATATATATAGAAAGAGAAGAAAGAAAAAAAGAAAGAATGCGCAATAGTGGTTGGGCGCCCGAGCGGTGTGCTGAGCACCCTCCCGCGCGCACGCACGCACACACACGCGCGCTCACACACACCTCCTCGGATTTTAAGGCACTGTTGTATAGAGCATTTACTCTAAGAAGAGACCAATTTCACAGAACGGGAAAGAAATGAGCGACGTGCATGGCGATGACATCGCAGAAGATATGATGACGCCATTTTCAAATGAGCTAATTGTAAACGAACGCACTGACACAATGAGTGCTTGGACTTAACATGCAATTATGTTGCCAGCAGTGGCTATGCAGAGGCTCTTAAAGCAGTCCCTTCTTATAGTAATCTCTCTATACGTAGTCATCTGATTCTTAAAATGAATTTCAATGATTAATGGACTGGACTCAAAATATTCATTTTTTAAAAACCGAATTATAACTTCCTCCTACTTATGTCTCCACACACACGAAACATTCATGTTACACTAATATATTTTCGAATTATATAAGAAAACCTTTATTTCCACATCGTTGAAATCCATCACCGGTAAGGCCCTTTTATACATTATTTTATGAAAACATGCGGTTTACTAATTGGTGTCAAATTGGTTACGCAATTTGGTGGTGGCAAAATGAACGAATGCAAAGATGCGTATCTACTTTTCGGGAATTATTGTATAAGTCAGTATATTATTTTCATTCCGAAAATTATTTCTCCATAGTAGAATGACAGAAATGATAGAGAACTTGGATATAAATCCTTTCATGTTAAAAGATAACATTTTAAAATCAGCATTTCCTCTGCAATAACTGTCTCAACCCTTTATTCTCAAAGAGCCACATACATAGGTTATTACATGGCTATTTCCCCATTACATCTAAAAATTGTTGTTGGTGCCTTTAATTGGTGACTAGGATAGTCACGTTCCTAGGCAGAAAATCAGTCTAAATCGGAGATCTATCCAAAAATTTGCGCATTGCTTTGGTTGAGTTGTAATACCGAAGACTGAGTAAATTAATGCACCTACTATTCACTGAAAATATGTACTAGTCGCACGATTTTCAATTGATGTTTCTGTGTTTAAAATGAATACAGTTGTTGAACTTACTTGACGTTTATCACAGTTGCGTCGTTGAAGAAAAACGAGTTGGATAAGCGGTCCAGAGCTGCAGGTTCAGGAGGGGGATAACTAGTTAGTAAACTTATAATAGGGGCCAGAATGAATGATTTGGGTTTGGGAATGTTTTTGGACCTCTGCAAGGAAGTATGTGCTCTTATAGCTCCACTAGCTTCTCAGTGTAGCCTTTCTAGATCTGCAACAAGGGACCGACGACTTGCTACTCCCGTTGAAACAACTCGCTGCTCTGTCAGAGCGTGCATCTCTAACCTAGGAAAAACGCGCGCTCGTTCACACGTGTGGGGAGGGGGCGCGCAGCTCTCCTGCTAATTGGATGGCGGTTGCGTCGTCGCCCGAAATAACCGCGCGCCCGCACCCGGCTGCCGCCAGCGGCGCCCGCGGGCTCCATTTGCGCGCCACTTTTGGCAGACTTCGGAGTTTCTGCGAACGCCTTCGTGCGCACTTGCAAGGAGGTCTCTCTCTGGAAAAAGGAGAGAATTTGTGGAAAATGGTAAAATCAGGGAACATTTTAAATATTTCCTTTAAGTAGTGTGAAATATTCTGCTGCAAGTAGGAATGGCCATTTTGACTCCGCCTGGGCGAGCGCAGAGCCATGGCCGCCCTGAAAATTTTGAAAGCCTCTGTCACTCACCGTTTAATCGTATTTTATATCCCATAAATATATCCAATCTACAATTTCGTCCGTTTTTAACGTAATGTGAAAAGTAGTTAGGGGGAAGAATATCACCAAGTCCTTCGGTAACATTACATTGTTTAACATAAAGTTAATTGTATTTATGAATTAAATAATTGAGATTACAATTATATTCCCCCTGCAATCTGCTCTAATTGTTTACTAGTAAAACATGTCATATGTAAATAAAAAAGTACAATGGAAAAGTTGTTTCACAAAATATCCACTTTATATTCCATAAATACTATTGAACAAATAGCCATGTTTTAAATAAATTTTAGTCTAGTTCATTATATTATTTTAGTAGATTTTTACCATATTACAGTCACCTTTCGAACAGGAAACAAAACAGGTTGAAACGTGTTATGTGTGTTAACTATTTCGTATCAAACTTCGGTTCTAACTCGAAGGTAAAATACTAGCGGCTTTTGAACGCGCGATGCTCATTCCTCATCAGTCGTGAATGATTTCTTGCTTGTAACTCACTTGAGACAATCCACGTATGTTCAGAAGAAATGGATCCGTTAGAATTAATTATGGATGTCATAAATTATACTCCCTTGATGCGCGTTGTCTGAAATGGTTCGTTTGCGGCTGACTGGCCGCATTAGGCTTCCTGCAGACTTGAGCGTTGATTGATTGCCCGAGAAACAGGATACTTTTCAGAGGTGCAGAAGTAATGCCAGGGGTCTAAACAAAGTTACTCATTGGAGGATCGCTGGTGCTGTTCAAGAACACATGAATGATACTTCAAATCTATTATATTTCTCGGTCGTTCTCGGAATTGGCGTTAACTTTTTAAACTTTGGGTATCAAGGTTTTTTCAATTTAGAAATAAAATAGCCGAGAAAAAATTAGTTAGATATCGTATAAATAGAAAGATAAGAGATTAATTTTGCTGAAAAAATACCATGAACTTCTGGTTCACACACGTGCGTACCTACAACGATAAATATTTTAAGATTTCCGATACTCCGTATTGGATAAACGTATGAGTGTGACAGTGTCATACGGTGTAATTCTCTACAATCGTTTAGAATTGCGTCCAGTTATTTGTGAGGGCATATAGAGGGCATCACCAGTCATCTCATACCATCAACTCATCTATATGCCATTTCATCACCTGACACACGTTACATTTCTCCTCAATTTCATTAAGTTTTTCAAACAGTAACTCTTCACTAACAAATTGTCTATCATCCTTAGAGGATGTGTGAAAACAAAATCATGAGTTGCGAAATGTAACCAGAACACGAGGCATCTGAGCTACATGCTAGATGCATTTATAATAATAATAATAATAATAATAATAATAATAATAATAATAATAACAACAACAACAACAACAACAAGCATCGCCTGCTGTCGCTAGAATTCATCCCGTCCCCTGTGACTAGAATTCCATAACAATATTGATGGGTAAAACCCAACCGATACTTCTCTGGCGTAGGCGACTTCAGCTGTACGAACTAAACCGAGCAGATCCGAAAAGCGATTGGATCGGAAGCGTATGCTTTCGCGCCTTTTAGCGATCGCACGTTGCCGCTGCGGAACGCCTCGAGCGATGGCTGTGCGCGGGGAATACCATCGCTTATGCCCTCTGCCCGCGCTGTCTCCGCCTCGATCGCCCACTTCCGGGGCGGCGGGTAGACGTGGCAGCGCCGCGAGCGGGGGCCGCCGCCGCCGCCGCCGCTCGGAGGCCTTACGTAACCGTTACGTCACTTGGCATCGGCGCGCAGCTTGTCGCGTTCCGGGCCAACGTCAGCCCTCGTCGCCTCTGCCCTTCGTCCCACCGCCAGGGGCCGCAACGCCGTTTTGAACTCCGACTCGGCCTGTTGATCGGAGCAACCAAGGAAAGCTACCCATCAGAGCAGCCGACCGTTAGAATGCTCGTCCAGACAGCGGCTGGATTCAACCTAGCTGGTGTCGTAGATGTAGCTAGTGTAGAGAACCTTGCGAATGTCGGGACTCGAACAGTAAGACGTTGCTGTCAGAGACGTTACAATGGAACCCAGTTGTTGGCCTGAGCTGACTCGATCCGAAACGGGATTTGGAATACGGTACAGCCGCCCTGCTCGAGCCAGTGAGTGGGAGTGAAGACTTCGCAAGGAGATGGAACTGTTTCCTTACTTTCGCCAACGATCTGGGTGGGATACAACTGGTATGGGGATATATAACTGGTAAGGCGGCACTGCATCCCTGTTGTAGTGAGTTATTCGTTTATTTTTATTTCCGTGTTCATCACGTTTTACAGTATCCTCTATCAAATAATCACTGAGGAAATCCAAGAAGACCTGTTACTTAATGTTTTGTCCACCACACATTCCACGTGACTCATCCCAAGTTTTGAAAGCCTCCTGCCTCTAAGCAGTTCACCTGCCAATCAGTGTGTACGTATGTAAATTTCGATTAGCTATTAAATTTTATAAATCCAATTTTTGTTCTTGTCACCAATCCGCTCGATTCTGAAGAATTTCCATACTTATGTTGTGTTTAGGGTTTAGTCAGTCGTGTCTATCAAAACGATGGAAGTTATCAGAATGTATTGTACGATTCACTCAACACGTGATACATCCCATTGACAAGGAGTGGGAATTTCCTTAGATGGAACTGCAAATTTGCCGACATTACCAGTCTGATGTTTGGAAATTCGGATAGTTTATCCTGGTAGACAGTCTCTTATATTTAATCAATTGTGTGTATAGAATTTCCAGGATTGAACCATTCTTGTTGGACGCCGACGTTACACCAATTCAAAGCGAAGGCACAATAATAGCAACTGTAATATTTCCATTTGATGTCTCTTCAGAGGAGAGACTTTGCTGAATTCTGATTAGTACAATTGTTGCTTTTTTAGTGTAATTTCTTCTGAAGTTCACAGGCTGAGTATTTCCTGTATAATAGTGCCTAGGATTTGATTATAAATCATTACCGTCCAGTATTGCTTCTGGTTTTTAGAGTAGCACTTCTTCATAATTTAGAATGCACGAAGATCAGCGGGAAAGTGATCGAGCTATGTCGACTGATGTTAAAACATATTGAGAAATCTATTGTCTTTACGTGGTCGTTCTCTGCAACCACAATTCTCCCGGACGAGAATGCATTCCACGGAACGTGGACGGTAGGTGTTCGCGTATGGTTGTTATTGAACCATCTACTGCGATCGCCGCTATCTGCAGCAGTTCCCGGTTTCATCACTTCAGTTAACAATGCATTCCGTTCGGTGAGACCTGATTTCTCCGAAGATAATACCTTCTACCTGCACCGTAAAAAGGCCTGCATGGAAAAAGTTGCCTGCATTTTTAGTATTACTTGCTGAGGCGTGCGTTATTATCCATATATTTCCTTTTTTATGTGAGCTGTGTGACCCCTTTGCCTGGGTGAATGAAAGCAGCTCGGCGGCCTCAGCAAAGTTGAGAATTGGTCCCGGAGTTTTTGAGCTCGTGCAGGGATGACATGGCCTCGCCAGCAGGTAGATAGAGACCCCGGGCCGCTCCCCTCCTCTGCCGCGTATGGCTCGACTGTGGGAAATGGGTCAGACGCAGCCCCCGCGCAGAGCCTAGGGGTCCTCCCAGAGAAAGCTTTGCTCCCTGGCTAGGCACAGGGCTGTCCAAGGCGGCGGCTGCGCTTCCTAGGGCGTGGCCGTGGACGAAATGTATCGACTGGCACTTTGCTCGCTATTAATGGGATCGACTGTGAGATATGTGGCCCTTCTGCATCGTGGGAGATTTAGGGTACGATGATGGCCGATTTTCTGTGCAAGCTGGGTGGAATTCAGCGGCGAGTTTTCCGCGGTTTCTCCGATCAATATCAAGCAAATGCCGTAGCATTCCGGTAGGTTCGGTCCGCGGTACTTATTTGGTGTGTCCCATTTCAGACACTCCTTGTTAGTGGGAATGTCGAGACATGTGTATGAGGTATATTGAAATTATTATATTAAAATAACGCGATCTCAAAACGACGTTTTCTCTCCGACGTTGAAATTTGACAGGAGAGGAACTTGAAAATGTCCGTTATGGATACACAAATTGCATGTCAAATTGTTCAAAAGGTTTTCTATAGGTTTGATTTTAAGATTCAATACATAGTTGTTCTGACAATAGAGAGTTAGAATATGTTGGATCATTTTCACTCAAAAATTTCAGATATAACGTTGTCATTTTGAAGCCACGGTAGAGCGTACTTGGGAAGATGACAGACCTGCAGCCTTTCTGAGCGGGTAATCTTTCAGTATTGCCTAGCGACAATAATGATCACAAGCGAAGTTTGTTGTTTTCGTGCCTCCTTTTGCCTCTCACGCGAGCTGCGAAGACCAGGTCTTACATCGCAGTCTTACCCGCTACCCTTGGCGCGCGCAAGGCTGGCGGCCCAACCGCCGTCTTAAGATATGCGAGGATAGTGCTACGTCGGGCGATGTTGCTGTACAGATCCAGTGAATGCGCGTTTATTTTTACGCGCAAGGACAGACTTCGTAACATTTTATATGACTGCCGGTGATGTAAGTCAATCGCCGGTGAAATGTTTTCGGTTGCGATGTTTTCATGCTGTGTCGTTTAGGTTTGGTTTACTAAAAGTAATACTTTTCATCGGGGAGGATAGTACTAATAGTATTGACTGTGAAAGATGTGAAAACTTGTTATGAAAGAGAAAGGTTCAAAATATTGTCGTCGAATGTAAAACACCGATTCAAAGAGGTCGTTCATTTCTGCCAAAAGCCATAAAATTGCCAATGAAGACCATTGAAACAGTTTGTCATATTTTTTTAAGAAAATCAGATGATAGAGTTTATTTTAATTAAATATGTAATAATGTCGCACTTCCCCGTTCCGCAGAGATAAGAATTGTTAACAATATCGATTATTTGACTCAAAAGGAGACTCGTATCTTTAGAACATTATCATGATTCTTTAATTGAAATAAAAGAAAATACTTAATTGGTGTTTTACGTAGATTTCTATTTCCCCAACAAGATGGGGTATTGTGTGTCGCCCTTTTGAAATTGAGGGGGGGGGCAGATGTGTGCAGGTGAAGCGCGCGGTGGAGGGAAGTGACGTGTGGGCTGTCTGCTGCACCTGCCGTGTCGGTCGCCGCACCTGCCAACACGAGCTTCCGTCTTCCTTCTGTCGCAGCTATTTTGAATTTCCCCTCCTTCCCTTTCTTTCCCTTTCTGTGGCTCGCCTAAGCGCTTCGTCCATCGGACCCCCGGGAGGTTGTAGATTCGACTCACGGATCCTTTGTTTTTGTTTTTAAATAATTTGTTATTTTCTCGTTCAACGTTTTGGTTTGAAGGAGTTTATCTTAGTGTTACAATAATAATTTGGACATTGAGAAATAATCAGAGCGAACTCTTGTTACCTGATGCACTGTTAATCCGACACAGGGTTGGCGCAATGCTTATGCCAGTTCTGTACGTAATGGCCGCCGTGCCAATCCGGCCAAATTCCGGCGTATCGCTCCCCCGGAAAGATCCCCGACTGCCACGGGCTGCGTATAGGTGCGCATCCCACATCGCCAATGCTATTGATAGTCCGTGTGACGCCACCGCGTCGAAGAGGCGATGCTGACTTTTCCACCATCTTGTCGTGGTCTTCCTCATGGCTGCAGTTGCCAGTGGGGGGTGAAGCCGAGGAAGTGCACGACAAGATGGTGGAAACTTCGTCGTCCGGGCAGTGAGAAGCATTCACCAGCCACCGGGCGCGGGCGCGGGAGCCTTGGGAGCGGCATCGCGTCGTGTCGCGACGGGGGCGAGCAGCGCCCTGTGCGCGGCCGACCGTTATGCGCTTATGTAAGCGGCTGCCTGGCCGAGCGCTGCGGGACGCCGGCGGGGGCGGGGTGCCCCTCTCACGTGCTCGGGTCACGAGAGTGCCCGTCGCCTCGCCCGCCCCGGTGCGCGCAACGCTGCGCTGCTCGGAAGCTGCTGGCCACCGGCTGTCGGGAAGGCTCGGTACCCTGCAGAGGCTTTGCAATGCAGCCCTCGATCATCGTCGTGAGGTGGGGGAGGGGTGGCGTCGAATCCCGCCTTGGGCGTAGACCAACACTACCTCATTCACCAAGAGCGGAGAGCGAGCGACAGCTGTGCGGCCGGCGGCGTTCCAAACGCCGTGCCAGTCCATCCCTGAGTTCCCAGTTCTTTATTAAATAGCTGCCGTTTGTAATAAGCCCTCCAGGAGAGTCATGCCGTTAAGAGGTTGCGTTTGCTGCTCGGAGTTAAGAGCAGCGGGCGCGAGTGGGGAGAGACCTTGAACCGCTGTGTTTCGTAGGCTTCCAAAGCTGACTGCATCTTCTGCGTTACTTAACATTGCAGTTCAAGAGCATCATTAATATGTGGTAAGGTTCGGTAATATTACTCCCACCGAACAGTTCTTGTTATAAATCAGCGTAAGCTCCTCTGTTACCTACGTAAAAAGCGCCCTCAGTCTTGCTTCCTAGTAAGAGAATGGCATTTATCCAAGACAGTAATATACATTATTCTTGTAAACAAAATGACTACAACAACGGGAAAATGAGTGTGTATAATGATCACCATAAACATTCTTTACCTGCACATTCTCGGGTAGCATCTGTGTGAGACGAAGCCTTGCATGAGCGTATAAACGTATTTTCCCGACCACATCCCTGGTACTGAATTTAGATTCTTGTCAGTCCATCTCTAGTTGTGCATGCAGTGCATCAAATTTCACCCGCTTTGCGCCACCAACTTTTCGTATGTTAATAATAATGCTCTTAAGTGCTCATTCACAAACAATAGAATGTGCGTGACTTCTACTGTGGGAGTCGCAGGTTCGGAGTGGCGTGCCGCAAAGCGATGGGTGCGTTGCCAGAAGGCAATTGTGAGTTCGACGATGAGTGGATACAAAACGCTAGAGACCCGTCAATAGCGGCATGTAAATTTCTTATTATGACTAATGCACATCAAGAATCGAGAAACGCGGCACCGAATACTGATTTCATTAATATCATTCGTTTTTACTATAAGGATGCCTGGAGTGAAACAATGTTATGAGATTATATTGCTATGTTTTTCCGAACGTTATTGCCATTAGAGGAGCATCGTGCGGTTCGTGTCCCATGGTTGCGGATTTTCGTCACCAGGTAATGTATATCATGGTTGAATTCAACCAGTCTGGAGAAGAATTCTAGTGGCCGGTTGCGTTGATAGCTAGTTATCCGTGGATTCTCCGGTTAATAGTGGACGAACGCGAGAGAAGTAGCGTCACGGTGAAGTACTGGCCACAGACCGCTCGAGTTCTTTCGTTTTTCACTCTTATCCCCTCCTCTCCCTTTACGCTGACGTGTCCTAGTTTATCACAAGTTGGGAGAGCATTCGGAATTTGCATTAGAGCTTGCCGGAGGTGGGCGAGATGCCTGGTGGGGGAGCCGTCGTGCGAGTCGGTGCCGTTCGAACGGAGGAACACTGCCACATCCCGAGTGACAGCGCGCCCGTCACTTGCGAGAGTGATAACCTGAGTAGTTGGAATCACGCAGAGGTGAACTCCAAAGAATTGGGGCCGTCGCTGTGAGGCCGCCGAGGGCGGCGCGCCGTTGCGCCACGAGGAAGCGGAGCGCGCGACGAGAGCCGTGGGCTCTTGTGCAACGCTCGTCTGCAGCCCGTCTGCGCCGCCCCGCCCAGCCCCGCTTCGTCACTCCTAGCCCCATGACCCCGCCCTTTCCCATCTCGCCCTGCCTCTTCCCACCAC
>BOPP01000022.1:11407515-11452300 GCA_017312745.1 Gryllus bimaculatus
TTCATCCCTCTCCTGTCTAGCCGACTCCGAACATGGTTAGGAGGCAAGCGGATTTTCCACCGGGTTAGGACGTAAGAAACGTCGAACATGATTTATTGATGTCTGTACGTTGAAGGGTTTTGGGAGATAGGTGATGTAAAGAAGGGTGGCAAGCAGTAGTATTGCTAAGGCTCTCCAAGGAACTAAGAGATGAAAAAAAAAGAAGGTCAAGGATAGGAGAAAGATATTGTTTTTCGGTAGTGTCAGTGTAATAGAAAAATTCCTGAGACTTCGTACACACCAAAGTATTGAATTTTACGACCATTTGTGGTAGGTTATATTGCCCGTTCAAGCACAATTTTCGCTACGCATATGAGAACGTTTAAACCTTTCCTCGACCTTGGCCTGCTCGAGCGAGGTTCAAATCACCCGTCGTTTTTAATCTTTCTACCAATCTCCGTTCTGATAAACGGTACATAATGTGGAATTGCATAATTGGAAAAGTAATGTTACGTTAGTGGGAGTCTCAATTTCACAAACAAAACCACCGAGGTTCACATTTGGTATTTAAGTGTTCTGTGAGCGCACGTAGCTCCGACGCCAGTGATTGATTAATGAATATCAATTCTGGATCTACATTCTATTTGGACCTATAAGGTTTCGGTATTCTTTAAAAAAATCGAATTCGAAATCATTAAATCGATTGGTACCTATCATGCTATCACAAAATGAAGCTTTTTATGTGCTAAATTATTTTCTGAAACGTTCTATGGTAGTCATGACGATGTAGTACAGGTGTGTGTGTGGTTAAAGTATTTGAAAAAGAGGCATAAACTGGAAATATATGTTTTAGAACAGATTTTACCGGACGATGAGTGATAACAATGCCGTTGTTTGAGAAAAACACTATAAATTGTAGAAATGTATATTTTACACCAGATTTTCATTGGCAAATGGATGACAAATATTATTGTGTTGTTGGACATTTAGGAAACCCTTTAAACTTCCAGACTAGGCTTGTGAGATTCCCTTTTGTAACATCAGCGACGGAATAGTTTCTCCGAAATCGACGCACCCAGCAACCCAATCGGGCCCCGTCGCAGTGGGGAGGGACTACCCTTACATGGAGAGATGGCTCAATTGATTTCTGGCTTACAAATTTCGTTACATTTTTTATTTTTAGAATTCTTCATTTTATGAAGGAAGGAATTGAACAAACATGACGAATTTCGTTTATGATTAGCAAAATCAGCAATAAAGATGTGTAATAGCGCGCAAGTGGGCCATTTCACGAATGTTACGACTATTTTATGGTTCCATTTACATAAAACGTGTCGATATAACACAGGTTTTCGTTAAGAATATTCCAGGTATATCGTACTGACATGTACAAGTCCTCTGTGGTCACATTCCTTTCATTGTGCTTGAAGCACATGCATGATAAGTAATGGGTTTATGAATCCAGACTAGAAAGCGCGAAATGTATAGCACTCGAAAACCGGTTAATCGCCTGTGTCGATGAACCACTCCCCGCAGCCAATCCGCAAGCGTGCTGGGAGATAATCGCGTGAATCATCGCGGCTCTCGCCTCTTCCTGCTGGCTGTTGCTGCAACCTGCCTTCTGCCTTTCTAGCGCTTCTCCAACCCTGCTCTGAAACCCTTTGTGGCTCGGATCGAACTTTTGCGACTGTCAGAGGCAGTTTGCTAGTCTCGAAACAAATTTCTAAATAGTATGTGTTTCTGTTGACCATCTGAGCGTGATTGATAATTTATATATATATATATATATATATATATATATATATATATATATATATATATATTGAACTTAATAATTTAATTAACTTATAATTGACGTAATTCTAGAATTTCATGAGAGTTAATGTTTTTGTGTAGTTAGAGGTTTTCTTTTTTCATTTGCGATAAGGCATATGAAGCACTTAAATCTTGTTTTGAGGCCTCTTTAAAGGTCCTTTAACACGATGCATGTTTTTACTTTTTCGTACGTATATACGGAGTACTCCGAATTCAATTCAATGACAATTGACATTTATGATGAGAAACAAATTTCGAAAGGTTTTACTCTTGTTTAATATTCGTAAAGAAATATTTCGGTTGCACTATGAGAAAACTGAAAAATTGAGAAAATGTCAAAAAAGAGCGGCGATAGATAACAGCTGGCAAAAGGCTGGGGGCAAGACTGTAAAGCCAAGGAAATAGAAAACTTCACAAAGAAATTCGAAGTGTGTGCCAATCTGTAGCACCACAAGTTAAATTCTTGCTTGGCCTGTGGCCCTCAGCAGCCCAGTACGACTGGTACCGTGGTTGATATACATGCAGCTGATTTGCGGTATTATTATTGTGATTATTGTATTTAAGAAGCACATTACATTATACGAAAAGGCTAATCGTGTGAAGTTTGCTTAAGGATGGATCAAAAATTCCCTGGACAGTTTTCTTTTCAAACGTTTTCGATGAGGGTTCAATTTTCCGAATTTAAAGTGGGTAGCTGAAGGTATTAAACATTTGTATTAAATTTTGCGGAGAGAAGGGAGATCTTGTTAAAGGTGTGAGTTTGGGATAAATCAGGGTGCTTTTGTGATTATTCTTAGGTTTTTAGTTTCGAAGGTTTTACTTTTGAGAGCATTGGTTTTGGGAGCTGCGGTCCAGACTACAGATGCGTAGCTTAATGTTGCTCGAATCATAGATTGGTAGATATGCATTGTGTAATATTAAACAGGGATGATTTCTTGAGTAGGAGAGTTGAACTGATGTGTTCTTTTAGTGGCCTTAGCATGATATTTGCTCTCTGTGTGAGTCGGAATAATCTGAGATATTTGGCCGTGACGTTTGCAACAATCCAGGCTGTGTTGTAGCTGTTGGTAGGTGAGAGTGGGTGGGTCGAAGAGTCTTCGAAGAGTGAATTCTTTCCTTTGACTCTCGCTTGCGTTTATGTAAATATGCCAGGTTTGTGCCCGATCGTAAAATACGGAGAGATGATTTCGAAGATCTTCTAATGCTGTTTGTATGTCTCGGTTTGTGAAGTGGATTGCTGTGTCAACTGCAACGGTGGCAATTAACATTGGTGATGTGATAAGTGCGTCGGCGGTGAAGATAGTGAATAGGGTTTGGGAGAAGCGCAGGTACAGCTTACGTGCACATTCTCAGAAACTTCAACATCGTCTGAGAGGCGCCTGGATATGCCAGAACGGTCCTGTCTTTTGCACTCCCTTTGGGATTAACTTAATATAAACTTAATATTGTTATTATTTGTGTGGTCAGGCGTAAGAGCAGGCCCTTGGACCGTGCCTCGTTATTGACATTATTATTATTATTATTATTATTATTATTATTATTATTATTATTATTATTATTATTGTATACGCCATTACTGGCCACGCTACACGATTAACGTTTGTTATTATTTTCCTGGATCAGCTTTTCAGCTGTATCCCTCTGTACAAGTTTGTTAAGTGTCAATTCTGAGATAGGGTGATGATGAAGGTTGAAGGGACAGTCACAATAGGATGATGTCTGCGCAGGACTCGAACCTGCAGCATCCTGGACGCAGGCGATGGCTGCCGCAACCGTGAGCACCACGGGGCCGACTTCTGTCTAAATAATGAGCGTCAAATTTTACATACTTTCAGTGTCAATTGGAATTCCGCAAGTGATAACAGATGAAGATAAATTAGACTTTTTATAGTACGTTAATTGTTTATTTTCAAGGTGACGATTTATAAAATAAAACGGAAAATCAAAGCGCAAGAATTCACAGAGAAATTGTTTACGACCTTACGAACTTTGTTTTCGAGAACTTGTGTGCCCATCTACGTGTGGTCTCATATGGCATGGTTTATAAGGAGAGAGTAAATGTCAGACAACGAGCATAAATCCAAATGATGTGTGTAATTGCCCGTAATAATTACGAGATAGGATCCCGCCGGTGCAGCGTAATTTAGACTGTAATGAAGTGTTCTGAAAATTGAAAACTGTTCGTAGTGATACATAATGGAGTCCTGGAGTGAAGTGTTTTACGCGGACATTTAACAGGGGCACGATCAGGCACTTTTGGAGTGCGGTTCTTTTTAGGTGTAAATGAACATTAACAAGGAGGTGTAAATGAACATTAACAAGGACGTATCAAGCTGCTTGTGCTATACTTTTTATGAAATATTATTTCATTAATAAACGAGAAGGAAAAGGTAGCTGTATGTAGAGATAAGGGAATATATTTATGATGGATAAATAAAAATGGCATACAAACCTACGGTCCATTTTGTAATTCCAATAATGTATTATTGGATTAAGCATGTCATGTCACATTGCAGTATTTCACGTTTTCAAATAGTCTCGTTTCATGTTTTCAATTTCAATGTTAACAAAGCAATTGTATTAGACTTGCATAAAGAGACCGAAGAACTATGACCATTACGTATGGTATTAACAATTTGCCCTCGCCTGCATTTTTCCATGGTTCTTCACAAAGGGGTGTCGTGTCAAAAACGTCTCTAGGGCGTGATGATGGCCGGATATAGCAGGGCAGGCTGAGGGCTTGCGAGAGACCTCCGCCGGGGCAGCGCACAGCCACCGGCCAGAGGACGAACTCATCTGCCGCCGCGCCCCCTTGCGTAACGTCCGGGACGGCGCTCATGCGGCCACACACCAGAGGACCACGCAACGCGGCTCGCCGAGGGTGGAGACAGCGGCAGGCAGAGCAACAGGCCACGGTCGGTCCAAGTGTCTCTTAAGAGCGCCTTGGTCACACGTTCTCCTGTTCGTTAAGAAGCATCATGTTAGCAGCATCATCTTGTTAACAAGATGCTTCTCTCCTGCGTAGTTCGCCCAGTTGCGCACTTGAAACTGTTGGATCCACTTAAGAACACGCGGCGTTATAATAACGTTTGTCGCACATATAGAATATCCATGCATGCCCTTTCCTTTTCGAATATTATAAAATATGCATATAATAGACATTAAGAAAAACTGTGTTTTTGCTAAAATATGTAAAAGCGAACGAAGGTAGTAAAGTTTTTTTAAATTGCTGTTGACGAATGAATGATCTCGCAATGTCTCTATTTGGGAAATCGGAGATGAGCTTCAGCCGTCAGAGGCCCAGAGCCTTCTGATTATCTTCTAGTGTCGGCTATCGAATCGTATCCAGCGGTTTCCAGAAGCTACGTCTGAGACGTGCCACGTGAGGTGATACTGGCGGATTATTAAAAAAACACTATTACAGGCATTTCTACATTTCTTGCACGTCTTCAGAAGCTTTCCCTGAAAATATTAACCTATCCTCGATTATTTTTCTATCCTCGATTGCCCAGAGAAAGCGACTCAAAGCTTCAACAAGTGCATTGCGTGTTGTCCCATGACTCAGGATTGTCGTTTCTCTCGGACCGACTGCAAAGTCAACTAACTGGATGCGACCGTCTATCGGCGGAAATTACCGGGGGGTTTTCCATGTCGATTTGGATCCATAATTCATTTCCCGCTGTGGGGCAGGCGCTGCGCATGCTCGATTTCACGTGCTTCCGCCGCCACGCCCTTTCCCCTTGCGCTCGTAGGGGGTGAGTGGCGTCCGGTCGTGGCGCTCGATGTGACGTCAGAGATCGGACACTCGTTTCGGAAGCTGCAGACGTGTCTTACAGAGACGCAGATTTCCTGCAGGAAGCACGACGAATAAACTTCTTAAATCTACATAGTTCTAGACAAACGGCGAGGGCCTTTTGCGTAATATTTGCGGAAACCTTGAAGTTTTATTCACTTTACGATGCTGATTGTAAATGTAAAATTATTGGCACATTTGTCAAAAAACAATCTTGTACCGTACTACATTAATACATTATAATGTGCTAAAATGGAATGGGGTTAGAATATTTGTTTCTAATTGCACTGAATTTGCAACGTGTTAATGCTTTTCATTGGTGGTTTAACATTTTCAGAGATGTTCATAGTCTACATGTTTTGATTGTGACATGAACTATCCTGTTCGTCGAATATTTTGAAGCGGGTGCTTCTAATTTGTAATTCAGATTTTCAGCGCTGTGTATTACATGGGTCAAACACAAATTTCATTAATATGACAGTCAATGCTATAAATTGCGCACAAGAAACGTGACACACCTAAACAATCGCCATTGTCGAGTAAGTGATGAAATGTGTTTCGAATATGGTTTCTTCATAAACGTTTCATCAAGCTAGTTCAGAAGCCAGCCGGTAAATCAATATAACACTTCTAGCCGCCTAATACGCGTTCAACAAATTAAAAATATGAGACGTCCCTTTTGTTGTACCCAACGGAGTACGGCGGGCCAGAAGCATGTCCAGGGCGAGCAGGGACAGCAGAGAGCAACTGATTAATCAGCGCTTGCGAGGGAGACGTGGCCTACACTTTACTGTCTCGATGGCCTGGAACAAGGCTCGCTGACACTTAACCTAGGGAGGTCGTCTTGTTCTAGTCTCAACAGTAGCTAGGCTACATCGAATTCAGTCGCCGTGTGGAGGATAATTCTTGTGGCCGGCTACTACTATAGGTTGTTTCTACCTGGTTAATACCAGGCGAATGTTGGAATAGTATTCTAACAGACTACGAAATTTTCGCACGCGCGGTATTTCCTTCATATTTGTCCCCGTCACCTTCCCTTAAATACACATACGCTACATGACGACACATGTCGAGAGAACAATCGGGGAGCTTGTTCCGGCTGAGACGGTGCTACGCTAGTGGGAGATACCAGGAAAGGAAAAACCCCGCAAGCCAATGTACAGGTCGCCGCCGGATCACGCCCATCGGCTAGAAACACCGCCACCGGCAATCATAAAGGGTATAAAGGCACTATACTCACGAAATGCTGTCTCGCAAGGGCTACGTGGGTGGGAGGGGCTGCGACCGCATGCGACGACGCGGGAACGGCTTCTCGGGAACAATGGAACTGGTTATTGCCACTGGCTGGTAGCGATTGGGAGCATGCCTGCGCCTGTTGAGGCCGGCGGTGCCCATCTCATGGTGCATAATATTCAAAACATTAAAACAAAAAAATTCCCTCCCTCGGGAGGGGTGCTGCTCACAGCGATCGCATGCACAGGGTTCTCTGATAAATTCCTCACTAACACCGGAGCAGAACCCTAAGAAAAGGGCTATGGCCCGCGCGCGATTATTCCTTTCTCATTATTGTCCATTGCTCCTCCATGACTTTCACACACTATGCGTGGGCGGTGTTTTCGTGCTGGGGGTGATCCCACTTTTCAGCGGGGGAAGGACAACGTCGCATCTTGGCATATAAGAACCACTAATGGGTACAATAATGGACTCACACAGACACCAAATAATGAATCAATGACATGGATCTCGGAGGAGTGTACGTAGCTGAACAAAGACCTCGCCCTGTGCTTCCTGTTTTCTGGCTACTTTAGACAGTCCCTGCCGAATCGCCAAATACTCGCAATCTCCAAATACTCAGTGCACTAAAGGACTGCGAGAACAGAACCGCAGTGGTTTTGATACTAGTCAAGAATAATGCTTAGTTTTGCATTATTTGAAACATGAAATGTCGCTAGCCAAACGCCATCAGAAGAAAGAAAAAAAAAGTGCGTAGATCTGTCCATTTGCCGAACATGTACTACGAAAATGGAAATGAGGATTCACAGGCGGAGCGCGTGACTGGCGGGCCCTAGGCCACGAAGTGGGGCGCGAAGCCCCGCCCTCGAAGATCGATTGCCTGATCGAGCGCGGCGGGAGTCGCGTGACGTGGGCAAGGGAAAAGAATCGTGGGAATCTGGAGAGGGAGAACGGCTACTACTATACCCTCACCATCGAATGGGCGATGGGCAGATACTCAATGGCGGATCGTTATGTTTTATCACTCTCTCGTGTTTGACCCCGATGGGGCATTTCTACTCCGTTTTTCGGCTGTGGCTTTTGTTGTTCGGGCCAAGGCGTGCCTGCCCCCGGGAGGCTCGCGCGAGTTGCGTAAATACTACAGGAATTGGAATGTTTGCGTTTTAATTTTGTGGAAATTATGCGATTACGTAATAAAGTTCTATTGTTTGCTTTCTTAAATATGAATTATCTGCATGGTCTTGTTTACACCATCTTGTATGAATTGTCCATCTTGTACACCATCTTGTATATGTCCAAGTGTTGTGCACATCGCATTAACTTTCGTTACTTTTCATAAGGAACAATTCTATTTCCAGTAAAGAGCGTTTTTCATTTCTTTAAGTTACATTCATCCTTCACTAATTTCATTTTTGTACAGTCGTGACCACTGTGTCAGATATAGGTAACATTCAGTGCTAAAGGACAGCACAAGCAAAAAATGGCATTGTCTTTTCCAGCATCATTCGCCATTTTGTTACGCCGTTTCTGATAGCTTTCCCGTTATTAGATCAACCGTTACGATGTCCGTATTTGGTTATTCGGTCGTAATTCGATTCATTGCCGTTTGCCAACAATTCCATTCAGCGAACGTATAAATATATCCATGTATTAAAAAATGTCTCATCCTTAGATCACAGCGAGCGTTCGCCGAGCGCGCTTTCTTTCCGGGCCGAACAGCCAGAGAGGTCACCTCAGACGCGGCGGCATCTGTGAAGTACTGAAGACGTGCCCTCGTCCTCGCTCGCCGGCAAAGGTGGTCCAGAGCGACAAATGTTGCACACTGACCGGGTGGTTCTTGGCCGCGGGTCACCACGATGGCAGGATTTCGACACTAACTACGTAGCTAAGTAGAATTCAGTCGCTGTATGGAGAAGGATTCTAGCGCCCTTTTGTCGTATATTGACAGTCGTTGCTGATAGATGTGCTCGAAAAGTATTTGCTTGGATGCGCTACAACCATGAAGACCAGCATATGATTGTTGAAACGACGGTCCGGAAGGCGCGGCAAGGAAGAAGGGATGGTTCGGAGAATGTTCGCAAGTGGTTTTTGCTTTAAGGCACTGTCTTGGAATTCTCCAAGTGATCTGATGAAACTCCTGATCAGAGCAGCCATCCTACAGAATTGCCAGTTTAGTAATTCGCGGACTGTTGCGACTCCTGCCCTCATTAGATGCATTGCGAGTTGCATATCCATTTTGTTTGTAAATTTCACCCTTCGTTCATTCCCTTCGCTAGGATTTATACCGTGCGTAGGCTACTCCCATACACTATCTTATTCGATCAGAAGGATGGGCCCGTAAGCTTTACGTCTGTATCAGCACCCGTTTTTTGCGCACAATATTCAGGCTGGCAACCGGATCGCGCCGGAATGCAGAACCCATTATGTGCTCCCTCCCCCAATGGGTTGCATGGGTTGGGTAACTGCTACGTAAGTGCTACTAGCTTTCCAGGACAGCACCGGAGTCGCATTGAATCGCCACTCACAAAACTCCGGACGAATCCCTACTCAGTTGCCCGTGAGTGTCGGACAATGCCACGACGAAGCTAAGGGCCCAACTGGGAGCCGAACTGCCGGAATCTAGACAATCTGACATGGGGTTTCCCGCGCCCCATCGGACTTTCATATGTGGGCCGGGGAGCAAGTTGGTCTTGCAGTATTGTCGAACACGCGTTACAAGTATTCGTGAGAGTTCGTGCTACTTTCAGCATACTTTTGGATCTTAGGGCGTTTCAGATCTTCCAGAATTTCAGCGAAAGCACGCATGCGCGCAGCCGTTGCTGGGGCGGCAGCAAGCTCGCTTTGCTCATTGTCACAAAAGCTAAAAGTTCCGAAATCGTTCCTCGATGGAAAAAACGTAAATCGGCTCTCAGCAAGATTTTCACGAAAAATGATATTTCGCGATTGATGAGGACAATGTATTGGCCCCTGAATTAGAAATTACCATTTTTGATTTTTACATGAAGCCTAACATTTTTAAAACTTTTTCGGACAATGCAAAATGAGCTTCTGAAAATAAAGCAAGTCCAATTTTCGTTGAACTCCCAGAATTTTCGAAAATTACAAAATTTATAAATAATGCGAGCAGGTATGTGCTGTTGTACCTCCAGTAGTAGTAATAATAATAATAATAATAATAATAATAATAATAATAATAATAATAATTACTAGTAATGAGATTCCTAAAGTGGGTGGCAGAATATTGTAATTTGGCTAGAAGACAATAGTGGAAGAGAAGAACGTGGTATACATGTCATCGATGAAAAAATAACATTCAGAGTAAAGTGACTAAGTAAAGAAAATTAATGCCTCAAGGGTTCCACATAGTTATATACTACAAGGAAGAAGAGATGTTGGTCGACCACCAAAGAGATTGAGAGATCATTAGGTGTTTGAGTAGGCTTCATGCATATTGCCTTAGCATGAAGAAAACGATTATTGTTGTTGTTGTTGTTGTTGTTGGTTGAGCTGGGCTGCGAGGAGGGCGGAGGACGGCGCGTGCGCATGGGCGTGGCGGGCACAATTACGCGTCCGCTGCCGGCGACTGTTTCTTGCGCCGGCGCGCGGGTTGACGACCTGCTCTGCGCGACGCTTTTTAAATGCTTGCGGCACTGTGCGCCCTTGGGCTCGGAAATGGCAGCAGCTTTAATGGTAAGGGCGGGAAAGAATGGTTTGACTCTTTTGGAGTAATTGGCCCGTTGATATACAGGAGTTACTTTAAGAAGGGGCCAGTTCGACAGGTCGGATAACTAATGTAAGTCATGTTGGTCGAGGGCATAGCGGAGGGAGTGTCGAAGCCATCTGCAAACGAACGCATTGATGAATTGAGGACATGGACATTTATGCCCTGCCAGCTTTAGCGGTCCCTTGTGAGTGTTAGAGTAATATCTCTAGAAGACGTCAGGCAATGGTTATGGAGTATTATCGAAATGACGATTGGCCATAGTGTACATAGAAGGGAAGTCAGACTTTACCCAAGTATTCGAGCTATTTGTTGGAAACTACTTTTCCCTCCTAAAGGGGTTCCCGAAAAACTAGGTGATCAGTTTATCAGATGGAACGTTTAAGGTACTAAACTAGACATTCGAAAACGAAGCGCGGTGCATGTGCACGGCGATAACGGTTTGACGTAATATGAGAGTTAATCGTTTTGATCGCGACTTACGTTGTAATGAAGATTCGTGTTCAGAATGTGAAAGGTACACTGTAAGAAAAGTTATTAAATTTAATGTATATTAATGTTTTGATAAATAAATAGAGATATTGTCAGGTATCAATATTTGTATCAGTATCAGTATATCAATCTATTGATACCTGACAATATCTCTATTTATTTATTAAAATAAAAAAGGTATCTACTTCACCAACAATCCAATTAATTAAATATATTAATGTATTAATGAACGTGAAATTTTAATGTACATGTACATTAACATGACTGTATATTTGTTCATTAAATTTAATGCTTAAATTAAAATCACTGTAGATATAATGCGGAGGTTCTCTCGTCTCCTCTGCCTCTCATCATTCGTATCATTATTAATAATCACCAGTCCATCAAGATCATTCATTCATGCCAGATTTGAACTTATGTTCTTGTGTACATTAAATTTAATGTCCGTTCATTGTGATTAATTTATTGTATATTTACATTAAATAAATGTAGAAATTTATGACAAATGTGCGTTTCGGGTTCTGAGGAAAAAGGAAGTTTCCAGGGAACCCAGTTCCCCTCTGAAACCTTCCTTGTTTCCTTCCATATTAACATTTCCTTCCTGATTCAGACCAAAGCCGACGAAATTAATAACCACCGTACCGGGAGAGACGTGACAGCATTTTTGATACTAGCTTGTCAGCTAGTGAATTCAATCGTTGCTCGGAGGAGAATTCTAGCGGCCGGCTGCTTTGATCGGAAGTTTTTCGTGGTTTCTCCGGTCAATACCAGGCGAATGCCGGAGCAAAATTATCAAATAGGCCACGGATCGCGCACGATCTTACCTTCCTCTTCCTTGTATCCTCATCTCTTACACATACATACACACACACTAACATGTACTACACTACCACACATGCCGGGAGACCAGACGTGTGCTTAGAGCTTGTCCCAACTGGGGCGGTGCCCCTCTGGTGGAAGATATGTGATTGGGTAAAACCTCTCTAGACGGTAAGTCTCCATACAGGCGGGTAAGACCATCTCCCGAGGAAAGACATGTACTATATTTACGAGACTATGACCCTGAATTGCTAATAACAATCAATCAACAATCCCCGCCAAATCTTCATCCCCTCCCCTCATGGCCACAATCCTTTCCCCGCCCAAACAATAATGTTGGAGGTTATTAAGTCCAGTTTTATAAACATCGATGGTTTTGTGGCGATGTATTGTTATGAAGTTTGTGCACGCCATAGCGTCAGTTCTATTGATCTTCTGCGCATGCGCAAATATGTGGTCCGCAACTTGAACTGCGCATGCCCAGAGGATCGATTGTGCTTTAACGTTCGAGGTGGCACAAACTCCCTATTAATACCGATGTTTTCATTTTGGAAACGGGTATTTGAAACATCGATATTTGATTGGCGATGTTACAATCCGAATAATGTGAGGGTCTCCTTCAAACAGCGCCCTCCCATGATCAAAGAGACTCGCTTGTTTTGGCATGCCGTCAGAACAGGTGGGGCGGTCGCTGTTTACCCATCGCGTGCGAGCCATGGGAGGGACTGGCGATAACATATCTTCTATCGAGGCCCTCCCGAGGTATCTCGCTTGCGGGAGGCTGATGGGTGATAGGAGACGCGCGGCGTGTGATAAAAGGCGTGTGCAAGATGGTTGCGTAACTCGAGCGGGCGCTACGACATCTTGTAAGAAGGGAATAGGAATTGGCTTGATATTTCGGCTGCGAGGTACGTACGTAGTCATTTTTGTTGCTTCCATACAACAAAAAACAAATGATGATGGCTAAGCCATCGAAAGCTGCTTTTGAAATAAACAATATGGTTGGCATTGACGACTCAAAATTATTTCAATAAAAATACAACCATTATTGCCGTTATTTTCATTGAGTTTATTTATTACAGGCTTTCTGAGTTCATCTTAAGCGTCAGACATGACATTTCTTCTTGGTTTTCTAATTTCACCTTTTTCCTCAAACTCATGTCCCAAGGATTTCAGTGTTGCGTGATAGAGCCGTGTTGAGTGGAGAGAGTCGCTGGTGGTGCGATGGCGCAGGTGCGTCAGCCTGGAGAGAGGCATGGAAGGCTCGGGGCGGCTTCCCTGATATCATTGACTGTCTTGGAGCTGTCAAGAAGGCTTCCAGAACTTGTTTCGCCGATTTCCTAGTTTGCCTTGCTCGACCCAATTCTATAAGACGGTGGAATTCTGTAACATTTGGAAAATTCACCTCGCTATGGAATGTAGGCAGAGGAATGTGGCGATGTAAAATTAGCGTTTGCTTAAAAGTAGAAAAGCAAGTTGAGTGCAACTTTACAACTGAATGCTCCTTATTTTAGAATCGACTTCAGCATTCTATTTCTATACTCCATGATATTTAGGCGAGATATAATATTGTATTCAATATGTATTCTTTCATTTTACTTAGTTTCATTGATTCAGATCATGCGATGTATAATATACGGAATAATATTCATAGTATAGATATAATTCCGTAATGTTGCGGAAAATCCATTTCGGTATTTCAACGGAAATGCATATTTTGTGGTCTCTTGATCACGAGAAAAATGTTGAGGAAGGTTTATGGGTTCCCGTGTCGTTCGCGGCTGACCACGTGACTTTCGCCACCCACTGCCTGGAAGAAGGTAGGGTGATCGTGAGGTAAATGGTGAGAGGTAATAATTCACAAAATGATGCGTTGTGCGGATGTGCGTGATTGTATAAGAAACCAAACGACTCCACGCACATACGAGGCAAAATCTTCCACGTGAATATTCTTAATACGTTTCCTAGAGTCATATGTAAGAATTTACTGCCAGAAGGCTAATGATGTGACACGCCTATATATGTCGCATCGCTACGACCTGTGTACCTCCACAACGTCACGCCAAAAAGAGTGGGGGGTTGTGACCACTTCGACAAACGGGGCCCCTGGGCCGTCGGAAAGCGAGCCGGGAGGCGCCGTGGGCGAGAGAAAACCCGCGACCTCCCTTGAGCCACGTGGCGGCTTACATAACGCCTACTCGATGCGGCGATGCCAGCAGTGGAGTGTTTTTGTCGGGATTGTGTGCGTACGACGCCTAGACCTTCGCAACTTCCGGGTACGTGGTTGTTTTCAACGCACGTCGTGTGAACAGTGTGAACTCGATAGGAAAGTACAGCGATGTGCAGAATGCAGTTTCAGAAGCAGGCGTTGGATTAGTAGTAAACAGGGAAATTATGTTAGTTTTCGTTGTGTATAAAGAATGTCTGTGTGCAAGGCGATTTGCAGATGCACTCAGTATTGTCAATAATTAATTTGGATTCATGAGGTGCTACTGTGGTCCATAACACCATTCCTTGTAGGCTTCTGTTGACATCGTATGGGTAGTGATGTAAACCTTGCTCTGTTTTGATCCAAGAATGATATTTTAGTTTCCTGAGTCTAAGTGGTCGATATTTTAGTTTCCTAGGTCTAAATGGCCGAAGTGTTCACAAATCTTTGTCTTAATTCTCAGATGGTTTAATGTAGAATTTATATCCTCTATGACATGTAGTATATGAGCGATGAAGTGAAGCTCACTTTACGTATTATTAGAATTTTGATAGTGCGTTAATTTTTGTGTACCTTTATTTAAATAAAAATCTTTGCAGTAAATTGTTGAATGAATCCTTTGGCAGTGCTGTTGCATTTTCCCTCCTTTGTCTTTTCAGTAAACAGGTGGGTGTGTCGCCGCAGACAGGGGACTAGAGTGAGAATGGAAATAATGCGTGCGGCCCCAGGCCTGTTTGCTAAGGATCCAACTCGGCTACTTCGGTTAGTGTTGATGGGAGAAACTCCGAAAAACTATCGATCAGAGCAGCCGGCCACTACAATTCTTGTTCAGACAGCGGCTGAATTCGGCCCAGTTATCCAGCTGTCAAGTAGCCAGCGTCTAAAATCATTCACACTCGGAACTAGGGATCAATGTTGATGTTTTCGTAGAAACGTGGAACAAACCATCTCGCACCCGAGTTGAAACCGAATGCCCTCTCATTCTGCACAAGGACAGGCAGGCGGTGGACGGGGAGGGCCTGACCCTTTTCCTCTACTCTTATTTGGCGAAATAAGAGACCTTTGAAAACGCCCTGGGCGCTCAGGCTGTTAGGTGTTTTTCTCTTGTTTTTATTTTTTTAAATATTTGTTTTGAGTTAATTATAATTATTAAACACGGCCACAGACAAATTAAATTTGATTGCGGACGCATTTAGTACTGGTTGTTACTAATCTAGCTTTGAAACATCGATGTTGAAAAGCATCCATGTTTTTTAGCCGATGGGTTTTTCGTTCGATGTCGCGACTGGAGCCGGTAGACCCTGCCAGTTGCAGGCGCTGTGATGGCAACGGATGTTGCGCGGAGCTCCCACCACCACCAAAGCGACTAAGGTCTGTGCGAGTGGCAGCAGGGAGGCCGCCTTCCGGGTCGCTCGCTGGACGCCCCGGGGGCGGGGGACGTGAGCCACTTGCGCTTAAGTTCGGCGCGCCGGCGACCCATAAACCTACTCTTAATTGGTGGCTGCGCCCAGGTGCGCCCCGCCCCGCCCCGCCCTTCCCCGGCCCCGTCTGGCGCCTCCGGCGGCTGAAGCGAATGCGCAAACGGTACACGTGGCATTCACCCGAGATATAACCTCTCTGAGTATTGATTGATAAGTGATTCCAGGCACGTTCTGTTATGATCATTAGTCTCGTAAGTGTAGTGTATGCTTTTAAACGCTGTAGGGGCGGTGATCCGCCTGTGCTTGGATGGGGAGATCCGGTACCGACCTGCACGTCCGGTGGTTTTTCCAACCAGATACCTCTCCCCAGCGGGATACCCCCAGCTGGGACACGTTCTAAGCTCCCGACATATGTGGTAGTGTAGCGCGTGGAAATGTGAGAGTATACTCCGATTTAAACATAGTAGTACTTCAAGGTCAAGAGGTCGACGGAGAGGGGGACATTATTATCCAATCAGGAGCATACCAATGAGGAAACAAGTAGGATAGTCGTAACAAAGTTGCCGATTGTGTGACAAGTGTGCCCCCTCTCATACCAGCTCGTGACATTGAAGTGCCTTTACATGTAAATCGAAATGTGTAGGTAAGGGTGAAGATAGGTCAAAGGAAAAAACAAAAGATGGTTCAGGTCCATGGCGTGTTTTTTAGGTTGCTGCTCCGCCATTCGGTTATGAGCCTTGTGTGTAAGTTACGTTGAAAATTTTGCGATGGGTGGATAGAAGGGTGTTCGGTGCTGGAGCATTGCCGTCAACTTCTAAATGCGCAATATAAATGCTCTCAAATTGTCCATGGTTTTGCTAAGCTTCCGCAACTCACCTATCTTCACGCGTACATTTTGAATCACCATGCAATATACACCGCATTCTCGCGTGTACAAGTTTACCATTTCCTTTAGATGATTGTCAAAAAATGATCGCGTATCGGTCCACTTGGCACGTGCAAGAGAAACTATTATTTTTGATTTCTTGCATTTCCCTATGCATTTGTTATTATACATTCACTGCGAGAACATTTTCCCATACTTTTAAAAACAGCGTTCTCATATTGCACATGCCATGTGGGCTTTACCCTTCAATTGCTTATTAAGCAAAATGTAATCTGTTTATCCCCAGGTACTCTTTTCATGAATCTCAAAATCATAACCAAAATAATTTTTTTTTTTTTTTTTTGCTTTGGTATCAGAGGCGGCAATATTCATCCGTATTCAGTGAATAGTAAAGCTGTCGCTTCCTTTGGTGGGAAAACAATGGTGGTGGGCCCCATGTTCATTTTCAGGAAGTATACGGCATAACTTGCATACCGTATTGTTAATTAAAAAAATCAGCTCCGCGTTTTCCATGTTGATGCTAAGTTCTTGTGCGATGAATAGGACAACATGGAGCTTTCCTCTGAAACGACGCGGTTCCTTTTCATCTTACAACATTGTCTTTGTCTCTCACTCCAACGCTTCTAAATTACGCATTACGTTCTCGGTCTTCTATGCATTCCCAATGTTCCAACGAATCATATGAATACTACTTCCCGTACCTTTTAGATGTAATGGCGCAGCCTTGATAGTTATTCCCGCGCCCGTAGGTAGGAGCAGCAGGAGGCTGAGCAATGCTGCCACCCCCCCCCGCCCCATCGTGCCTCGTCCCGCTCCGCTCGTCGCCGCGCCGGCCACCGCCGACAGGAAACACGTAACCGACGGACGAGTCGGGGCCGTCGTCGTCGTCGTCGTCGTCGGCGGCGGCGGCGGCGCTGGCGCTGTTGCCACGTCACTCTCGACAGGTGGGCTGCCTAACCGGCCGCCGCCACCGTGTCGCTCTGCGCTCGCTGCAAAAGTAGACCTGGTCGCCGCGTTTTCGAGGCCACGCGCGCGGACTGGCTTTGTGCACGGGATGGTGCGGTATCCAGCCCACCACATTAATCCAACTGGACACTATTCCTAAGGAATAGATTCCGAGATAGAAACTAAATGAAAGGATAGAATCGAAATTGATTAATTTAACGTCAGAAACAGTTATATATTGTGTGACGTACTATAGAGAGAAGTGCAGTCGACGAGGTTACTTGAGCTCTGAGATCTCTTCCCGAACGTATGTAGTGCATATTACGAAGACACATAGCAAACGAGCGTTTTCGAAGGAAGTGGTGTGAAAAAATTACCTCCGGTGTAAATAAAACTATTTACAAAAGCAAATCAGCTACATATATGGGCTAATGCCCTAGTGTTCGACGTTACGGTATCAACCTACTGCAGCCAAAAAATAGAGAAGGAATTGGAATCGAATCTAAGAAAATAATTTGTTCACCCAAGGAGTCGTTTTTTTCCTTATGTAAGAATAAATCATCCAACGAAAGTACTGGTTCTGAAACCGAACATTTAAAATAGCTCCTGTATAACTTTTGTTTCGGAATTAAAGTTTCGAATATTATAGTAATTCATACGGAAGCTGGGAACTTTTCATTATTGACATTTCTCAGAATAAACAAATCAACAAATCATTAATAATTATATTATGTGAGAGTAATTGCTTAATACTATGAAACAGTTGTGTTCCTCCCTAAAAGTTTTAGAACGGTAATGTTGGTTCAGTAAGTATATTTTAAGAATTCGATATCGCTTACAAAATAATAAGTGCAATTTACAAGATTTGTTTATTCATAAATGAATATCTGAAGTCTGAAACCATGAATTCATATATGAGAATCCATATTTTAGGCTGGGCTACGATTGTAGTAAAAGTGCAATAGTTTGCAACTATCATATTCATTTTGATGCGGGAATTCATACTGTGAAGAATGTAGTAAATATAAAGTCGTAATTGAATTTTGGAAACACTGAATTAATCGTGTATCAACAAATTATATATCTATCGGGACATAACAATAGATTTATTCAATGAAAATATTATAAACAGAGTTCGTGTTGAACACATAAAGTAAGAGTGGTATATTAGTTATTATTTCACATTTTAACTTTTACAAAATTTTGATGATAGAAATATTTTCTTCACAAAACATGGATGTATAAAACATGGCTATTTTTGTGGAAGCATGGACATGCATATTGTACCCAGTTGGAATGGCGACGTGCCTAAGCGGGGTCGAAGTCCCCGCGAGGAGAAAGGCTGTGCCAGCCCGCCACGCAGGAAGTTGTTAGCCGTTGGCGCACTCCCCGCCACTCGCCCGCCCACGCAGCCCTCCGCCGCCATTTTGTTGTGCCGCGCCCGGCCGACTCGGCCTACATCGATGCACATAATTAAGTGGGAGTGAATCGCAAATAAGTATTTTTAATACGCTGAATTCGTTTGTGGTTGAGTGAAATTTTATTAATTGATTCAAATCGTGATTTTTGTAGAATTTATTCCTTAAACATGTTTCGGATTCTGATGTGTTTGGAAATAAATCGCACCCTAACGAATAGCCACAATTACTCATCAAAAATACATTTTAAATTGTGTCTTTGTGCAGTATTGTTTGGCTTATTCTGTTATCGGTGAACTCGGATTTTTTAACAAAATAATGCCCAGGAAGTTGTTGTGGCAAATATAATTGGACAAAATGCTGTAGAATGATCATTATATTTTAAAACTATTAGTGAGTCGATTGATTGTTAATTTATATACATATACTTGCGTACGATACTCCTGATCAGAATTTGCGTCCGTGCATATGTGAAATACCCTCGCGGTGTTAACATCTGCTGGCTCCAATAGTTGCCTATGCTCTAGTAGGTGTGTGTAACATTAGCAAATAGCCAGGTTTTGCATGAGACGTGCGATTTTAATACTTATTTACATATTTATAAATTATTTTCATGTCAATGTTTTCAGAAATATAAAAATTAAAGAATATTATTAGCAATTGACGGTTAATTATGCTATCTCTTCCAGAATGCGATGTGCTTAATACTAAACTATCAGTTCCGCACGAAACTTAAGTGCACATTTTTTGCGTCAATCGCAAATGTGTATTTAACTTCATTTTTTACTGCGTTGTATTTCTCAAGTGTTAGAGTAGTTTACATTGCAGAAGCAGTTTCCATTAAGTTACACAAAACAACAACGACGAAACCAGCCGATTCGTATATTTTGACCGACAATCCCGAGCTGATGTATATCAGCTGCATTATATAGTGGTCCCGGTGAATCGCGACAGTTTTCGTCCGAATATAAACGGCCGCTTTGTGCTGCAAACAATAACTTAGTGAATACCTTTGTCTCGACACTGTCGAAGTACCGCGGGACCCCTTCCAAGTGGCACGATAAAGACAGCCAGGAAGCGCTGTTCCAACCCAGTCAGTCTCCCCACGAAGGGGGTGGCGGACATCGCTGCGGGGTATTGCGTCTCGGTTGAATGCTGCTCCGGCGGTTTAGAGCGAAGGGCCGGGTTTTGCGAAACTTTGCGCGCAGCAGATCTTGCTCGACTCCCCCAACGGGGGGAGGAAAAGGGGGCGGCAGTTATGACAAAAATAAGCATTTTTTCTCTCTTTCAGTTTAACATAGCGGTTATAACCTCACGAAATAGGTTTCTCACACGCGGATTATCATGATGTGCATAAAACGTTTGGAGAGAAAAAAGAGAGTGTTAACTTGAAGTTCAAAAGTGTTTATTCATAAAGGTAATACTCATTTGTATGTGATCCAATCAAATATGATACTAATTCTCTTGAATAAATTGAGTATAATTCCTTATGACGGTTGGCTTTGAGGTCAGGAATATGGCTCTTATGGATTCTCTCCTATTTCACAAAAATATTACCTTTGTTCACATAGATTACATTTATTCACGGGTCCACGTAGACAATTGTAATTTAGGTGCAGACGCACACCATTGCGCCTGGCTATGCAAAGTTCGCTACAGTCATTTCGTAGTTAGCTGAGAAAGAAAGTATCAGGCGGCGAAATGGGCTGTATTTCCCTCAGTGACTTCTTTTAGGCCTTGCTTGTCTTTCTCATGATTTTTCTGCCCTTAAAAATTAACGGCTTCGTTCGAGTTTGAACTGGCGAACTTCGATACACTAACCGTTACAACACCGAATCCGTGTGACATACAAAATTTCCTTTTTAATATTTAGTTGGTGCAGTGTTATGAGATCTTCTTGCAGAGTAACATTGGAAAAGTGACCTCGTTTTGATATTAGATGCGAAGCCCTCTTGGAATTAGAAAGTTGCTGTGGAGTGATATTTATACGCCTGCTCGTAGTTAAGTGGACATACTATGACTAGTTCAAACCGGAGCTAGCGAATATCAGCGACAGGTGACATCTTGCGTGTTTTCAATTGAGATATCTGAGCACTGTACACCCGTTAAAGCGCGAGCCAGACATGCATCAGATGGGTAATAGAGGTTTTAACGTATGCTGTCGTTTAGAAAACATCGGGAAGTCCAGTGCGAACTAGGGGTTGTCATGTGTCTGCTTTCGTAATTTGATACATTGCGTTCCTCGTGTGCTTTCGTACACGATATGTGAATTTTTTTTCTGTGTCGCGGCTGCCTGTCGAAAAGCTTGAGAGTCGATGTTTTTGAGACGGCATTCAGGGTGCCAGCTTCCTGGCGCGTCAACTCCGGCGCCGCACTGCGATGGATATAGATTCCAGCCCCCGGGCGCAAGCCCTTATTTCGCGCAACGTGCGTCACTCGGACCCTCGTTGCTCGGGTCGATGACCTCGTGCCACCCCCACGTGACCCTTCGCCTTTTCTCTGGCTCCTGCGCGACCCGTGAACTTTCCCGCCCCTTGCGCTCGCTAGCCCTGACCCTCGGCCGCTGCTGCCACCCGCGCCGGAAACCTCGCCTCGTAACTTGCTTAGGTCTACTATTTCCACTACAGTGTAATTAGTGGATATGTCGCCATTATCTATCTAAATATACGTAGAGAGTGAATAAAACTACTCATCACTTAGGCGTGCTGACGTGTAGGCCAATGCTGCATCTCTGGAGAGGGAGAACCAGCCACCTCCCGGAATGTAACTTGCTCTACAGGAACTTTAGACATGAGTATGAAAACGAAGCGAAATTTCACTCACCATTGTATATGTGATAATGTGTCTTCTAAAGAACTTAAAAATGTTGAATTAAATGCTAATTTTTCAGTAAGTAACATAATACGAAATTTTACGCTTAAAAAGTTTGCTGTTTTCACCCATCAATTAAGTAGCATTCCATATTGCGTATCTATCAATGCACGAACGGACGTCGTTGCAAACATGCTTTCAAAGACTACTAATCGTTCTTCTATATCCATGGTGTTGGGCATCAACTTTTCGGACGAGTGGTCCATTCTGGGAGCGCCACGTAGAAACAAAATTCAAAACATATGCAACTCGAACATTCAGTGTTCTGCGTGCCTAGAGCTGTTAGTATGTATGTAAACTTTATATATACATACACACACGTTTAAAAAGTATATAGTGAGTGCGTAACGTAGCAAAAACCTACCCTTTTGCAGGGTCTGCTGCAATATTCACAGGAAACGTCACGGTCTGATTAAACTCAATGAGTCTTAACCTGTCGCAACCACTTGCCCTGCATCTCGAGTTCGCGAGTTGTGCACCGCTGAGGTAGCGGGATTTGAGATATTTTAGATCAAACATAATAAATATTGTCGGCGATTGAATGTGAACAGGAACCTTCCAGCGTTGGATCTACGAGAAAGCGAGGAGGTCTGCCGGTGGTTGCAAGTATTCCTGCATCATTTTTCAAGTTTGGGAACAACGGCGAGAGACCTGCTTGACAAACCTCGCTTTTCCATAGATGTACCGCTTCTGTCATCATCATTCTAATAAATCTTTATTGGTATTAGACTGCACTAATTCCATATATGTCAGATTAAGGTATTTGCTGTCAGAAAAGCCAACTTATGAAACTATGATTCCGCGAACGTGTCTCGTGGTTCGGTTGCTACGGAATCTACAGAAGTAATTTTTCTTTCCGTTACTTCGTATGAAGAGAAAGTAAGGTAATAGTGACCCGGAAAGCGTCGACTTTTCAACAGAAAATCCTTTTTGCCGACCCTGGAAATAAAATGGATAATTGTTGTTCCTATATATTATAAATTACTTCCGTCAACACGTTGTGCACTCAGTATAGGATTTTTTTTATTATCCAAGAATTGATTTGAACTTTTAGATATTACAATTTAATAAAGAAGAAAGATTTTTATCGTAGAAAAAAATAGCCCGTGCTAACCGATAATTGTCCACTTCCACATGCATGTGGCCCTGACAAAAGTAATATTTTTTTCTTGTCTGCCAGCGGTTTAGCACTTCTGCGGCGACAATGCCGGACGCCCGTCCTCCCCTGAACGGGAGCGATCCCCGCTCCCTGGCCCCGCAGCTGCCGCCGCCCCCGGCAGCTGCCGCCTGCGCGGAAGGGGGAGGGGCGCAGAGCAGCTTTGATTGTCATTCTTACGCGCGTCCCGTCGCCGGCCTTTTTACATTCAAATCGTAGCCGAGGGGACAACGCACGTGGCTGCTGAGAGAGGGGGGGAGGCGATTCCGCGCTTCAAATCGGCGGCGGCGCGGGGCACACGGCGAGGGGCAGGCGCTTCTGCTGGTCAGGCGATGGTGGTGATAAGGGATTCACGCGGCCGCCCCCAAAAGAACATGGTTCTAAATGGTAGCCATCGTGAGTCTGCGGTGCGCCCCCCCTCGCCCTTCCTTGCACCCGCCCGGTGGCGCTGGACGACGTGAAGGAGCTCCCCGCTTCTCTGTGGCCGTGCCGAGTGTTTCCTTGTGAAGGCCGCATTACAAGCTGCGCTCGGATTTTGGGGCGACCTCACCAGCTGTTATGATATCATGGAGAGTTCTTTGTGTTGAACTTCGACGGGTCTCCTGCGTGAAAAGAAGTGTGGTTTGATTAGTAAGTTGAGTTACTAATCCGACGCTGCTTCCGAATGTTGATGGCGCTGGCGGTTTTAGAGATCCTTGTCATCTCGGCGAGATGGCCTCCACGCTACTTGTCATTCGATTGTGAACCGAATTTCTGGGCCGAATATTTCTTGATTAATTACGTTATTATATAGTTAAGCGGGTTGTTCAAGCGTTCCCTAGTTGTGAACCGAACGTCCGTGTCGAAGTTAAAAGTGCAGTTTTTATATCCGCTTTGAAGTTCTAGTTCTGAAAGATCTCGGGGCTTCTTATGGTCTACGGGCATTTCGCCCCCCCCCCCCTTCTCTCTGACACACGCGCACGCGCGCTCCTGGGTGGTCGCCAAGAGGGAATCGAGCTAACAGCTACAGCAGCAGCAGCAGCAGCAGCGTGCCTCGAGCAAGGGACCCTCCGCACCCCCTGTCCCCCCTGCTCCACGGTCATCGAAGCGTGGAGGGCGCAATGGGGGAATTCATCCCTTTAGACAGGGGAAGGATAATAATGGGATATTAGGGGCAGCTCGCGTTGTGTATCTCCTGGTTTTTAAATGCCAGGCGAACAAGAACACTCCCTACAAAAACCAGGAGATACAGAACGCATTTCGTAGGAGGAATGAACAAAAGTGTTTCTTGCCCGTCTGGTATGTGCAGTATGCTTAATCGGAATATTTATTTTCAAATGTCGGCCTTTTCTGGCGATGTTAGTTGTGACAGCTTGTTTTTGTCTGCTTCTGCCAATGACATTCCGGAGGCATTGATCCAGTGTTATTAATTATCTCAGATGTTAGCCTCCCTGCTAATACTAATATATTCCTGTAATTACTCTGTTTCATGTGCTACGCAGCAATTTTCGTAGTAATAAAATTTAGGTTGTTTGTTTCGTGGCAACGAAGCTTAGTGTTTCGAAAATGAGTTGGCATTACGGTCAGATTTATAGATATCTGGCAGTAAAGGACTACAGGCCTCCCAATTGATTTGCGTGAGGTGGGTTTATGTGTGAACATATAGACTCCATATACTGTGGCTTCCGAAGTAGTGTGTTTTTTGTTCAGTCCAACTGACATTTCGATTGGGTTGAATCGAATTGCATCTCCCGTTAGGATGACGAAAACAACAAAATGGCGGTGCAGAGGTCGATTGAACTAAGACCGCATCAATCCACAGATTATTAGAGTTATTGTTACAGATGGCGAGTCTACTACATTCGTAAGTGAGTTTTTCCTGATAACCTTTCTTTCGTTTGCATATGTATATTGCAGGGAGGTAGACTGAGTGTGAATGAACTTGCGACCCCACAACCATTTCTTCCAAATAATTTTGTACTTACGTGTTTTCTATGTAATTAAAAACTCAAAATAACGTAAGAGTTTGCATTTGTATGATATCAAAGGCATGTGAAAAAGGGATTTGAAATTTTCTTCTGTAATACTGCCGTGGGTTCTTTCTTCACTGGTATTGGCATACTACTAAGGTGGGGTATATCTGATCTGTTAAGGAAGTCCGAACGAATTTGACAGTTCTTTTTATAAATCATGTAATATTAAAAAAGTGACATGTTACGAAGGTATAGTAGGAACCATATTTCGGATTCAACTGTCGTATTCTCGAGTACGCATATTAACAGATTTGTTGGTCTCATACGTTTGCTGCTTACTCCTTAGACTCCTGTTCCTATTATGAAACCACCAATTTCGAAATGGCGATCCTAACATACCTCCATTGACTTTTATATCCCACTGACTCAGATTACTATTTGATATCCCGGTACGCTCAGTTTGACCGATTCGTTCCTGTGTGTTTGGTTCTGAATATGTTCCTGTTATATTATAACTTCTATGTTCTGGTGCGAAGGTTAGGTCATTCAATGGTGTTTCAATATTTAAGGGATTCTTAGATAAAAGGGGCGGATGCCGTGTGAGGATTTGTCGTTCTTATCTGCGCGGACTTCAGACCCGCTATCTGGCACTTGTCATGGAGGATTGCTATTGGATCGTTTCTCCACTCATGTTCTTCTAAGCGTGTGCTCTAATTTGCTTAGTGTATAAATTGCAAAAGAGCAATGTATTCAGGCGCCCCACTACTTAACATTTACACCAAACTTGCGTGAATGTATATTTTTCGCGTCTGTACGTGACATCTACGTCGTAACTTGTTGGACCTTACGTTTTTAAATATGTCGAAAGTCATCAAGCTGGACTGGAAAACAAATTATGTGAATGTGCGTTCGGGTGTTGTCAGCTAAACTTCAGGCAAGATTGTGCGTTAGCATGGCATGAGTTGTTCTTCCAATTTAGATTTTCCGTGTTCTAGATTTAAGTAAAATGAAGTGGTTAAAGGAAGAAACTGTTAACCTTGTGGAGGCTATGTCAAGCGCCCTTGATTTATGGAACAGCATGTGAATTGAGAATTGGTGTTGTGTGGCTTTGTTGCTCCTGGGACGCATTCGAATAGAAAATACCACCAGCGTGATATAATTGTGCAGATAGCTACATGTAATATATAGCTAAAATACACTTTCTTGCAATAGCCAGCGTTGATCATGTTTGTGTTAAAGGCTGAGTGGTGGGAACGGGCCTTTATTCAGGTGGCGCCGTGGGCGACGCGACGGCGCTCAGGCAGGGCCGATTCGGTGGCTCCGACGCCCGTGCCGCGTCCTGGCTCTGCCCTGCCGTCCCGGGAGGCCGCTCTCTCAATGAGGCGGGGCGGCAACATCGCATGCACGGTACCTGAGCCGGCGGCGGCGGCGCGTGCGGAGGAGCTGGCAACGCCGCGCGCGCGCCGACCGTGCTGGGGGTTCCCCCTCCCGTGGCCCCGCCGCGCCGCGCCGTGGTGGCGGTCTCGTGATGCAATGAGGGGAGGGGAGGGGACGGCAGGGCGAGCGAGCTGGTGGATCGATGCGCCGCAGGGAGAGACCCGTTCCGCCTGGCCCCGCCCAGCTCCGCCCAGCTCCGCCTAGCCCCGCCATACGCCGTGGCCACCACCAGCGCCCAGGATGCAGTGAATACCGTCACTCTCTCCAATGCGAAAACTACTCCACGTCAGCGAAATCTGGAAAATTTGTTATCGTTCGTAGCATTCACGATATCTTCTCTGTTTCGATTCCTAATAAAATGGACTTCGTGTGATCCTTTCAAACCTGCATTTCATACTACTATTTTCATCCACATATGAAATCAAATTTTTGAAACCAACGGGAAAAAAATGTAACCTATTTATGTACGGACAACAAATAAGTTGCATTTATAAGATATTAGCTCGTTGTGGATGCACACCATACACGGAGTGCGCAGTAGATCGTTTCACAATCACAAACGCTTAAAAAACGGTTTCATTTCAGTGATATATATCTGGAAATTCACGTTTCTCATTCTTAAAATCAATTATCATACCTAATTTCAAATTTTAAAACATTTTCCGGACAATAAGTATTAGGTAATACATATTTTTCTAGAAGTTGCATTTTTTCTTCCATTCGCACGGCATTCATATTTCTTTTTCAAATTTCATTCACAGCATTCAGATTTCTCGACAATTTTTCCGTTTAGATTCGAAATATAGATAACTGCAAGAAATCAGCCTCTAAACCTCTCATTTCTTGCGGTTTTTATAGTGTCACTTGGAGAATCGCAATCGGCGTAAAGGGCAAAAAAGGTATTTCATTTAATAACAACATTTCGTTCGATTGAAAAGATTACGCGTTAACCTACTACATCTAAAAGTGTCATAACGGTGCTTTGAGGAATCTTGCAATATACTACACTCTGTGCGAAGGACACAGTAAATCGTTCACAATGCTAAATGTAATAACTATACTCTATCGACTATCTCCAAATTTTGACTTTCACGTTTCCGTCATAGGGAAGTCCGCCACAAAGCTGTGTCAAAATAGAATTTCATTTAATTAGCTGTTGAACATCTTTTATTTCAAAAGTTAATTTTCAATGACAACAGATTACGTTTTTTATCAATAATAACATACCTAACCTACGTCCTATCCCAAGTACGTACTAATAACACTATAAACTCCTTGTTAATGACATTTTATATTTAGCAGACACAATTTACTAGAAACGAGCTACCCGTTGATTTAGAAGCGCCTCTACCGTAAGGACGTGCCCCCCCATGAGAATATATATATATATATATATATATATATATATATATATATATATATATATTTAAAAATGCATGTATTGTCTTATGTATTTTAGCAACTTTATGAATACGAGAACGCTGATGCTAAGAACTCTATTCAGTGAAAGCATCAGGAAGAGATTTTGCAACATGACTTTGATCTCAGGAAGATTGCGCCCACTGTCTGGACCTTTATCGCGTCGGTCTTTCATAGAACTTTGGGAATTCAGGGGTTATGGCAGACATTCTGGGTGTCCGTGTCGCGAACTCTGCCACAGGCAAGTGCGACAATGTGCTTTCGTCACGACTCAAAGAGATGTTTGATTTTTTTTCTCTCCCTTCTTGAAGCGTTTCAATGTAATTGTTATTCAGTTTTTCTTATGACGGCAGAATTTTAGGAAAATAATTAGACCCATCTAGACCAAACTTGTGCATCTATGAATAGTTCAGTGATAGAAATTGGTCGTATTACAGAAAGTTTAGAGATATCAAAATCAGAGACCAGTGTACGAGATTCAAAAGATCGCTGCACGAAAATGGGTGTGGATTTGCGGATTCCAGGAAATGAGTACATTTTTATGTTTTCCTTGGCTTCTGTTAAGGGGCGGAATGGCATTTATAAATCAAGCATTTACCTAGAAAATGTAGCAAAACAAAACAAAAACAACCAAAAACATACTCTCGCGAAACCCCACCGAAACGATGAGATGACTGGGAGAGGTGAGACTGGCCACGGGCAACAACGGATGTCACTGCAGTGGCTCTACCGGGAGGTCCTAGGTTCGGGTACGACGGTGGCGAGATTTTCGACACTACCTAGATCTGGCTGTCTGAAGAAGAATTCTACAGACAAACTACTCTGATTAGAAATTTTCCGTGGTTTCTCGATCAACACCAGGTGAATCTCAGAGCATTGCCCAAACAAACTGGTCACGGGCTGCACGCGATCATTCCTGTTGCATTTCTTGTCCTGTTAATACCCTTTCGTACACGCACAACTCCACCACACACGTCGCGAGACCAAACGGTCGGGACCTTCGAGCTTGTCCCGGCTGGGGCGGTGCTCCATTGGTGGGATATATACCTCACTAGCTGAAGGCGGGCCGACTATGGATTTCACCATCCAGCGGAGGAAGATCACGGTAGAAGCACTTGGAATCACTAATCAAGCAATCGAAAACAATGAAATGAATTTAAAGGTTCTGGGAACAATTAGTATTAACGAGCAATCAGGTGACAAATAAAAGAATCTATTCGCAGACATAATTAACTTGTGGACTCTAAATTATATGTACATTTTACATCGCATAATTGCTGCAATACAATTTTGCGGCGGGTTTGAATTAGTTTTTCATGATAAAGACAAAAGTCATGAGTCAAAAAACCGAAAATCCGAAAAATTTATTTACGAATTTGAAGCGCCAATAGATGGAGCTGAGATGAGGGTGGGGTAAAACTAAAAATATAGTTCAGACTAAGGAGATCAGGTGACAAACAATTACTAGAAAATGTGTACCAACTAGTGCACATGGCATTGCACCACTAGTGTATATAATTTTATTGTATTATATTCCAAAAGTGTGGACATCTGGTATGATCACTTATTGAGATCACTCAGATGGTGCAAGTGCAATGTCTCTGACCAGGAGATCCTAGGGTTCCAGCCCCGATGGTGGAAGGAATGCCGACACTAGATAAAGTTGAGCCTCTGTCTAGAGGAGAATTCCAACGGCCTACAGTTCTGAACTTCCACTTACGAACCAGCCACATGACGGGAACATAAAACTTGTCCCGACTGGGGCGGTGTTCGTTTGGCGGCAATATATGGAGGAGTAATTCACCGACAAGCTGACGTGTAGATGGACACGGGATCACACGTTCTAGTACGAGAGGAACGCCAAACATCCCGTTAACGCGGAATAAACCCGCTCTACATTGCGAGACTAATAGTAGACATGACCGGAAACAAAACAATCAATCCATACATTGTCTGAAGCCTGACGCTCGATTCTTAATGATTAATATCGCCCGCCTTAAAAATAAATAGCGGTGTGGCAAGTGCAAGTGAAGGATATATAAAGTTGAAGCGTGGACAGAGCTGTATTTGAATGCGAAATAAGTCCTTGGGATCAAATCTGCCTACTTCCCGCATGACAATTGTAAATAATGCCTACTCGAATCACTAGCCAACACTAGCTGAATTGGGTCGAATTTAGTCGCAGCCTGGAGAAGAACTCTAGCGCCGGCTGCTCTGATCAATTGTTTTCCTGTGGTTTCTCTGATCAATAACAGGCGGATGCTGGAGCAATACCTCAACAAACGGGCCACGGATCGCGCGCGCGATCTTTCTTTCCTCTTCCCTACCCTATCCACGGCCCTGACTCTCACACTTACACGCTTATTTACATGACTCCATACATGTCGGGAGATCATTCCAGCGCTTAGTGTTAGAGCTTGTCCCGACCGGGTGGTGCTCCGCAAGGACAGAAAACTGGAAAAGGAAGACTGAGAAAGCGATGTGGAGGGACGACCGAATCTCTTGTTCTAGGGAGCTGGAACTCTGCCACCTCCCGGAATAAATAACACATCCTACCTCTCGTAAGACCCTAGGGACATGTTACTAAATACCTCAGATTCCGTGCGTGTCAATGAGTAGCAACAAGGTGCGTGTCGCCAACTTGTGTCCACATTGTTACTAATTCAACGCCAAGCGTACGCCCCACCAAGCTGGAAAGCGCACGGGAGAAATATGAGTCGAATTGCCTTCTTCGTCGGGGCTGGGGCGCTGGGCCTCTCGAGTGACACGACGTTGACGTGGCGTGGCTTTTACGTGGGCCTCGCCATTCAACCTGCCCCGTCCCTCCATTGGTGGCGCGCGAAGGTCGCGCCATCGACCCGTTCCCTCTCCCACTCCCACTCCCAGCCCCACCCCACCTCACCCCACCGCACCTCACCCCGCCCTCTCGCCGCCAGCGCTTCTCGGTGACTCCTGTAGCTCATGCAGTGTGACCGCCAAACTGTTATGAATTTCCAGAATTATTATATGATGTCTAGCTGATGTGAGCTGATGTCTAGCTGATGCTAGATGTGAGCTCTATATTGCAGTGTTGACTAACATTGTTAACTTACAAAGTGTGAGTAATTTAGTTTTGTTCATCTTCACCCACCTTTTCATTTGTTCTGTTATTAATTTCGTCGGCTCTGTATTGTATGACTCAATATTGTGACACGCGGTCTGTCAAAATGTCACCGAGGTGCTCCTTGTACGTCATCTTCACCCACATTGCTTTCCTCTGTGCTTCATTGTTATCGTCCACCGCCAGCGCCGGGGTCCGAACCCTACAACCTCGAGGTCAAAGTCGCTACAGTGTCAAGGCGTCTGCTGTATGAGCGAAGCCAACCTGTCGACCGGAAGGGGGTATGCTGGATGCGTGGCGAGCCCCGCCCGCCGTGGGGCCGAGTTGGGAGCGAAGAGGGCTGCGCGGTGGCTTCCGTACTTACGAATCGCTCGTATGCTCCATCCATTGATGAATTCATGCTCCCGGGCGCGCCAACTGCTCGGGTCGGTAGTCGCGGATGTGTAGTGTATGTTTCCATCACGGGATGTGACAGTGTTCTTCCCCTTCTGAGATCCGGCGCCAACCTACATGTGGGCTTGTGGGGTTTCCAGGCATCTCGCCACAAACTCTCAATGTTCGATAGAACATTCCATGCAAGTGTCTGTGAGAGTTCAAGGCGAGAAATATCAAGGGAGAGGAAGGAGAGATCGCGCGCAGTGCATGGCCCGGAAAGGTAGTGCTCTGTTCTTCGCTTGGTATTGATCGGAGAAACAACGTAAAATTACCTATTCGACGTAGGTCTCCGGCTAACGCCAGCTGTATGAGAAATCAGTCGTTACGCGCGTATAAGATAAGTGAGAATAACACATCAAATATTTGCATTTTTTGGTAAAATCGAAACCAATTAATTGTTTTTATGTTTGTTTGTTTTTAATTTTCTCATGATCCTTGCTATGCAACAAAATCGTAGACACACTTCATACGGTCAGTCTGCATAGTTTTCATTAAATGTCTGCGCTCGTGGGAAATTAGTGACGTGAATGATAAAAATTTTAAAGGCAGGTCGTACCAATACATGGCTGATTCAGCATGTGTGTAATGTAAGATTGTAAAGCATGATCGTGTTACTTAATAAATTATAAAGTATAAATCCCGCTGCCAACCAGGATTAGGACGTGTTGCTGCTTCACTGAAGAACGCTCTAATGGACGTAAAAGTAAGAGAAATATTAGAAAGCAGTACTTGGTGAATGAGTGAATTCGCCATATGGAGGCGTTGCTGCTCTGCCGCCCCGCCCCGGGGCTCCTCCCCTCCCGGGCCAGGGAGCGGGGAGGCCGACGCCCCTGCCTCTGCAGCGCCACTCACCCGAACGTCTCGATGGCTGAGTCAAATTGAACCTCTAAGGTATTTACGTCTAGTGGCCGGCAGGCTGGTCTCATCGGTATTTCATGGTTTCTCCGATCAGTTCACAGCCAATGCCGGAACAGGACCCTAAATACGACCCACGGTCCGCGCATGTTCATGTCCCCTCCTCTCGGCTTTTACCCGCCCTTATTTGCTCTACACTACCGCACATGTCGCGAGACCGATTGGGGCAAGTCCCGCTGGGGCCTGGACGGAAAAACTCGCTAGCCCATGTATAAGTTGTGGTCGTATCTAACGTGACTGATCTCAGGGGGCCGAACACTGCCACTTCCTGAGATGTAAAATGCAGTTACAGCAATACTATAGTTAAGGAACTAATGACCGGAGATGTTCACGAGCCCGGAAACACGAAGCAATCTATCTGTGATAAGGTTACATTAATATTCTACGGCGCAGGTGTGGATGCATTTACTGGAGTAAGTCGTTCTTAGGAGACCCGATTATTTTTGATTCAAAATTGCAGATTAATTCATAATTGCAAGGTCCGTCTGGATAATCGTTCCGTATGCGTTGAAAGAATGGCCAATAATTAAAAATTCTGGAGGTGACGTGGTTATTGTAAAGGTTATTATAATATTGCATGCATTTGCCTCTTTTCCACAGTCTCCACGGATATTCCAACAGTTGTTATGACAAGTGGACCAAGTTTTGGCCTCGTACGCTTTTCCTGCCATTTAATGGAAGAAAGTAGTGAGAGTTATTTTCTGGTCTTCGTCTCTACCAAATCGTTTCCCTCAAAATTCCGCCAGTGTTTCAACGGCATAAAATGTGAAAATCTGACGGAATCAAATTTCGGTTGTTTTGTGGTAGGTCGAGATATATATTATTCATTCCAAGCCCAGAGGAGTCACCATTAATGCTGAAGCATATTGAGAAACAGTGCGATGCGATGGGCAATTCAGGATCCACGATAAGAACTGTATACGTCTGGCATCTTTCTCCGCGACATTATCAGACCACACTTTCGAGCCCTGGTGGAATGGGGCGGGGGGACGCGGTGGGCGTGCGACCACCCGCCCTATGCATACGATCGATGCAGCGGCGGCATAGCGCCCCGGCCGCCTCGTGTGCGACGAGCCCAGCCCAACACCCGTCTCGCCGAGACCCACCGACGCTTCGCGACGCCTTGGTGCGACCCGCTCCGCCCTCCGGCTCTCGCTCTCGCTCCCGCTCCCGCCCCGCCTCCGCCACGCCGCCTCCGCCCCGTCCCGCCGCACACCCGGCCCGGTCCCATCCCATCCCATCCCATTCCCATCCCAACCATCCCGAGCCGGTCAACGGGAACCTCGGCCGCGCCGGCGGTGTAGCGAGGGCAGGTGTTTCCCGCCTTCTCGATGCCCCATCGACCTGTTCAGTACCCACGCCCCGCCCGCCCCCGCCCTCCACGTCCCGCTCGGGGGATGACGCTCCGCCGCCCACTTCTGAATGCATCCGTCGCCTTTCCCACCAGTTAAGCGGACCGACAAGATTGGAGAATGACGGGTTTTTGTTAAAAAGTAAACTACCCATTGCCTAGTGAGTTTTTATTGTGGAATATTATTTTTTAAATTTTGAATGAATAATGAGGGGCCGATTAATGGTGAAGGGAAATCACAAATACAACCATGCCTACGCAGCACTTCAATCTGCAGCGTCTTCAGCGCAGACGACGGCTGTCGCAACCAACTGCGCCACGGGGCCGGCTTTATTATTATTACGTAGGTTGGTTCTTTTGGTCCGGGATACATTTAGCGAACCATGTATACCGACAAATATCGACTGCTTGGACGTACTAGCGCCACATGTAGTTTTACCGTAGTGCTGCCACTTCCAAGCATACAAACACTCACTACACTACCGGAAGTAATGACCATAGCAGTTGATGTATCAATAAGTGACATTACGTAACGTGCCACGTGCCGCATATTTCAACGTTGCGTGCGTGTATGCGGGGAGCATACGCAGTTATTCGCGCAAGACCTGCAGCGGCTCCAGTCTGTTTGTTTGGCCGTGCCGCATCTGGAGAACATCGCCACGTCTATTTCCGGAGCAGTGTGCGCGAACGGGCGCCGCAGCGGCGTGTGTGCGTGATGCCATAAAGAACCCGCGCCACGTGCGAACTGCGAAGTGCGGGAGGGGGGGGGCGGCCGCGAGGACGAGGGCGTAAAATTCAGCGCGGGCGGCCTCGCGCGGCGCAAGGATTCTGCGGACGCAAGGTCTTCGGTTTAAATTTCAGATCGCGCCTCGCTTCCTGGAAGGCGGGCTCGCGCTACGCACTTCGGCCCCTGAACGTTTTGCCTTCGAGGCGGACACTCATAAGAAAGGGCTGCTGTGTGCACACAAACTACTTAGAGATAGAGTAAGATCGTTGCTAAATTAACTTTTTTATCGTAGTATGGGGAGAAGTATTTCTGTCAAGTATATGAGACATACGTAACCTGATGTCATAACCAAAAATACGAGGAAACCCTCACTAATTGAAATGGTGTCGGTAATCAAAGGCGTTGTTTAGAAAACAATTTCGTTTTCCCAGAGAAACGATTTTGTGGAAGTTGTATGTGGTTTCACGGAGTGATCTCTTTGTTTTGTTTCAAACTCGGAATAAAGTATTTTTTTATTCTGAATAGTCTAAAACACGTTTTTTGTGTGCCAAATTATTTATAGAAGGATTAAATTGTACCTTCCTAACTTGTATGGAGATTTATATATTTTATTTTTAATGTGCATAATTATGCGTTGTGAGTTTCCTGAAAAGGTCTCCTCGTGTTATATTATACGATTTCAATGGATTCATTTGTTAGTGTTCAATATTTTTGTTTCTTGGCACTCTTCACCTCTTACGGATGAACCACATGTTAATAGTATTCCTACGATAGAATGTTATCGCTGGATATCTGTCCCCACCCAAGATCAGCTGATTCCCTCGATCCCTGCGACGTTGAGCGATAACACATAATCGCCCTTCATCACCTCGTCGCGACGCGACGTCGCGGAATAAAATATGAACGTAAGTTGATGGGGCGCGCGTCGACGCTCGCTCGCCCTTACCCTTGCATCCCGCAATGGCGGAGCGGCCTTGGGTTCGCTTTCCACCCCTCCCCCTCCTGGTGCTTGTAGTTACGAGGGAGCGCAGCGCGCACCCCCGCACCACCGCTCCTACCGCGCGGTTGCCACATCGCCCTCCGGCCACTGCGTATCGTTTCTTCGTCGCCTCATCCGCCTCTGTGATGTGGCGATATTTGCCTTCAAAACCAGCAACTCCAAAGATCGATGTCTGCCTAGCCGTAATCGATATCGCGTAGTAACGATACATGGCTGGAAATTATGTATTGATGATGAAAGGTATTGCTTTTTTGGTATTTTCAATGGATTTCGTACGTAAATATAATCCATGTAATGACTATTTCTTGATTTGTATTGTTTCACTATCACAATTCATTTTATCGTGTTTTAAGTTAAAATGTGACTTATATCTCTACGTATACCGTCCAGAATCGAAGGAATGAGAATCTGTATTATCAAGAGTACGTACTATATGTACATGAGAATATTCATAGGTAATTTCAAGAGTATTTGCAAATTATCCTTGGAAGTTGTTTGCAATACGTAACGAAGCAGGCATCCTTGGTAAGAAGGTGCCATAAAAGTCTCAAAATATGGCGCAACAAAAAAATCAAATTCACTAAAAATAGAATATTTAAAATGTCAGCCGCTCAAAATAGAAGAAAAAGGGATGTATTAGGCAACATACTCGTGGTTTTTCGTTAATGAAAAAAGTCATTTTTACTGTCCTGTTCGCTGACATGTTTTTAAATTGCCTCAATCCAGTGTAGGTCGTTCAAGGTAATACCGTGTGTGTGTGTTACAAATCAATACGTGATAGTGATATGGTGAATGTTCAGTGTAACAATTCAATGCGAATTGAGATCTTTCAATTTGCGTACAACCTTACTAGTAATGTATTAACTAATCTAAAAAACGGAACGAATGTAGGACGATTTTTTAATGTCACGGAGGCGAAATATAGTCCCATTATCAAGGATTAAAATCGCGTAATCTCAATAAAACGAACGTTTTTTAGGCAAGGGTAGTCTGAGAAATATTAATTAAAAAAAAAAGAAATATCGTGATTATTTAATTTTGATTGCTATTAATGCATTCTGAAAACGTGGTCTGAACTGCCTTGTTTTAATCCGTAGTTTCTCCTCAGTAGTAATTACTAAGTGAATCTCGCAGAAGACCAATATAAGCAAAATACGGTAAAAGAGTGACAAAACCGAATTTCACCAGTTAATTTGAACTTTTTTAATATAAAACGTATGTGTAGTTTATTGTTTTCACCCCTTTACTTGTTAAACCACTAATATATACCAGGGTCCCACTTAAGATGTTCCCTTCAATTTTCTCCTTAACCGTTGCAGATACTGAGATGCGGTTTTCACTAAAACTGTTATATGCCAGTGGCTCATATGGTCATGCCTAACATTATTCTATTGCATTTTTTATTGTAGAGATATTGACCCAACTTTGATTTTTTAAATGGAACCCTATAGATTTTTTTAGCTCATAACAAGCGTGAAGAGACGGGTTCATGAATATGCATATATTACATAACACAATTTTCGAGAAATTAAGAGTTTTAAAGACGCACGCAGACTGCTGATTTCCGTAATTTGAACGAGACATTCCGGGTGATATGCGGCGACGCCATTCCCTTCCGTTACGTCGACCCTGCGGTAAATGTAGTGATGCAATGTGCAAAGACTACACCCTCTCTGTCCTGGAGACAATGTATTCACCCATAGCTATGTTCTGAGCAAATCTGTTCGCCACAATGTACTATTTTTAATTAATTAAATACTACAAGATTTGAGAAAATATTTGAATGGAGAATGGAGAGTGAATATGTTCTGAATAAATAAATGCGTGTGCTGTCAGAAACAAAACGTTTACTCTTTGAAAGACTGAAAACCTCAGCCGGTACAAAAATATTTCGTGTGCGTAAGAAATACAGAAGAAAATACGTAAGAAAAATACTTTAAAATACAGAAACAAAAGGTTCGTTAACAACTCTAGAAATAGCTTGATTTATAACATGTACTCAATGTGCGCACCATCAGCGGTTATATACATTTGAAAACGCTTGTAAAGAGACCTTCGAACAGAATTCAGAGTTCCATGTGAAATGGCATGAGAAGATGCGGTAATGCGGTGCCTCAGACCTTGAAAATTGCTTACTTTTAATTATTATAATAAAATTTCCCAATTTTAAAAATTATTTGTGAACTATGTAATAATATTAACAATAAGATTTTTAAGATACATGTATTTTAAACATCTCTGTGTCAAAATTGAAAACAAAAAATCCAGTACTAAGAGGGAAGTAATACTAGTACATTTATGGAAAGCATGATTTTGATATTTTCTGACTAATTAAAAATTCAAGTTGAAATTGAAAAATGTCTGAGATAGTGTCCTCCATTAAAAAAGTTCCCTCCCCCTTGAATATTTGGCAAAGCGGCTGGCTGGGGCGTCGCAGCGGCGAGCGACGTGGCAACGCTGCCGCGTCGGGATCGATGCCGCCAACCGGCTCCGGAGCGCGAGTCGGACGCGTTCGGCGCCGCTCGGGTCATCCCACCCACCCCTTTCAGAGAGAGTAAAAATTGATTTTCGCGGCAGTGCCGCCGTTTCTGGAAGTTTCCTTGATTTTCCAGGCGCCCCGCGCGGCCACGGCATCTTGCTGCTTGCACCGGCCACCCGCCCAAACGGGAGCATTTCCTGAAATACATGGAATACCAGGAAAAATCAAGGAATTTGTACAATCGTTAGACGATGGGGGAAATTTTTAGACGGCTACATAATTAATTATCATTTATTAAAAAATATAGTCGCGCAACTCAGTTTTGTTGAGATTTTTTTTAATCACCGTGAAATCAGAAAGCTGTCAAATTAGTATAGGCTTGCTATATTATTTTACAAAAGCTCTCATATTCAGTTAAAGAAAACTGCCTACATTCGTGTAAATAGAAAGAAAAATGATTTTTCGGGGGACTTTCAAATTGACTTTTTTGGGCGTTTCACAGCGAATGGCTCTTACATTTGTGTAGTGAAGAGGGTGGTTTATTTATAATTATTACACCCCGAGTATCAAAACTTGCTCTTGAGTAATATGCTCTCATAACTCCAATGTGACTTGTTTAATTGAATTGCCTTGTATATCACTAATTTCTGCATGTCAGTGCATTCCTCAACTTATCTAGTATGTCTATTTTCATCTCCTATTTCTATAATGAATTCTTTATATTCACTCTCATCAATTAAAACATTAAACAGTGAGCGCTATCTTTTACTTTATAAATTATATGTAATAAGTACAAAAAGCAAAGAACGGAACCACGAAAGAAACAGAGCTCGTCACCTTACAACGCTAGACCCGGATGGATACACCTGCTCCGCCACGTACGCATCTCACAGTCAAGACTAGATTTTAAAACAAACATAAAACTTATCACGTAAAAACTAAATTCAATATAATGTTTATAAAAAATATTTTTACAGAAGAGCACATAGCTCGGCATTTCCTAATTTCAATTATTTCTCATGGTGCACTATATTTTCGTCGGACGAGGACATCTCTAAAGGAAATGTCGAAGCTATTTACAAGTTTGCCAACTGCAAATGAACGAATGGAGGAATGAGAGTCTAATAGACTTCAAGACAACGACCACAGAACCATCATTTGTGTTGCCAACACTAGCTGTCAAAACGTCCCATTCTTATAAAAATCGTTCTATACAACACTGCACAGTGCGAGAAATAGCACTAGGTACTCTTTGCGGACAGCGTTGTAGAAAAACATTTTTTTCTCGGTGGCCATTAGAGTTTCTCGGGGCACAGGCGTCAGACATAAGTGGTGGTCGATGGCTTCTCGTATGCAGAAATGAGAGCACATGCGATAGTGTGGAGACCTCGAAAACGACATTGAACCACCGAAATGTGTTCTTCCGAGGAAGAACCTTGAGTACTAGTACTGACTGTCTGAGAAAAAATGATAGAAACTTCTAGGACATGAACAGGTTGATAATGATACTTTCCTTCCAATGAACGTATAGAGGGAAATTTATACAGGAACATATGCGCCCAATGTTCGGCTGGTGCATTGAACTGTGCCTTGACTTGAGTCAGCACGTCACCTGCCGAACATCCATGGGGAAAATGAGACAGATCACCCAAATAATAATAATAATAATAATAATAATAATAATAATAATAATAATGTAATTTCCTACTACATGTTTATTGCTAAAAAGTAATAATTTCCTATATCTATAAAAGCCGTAAAAAGTTTGTGACAATTTTTCAGACTATGTAGTGTACTACAAAAGGAGCGCAACCAGATTGACGTGTGATAGTGAAATAGTGTCTGCGGTCATCTAGTAACAAGAACCGCAGAAGGCACAAGTACGTCCACGAATTTTCGGGAATTTGCTCTTTTAAAGCATTTGAAGTAATTTATTGAAGCGAGAGATTATTGATGGACTACATGCTGCCGTCTTCAAAACAGCATTTTCGCCGTGAGCAAAGCTTCGTACCTAGAAAGTTATTTTTCTTTCTTCCTAAATTTCCAATTATGAATATATCCACTCATACTCATTTCTTCATGAAATATTTCAGAAAATATTATTATTTACAATAATATAATCTAGTGTTCTTGCTGTTATTTTTTCATAGTTTCTGAACACTTTAAGATGGAAATATGATCTTATTAGATTTTTGATGATTTGGTTTACCTTCTTGTGTTGACTGTAATCCTTAACTTTGTAACCTTGGGTTCCGAGAACGGGAGCAGGAAAGGTATTACATTATATTATTGGATGGAAAATCCTTCAGGAAAGAAAAAAAGAAATTGCTTACCATTGGCTGGTTCTTTGGGAGATGTCACGTTTGTTACGTCACAATTTCACGCCTGTTAGGAAGTGCATAGGCATTCCCGCTATTTTTGTTCTTATTTTCCTTCGAGCTAACAAAAAAAGAAAAGGAAAAAAACTGAGATAACCTTGGAAACCCCAACGAGGTGCTTGGAATGCCAAATCCGATTTTTGAATGGAAGTGGTTACAAGTCGATGTACATGTCATGTATGCTAAAAGCGCTTCAATCGCTGAAATGTAATTTTTTTGTTTGGTGAATATAATTTTGCTTTAATTTTCTCGCATGAGCGCAAACTCTGTTATTGGGGACTGCAAATAAAACTATATCTTTCATTGCGGTAGTAATAATGAGTTCACGTACTCTGCTTCATACAGTTAGTTGGATGGTCTAATTACACGATTTAAATATACGTATTTTGAAATAATCCAATGTATCGTATGTGCCAATTCAATCAATACATGCACAGGCAACTCAGAATTGATTCATATTAAACGACACTCGGGTTCCACAGACAACACGAATGCACAGCCCTTAAATGAAACATGTAAAAAGGGTAAGTTATAAAATAAAAAAGGTAGCATTACCCAAAAATTGCAATTTCTTGCGAAATAAAACAAGTACTAAATATCCTCCATTTCATGATTACTTTCATCCAATTTCAAGATAGCTAAGAAAGCATACAATAACATGAGAATTCGAGAATAAACGAGAGTTCGCTGTAAACGAGAGTTCGCTGTAAACGAGAGTTCGCTGTAAACGAGAGTTCGCTGTTAACGAGAGGTCGCTGAAACAGTAGTCGACTGTATATGAGTGATTTTAATTATTTTTGTAAGAAACGCGTGCTATGTCATGCCGCTATGTCGCTAAGGACGGCACCGAAGGTCGCTGAGTTGGAACCTAAATAAGAGCGCAAAGAATATGAATATATGAATGTATTCACAATTGTAAATTTTGATAAGGGAATTGTTACTTTAGGTGAAAGAGTGCAGCGTCTTTAAAGTAAAGTTGTGACGTTTAAAGAGCTTAACTTTTTCTCTAATATATGCTTTGCTGGAACATCCGTCCGTAAGGTAGCAGTTGACTTGTACGTTAACGTATGAAAGGGCTAGTACTCGATCCTATATCCTCTGCTTTAATTAATATTTCCGGAAATAATGTTATCTCTATTTTGTGCGATTTTTTAGCTCTCTTTCAACATCGCGACGTTGGATCTCTTCACTATTCACAAAGTGAGTTGTCTTTTTTGTCTCGTTTTCTTTTGCCGGACGTGCGGTGGTTCCCCTTATTCTGTTCCGCAAATTCATATCATTGTACACGCAAAATCATTCGTGTGGAACTACTGACTTTTAGCTATACATTTTTCGCTGCAGGGTTATTTAGACAATAATTATTATAATACCTGCGCACGTAGTGTAAGTTGTTGGGGCTTTGTTTTTGTAACTAAAAAACCCTCCCATGTGCCGTACTTATTTAATGTGACAAGTAATTGAACGCTCCTAGAAAGTTTTAGGAATGTTTCTGAAGGCTTGTGATGTAATGTTGGGAACATTATGAAACACACCGGCGCCGAGGTCCACCTCACACCGTGTTTAACTGCGTTGATTACGTGCCGATGACATCGTGCGGAGTAACGTGGTCGGGAAGGTGGGCTAAGATAAGAAATCAAGAGCCTCTCTGGGGCGTTGTGGCCTGCACCATTGCGCACGAGTTGAGCCTGGTTTTCGCCCAATCACCACCCTCAACGTTGACCGCAACCACCGCCTCTGGAAAACGCTTACGGCCGATATTTTGCTAGTGCTTTGGAAGTGTGCAAGAGGCACTCTGGATCGGATTAAGAGTTAGTTGTAGCAGAAGAACTGTTTGTAGGACTTAGTACTGCAGCCTCATTTGTGGTATTAGGATATGTTCATATGAATGTTTGTAACATTAGCTTAGTTATATAATTAATTAATGGGAACTGATCGAAATTTCCATGAATGATGAATTATAGTAAAGATGAGAATTATTGTTATTATTTATATTTATTCGATAAAGTAACCGATGACGACCGTTACATAATGTCACGTGTAGAATGAAACTCAACGTGCCCGGTACGCAGAGTATTTTTGCCAGTGAGAATCTTATTCATATACTTTTTCATTTATATTCCATAGTACATGAATTGTGTTCACTAGGTTTTTCTTATATACTAATAATTATTGTGGACTGTCCGTCTGGAAACCAGTGAAGGACGTGTCCAAATTGATGTGACAAGTGAGTTCGAGGACAGCAGTGACAGTATTATTCAATTTAAATGTGTGCAATTTTGTCTAATATTGGGTCACAAAAGTTATTTTTGTAGCATTCTATTCCGATTTTCCAGTCGTTTATATAGACACATTATTGAGAAGATTGAATTCGTATACGCGTATTTTTGGTTTGACACGGCGATGAATGAAGACCGAATGACGTTTTTAATCTATACCCTGTGTGTATACCATTCAATTAAAAAAACGGGTAATGTTGTCAAGTGTTCTCACAAATTTACTGTGTATTATTCATTAGACCCCAGTTAAGTAAGGGGCATAGTCCAATGTTTCTGAGTTCAACAACTTGGTACTTTGGACTTTGCAGATGGGTTTAAGGCAACGTGGAGATCGCACAGCGCGCGTTTGCGACGTGTGGCCGCGTGTGTGGCCAGCCGCATGTGCGCGAACGCGAGGGCGCCACGTGCAGCCCATAGCTGCTGCGTTGTGTTGAAGCTCGCGGAGGCTGACCCACAGTTAAAATGCTTCCTAGTGACGAACCTTCGAGAAATATATTTTCTGAAATTTAAAAAAATAGTCAGCCTACCTGGATGGCTAATGTGTCTAAGAGCGTATACTGACCCAGCTCTTCGATCCCAACGGAGGCTGGATCGAGTCCCGCCTTCGCATTGTTGATTGTCCCTTATCGCTCATGTATGTGGTGTCGCGGATATATATTGTTACACAGTGTTACTTTGTTCCTTTTTTAAAAATTTCACTAACCATTCTCACGTACATTAATAACGTACGGCATTCACGTGTTCTTTTCCATACAAAATCTACAAAATATGGATATCTTAGTTCACAAACATTGAATGTCCATTGAAGGTCATTGTTGGGTTAATATCAGTTTGGGAGATCCTACTTTACATTCACATTTACTTGGGGTATAAAAATTGTATATCCGTATAAGAGGGGTCATTCTTTTTCTCTGGAATCAAACATACTCGCTCCGTAAGTAGCTGCATCTTCACAAATATTCAAGCTTTGTTTTCTCCAAGCTAGGAATTCTCAGCATACAGTACGTGTGTCCCAAACCATCGATATTCTTTCCACTTGCACATTCAACCCTCCGTACCAACACATCTCGAAGCGTCCGATTGAACGTGGTGTGCGTGGCGTATTCAACAATTAATGAGTTTCTTGAGATACTGAGTATCATAGCGTAGTCTTCTCGTGAGAACCATTGCACGAGCTCACGTCTCCGAGGAGGGACATGCCATCTCAAAAACAATGATTTCCTTTCGTCAGGCAGCGTGGGCATAAAAACGTACGTTCACAATTCCTGTAAGAAGCACACAACACAACCTATATAGCACATTACTAACGCAGCCATGACATTACAATCCCTAGTTTGCACCGGACAACCCTGTGTTTCCTGAACAGCGATACTGTAAGCAGATGGAAGTATTACCATAAGAGGTGGCTAAGAGCATCAACAGATGGCACTACAGTATCTCTGACCAGGAGGTCTTAGCTAGGAGCACGAACTGTGGCTGGTTTTTCGACTCTACCTAGACAGCAAGGTCGAATGAGTCGCTATCTGGAGGAGAATTGTAGCGGCCGCTGCTCTAATCGTTAATTTCCGTGGTTTCTCCTATCTACACCAGGCGAATGCCGGGGAAGTACCCTATCAAACGGACCACGCGCGATCTTTCCTTCCTCATCCTTGTGCTAATCTCACTCCCTAACATACACACATGCACTTCACTATCACATGTGCCGGGAACTTAAAAGCTTTTCCCGGCATGGGCGGGCCGGAACCTTCCTCACGACGTTAAGGGCGATTCGCTTGTGAAAAAGCACGAAAATTGTAATAATATACAAATGTACAGATTTTCATTTTCAACATAAGTAACTGGTGTTTATTTTAGTGTTGCAAGTGCGATAGTTTGTTTTTTCGTGTTATAGAGATTTTTATTAAATACAGGTGTTAGTTATTACACGGAAATACAGATCACTACAGATTTTATGAACAATACGGGATTTTTATTTACATAAGTCTGATGTTGTCTAGAGTCACTCCGGATTATTTTTACATCTTGAATTACAACGAACCATGACAACGAACGTCTTCAATATTAATGTACCAACAGCGGTAGGCTTGCTGAGGTTTATTTTGTTGCTGCCCGAATCCCCCTTCAATTGTTTTATGTGTATTACAGGGAAATCGCTGAATCGGTAGGGTGGTTTTGTATAAACCGGCGAGAACATTGAAAGAAAACCAGCCGTGACTCGCGGAAGCGCGCTCTGTACGAAACGGGCACAGCGAACCGTGCGTATTCGGAATATCGGATAAAACGTCGAAGAGGGCGTTGCGAAAATAAACAGCATAGTTTTTGTTTTTTTCCTCGTGAGCAGTCGCGTGGGCCTCGTGTAGATGGAGGCAGCAATGGCGCGCAGCCGGTTACAGCTGGTGGAATCCGGCGCACGGCGGGGCCTTATCAGCGTATCTGCCCCGCCCCCGCGCCACCGGCTGTTGCGAACACATTGAACATTCACCGCATCGTCGCTCGAAACGAATTCGCTGGGAGGAAATAGATGAACCTAGAAACCATATATATATATATATATATAT
>BOPP01000022.1:11459940-11568588 GCA_017312745.1 Gryllus bimaculatus
CTCTCTCGCTCTCCCGCTTTCACGCGCTCTTATGTGTTTCTGTGTGGCTTGGTGGAAGAAGGACCGATGTCATTATTCAAAGTTTTACAGAATAGGTGGGTTTCTTACATCATCGAAATGAGAAAACAATCATAAGCCAATAAAAATCAATGTGAAATTAGGTGATAGGAACGACCTTTGACTTTGTGCTTTCTTGCAATGAAAGAAATATCTTTAGTGCTTACATTGGTCATACAAACAGAAAGTCAGTACATTAAGTCTGGCCTAGTGATTGGGCACTATGACTATCGTCAGACGTCGTTGGCTGAATTTGACTGGTTCTGTCGTAGTCAATTTCGCCATTCTTCTCGCAGAAATCACTTTATCGTTCTCTCAGAAGCCTTCTGTATAGTAAGGAGCTCGAACCGATAACCCTCCAAGGGTTACTAGCTATTAAGACGGCCGCCACATGAAGTTAACCACAACTGACTTTGGCGAAACGATGTTCGCAGAATGAAATGCCCACAAAGGCATATTGTGGAATGTTTCGGGGAGACCCTGCGTTTTCTGTATTCTTGCTAACCAAAGAAGCTCAATGCAGCGATGGCAAGAGAAATCCCGTTTTGCATGGTGATTAACAAGGTTATGTAGTTATTTTAGTACTATTAGTAGCGAGGTGCTTTGTAGACCGCGGTTACCCACAGGGTCGGCATGGATGCACTGAGGGTCGATGAAATTTCGTAGGTGATTAGCGATGAGTTGGGAGTCGATTGGGGATTGAAAGAAGAACATGAACAACCTATTAATATGCACATTCAAGATACCAGTGGCAAGAAAAAAAATATTAATGAGCTTATTCTGAGAACCTAGGTACGCAACTGCTTAGGATGTTTAGAAAAGTCAACAAATGAAAATTATGTATTGACAACATTACTTAATCGTGGAGTAAACTACTGCCCGCAATACATACTGAAATTTTGTTTTTGCCAGTTAAAAGACGCCCAACATTTTGTAGCCATTGCATACAATAGTGGAAACTCAAGTATTCAGCAGCAAAGGCGACTTCGTTTTTTGAAAATCTTAGTTTCTAAAATATTGGTACACGAAATTTTAATTTTTAAGACATTTCTGCTCAATTATTTGTGTTATGCATGATCATGTATGCTGTATATTAAAAAGAGTAATGTATGGGGGTCGATGGAGCTTTAAAAAGGATCGATCAAAGAAAACATTTGGGAATCCCTGATGTACAAGACAAGAATGAGAGATACCTTTCGGAATGTATAAGAAAGAAATTGTATTAGTTGAGCTTTTTACCCTTTGAAAACATATCATTAACGTGTGAAGATATTAAATATTAACATCGAAGATGTAAAGTTTGGTATTCATATTATATTAAAATCCCAACTGATGTAAGCAGTTAAGCAGGAAAAGTAATGTTTGAATAGGAATGGAAATTTAAAAAAACTTAACAACGGTCTTCTATTTTGTTAAAGTATTTTAATTTTCCGCCGATTTTTACTCACGTTTTCGGCTTCTAAATCGTTTAAACAGAGGAATCGAAGGAACCTCTTGTGAGTTCAGAGAGGAAACCGGTCACCTAGAAAAGGCCATACATAAGTGACGCAGATGTTTGAGCAGATTAGCGATGTTGTCGACTTAAGAACGAGAGGTGAAAGAGTGTTTTAATTTTCTTGGGAGCGCGTTAGGTGATTGACGGTTTGTGTTATCGCTGATCCCGAGTCAGCGTTTGCGATAATTTTAGACAGCTCAATGTGCTGGCTCCTGATCGCGCCCAGTTGATGTTGCTGGGGTGGCGAGAGGGGTAGGGGCTGGGGTGGCGTCGGGAGCCGACGGGGGGCCCTTTGACTCACCGCCGTGCCGCGCCGTGCCGCGCCGCTCCGCGCCGCGCCGCGCCACTGAAACTGCCTGCCTCCAATCGATAGGTTTACCTCATTCATCGCCGCCAGCAACGAACTGGTATTTTGGGACGCACAAGACCAAGCGATTTCTGAATGTGATCGAAAAAAGCCTGAAATTCGCACAAGAAAATCTAGTGTCGAAAATATATGGAAAGTACTTCAATATGGCGCATTACAACAAAATAAATTGGGATTATCCAAGCAGAATGAAAGTGTTGTTGAACATGACTTCGGAGACGGCTCACAACGTAATAATTACCCAATTTGAAATAAAAATACTTAAATAGAAGAATCGCTATGTACTTGGTAAATTACATAGCCAGCCAGTTCTGGCGACCTATGCGTGTTTAGAGCTGAACATTCTTTTGTAAGTGTAGTGTTCAGTAGTTCTGTAGCAGGCTGCTTGTTGGCGGATTTCACACTCGTATAGGAGGAAGGGTTTTACGATTTCATTCTGTGTATGTTGTGCACGGCGAAGATTTTGCTCTAAGAGGATCGTACTTTAGCTTCAGGCATCAATAATCGTAAGACATAGAAACAAGAGTCAAGTTTGATTACTATCAGAAAATGCCATGTACATTTATTATACCAGAACTTTCATCATGACCATTTGTTTCAAAAACCAATTTCATTTACCTTGTGAACGTTTAGGTTCCTTTTACTTCGTAAACAGATGACTTCGGATAATGACTTATACAGCAAACTACTCTGAATTACTTTCAAATGCGTTAATGCTGTAATGTTGGTAAACACGTTTTGTTCGGAGTCTTCGTTTGCAAATTATGGAGTCATCAAGACTTTGATAATTGCCTATGCTTCATTGGAATGTTTCTTTATATGAGAAATATTTTGCAAGAAGGCACACAATCTTTTTTATTGATTATTGATTGCTATCTTTGAGATAATAAACATTGAACTTTGTAGAACAGCAGAAATAGCGATTACTGGAAATTTGATGTAATCATGAAAGCAGATGAAGTTGAGCTATCTGCTGTGTAATCCATCTTAAACTGATTAAGGGAAAGAGAAAAGGGATATGGGATACGAGATATGGATGCGACATCAATGGCGTCGTTTTCAAAACTTTGATATTTTATTTTAAATAACATGTATTCATCATCGGTTCATTAAAGCAGATGTTTTTTTTTTACATCGAGGTTTTGGGCTCGATGTTTTTGCTTGGTCGATGTTTTATTATTTTTTAAAGAAAAAGTACCATAATAAATATTAAAGTACCATAGTAAAGAAAAAGAGAATATAATTTTCAGATATCGATGAATTTAACATTCTTTGAAATCAATGTGACCAAGAGTTAAGTTGGACGAGCTTCCGACCGTTCTGTGTATTTTTGTTTTATCAAGTCAGATAATAAAAGTTTCATCAATTATCAGATAGTTTTTGTTTTGGCCGTGCACATTCAATTATAAATTAATAAACACGCCCACCATCAAATTACCCGCCTCCGTGATAATCAATGTTGGAATTTATTAAAACTTTTTGTAATAATCGATGTTTGGCTGTCGATGGCAAGGGCCCTGCTGGGGAGTTTGGCGCACCCTGGCTGGCGGCGCGGAGCCGGGCTGCTCTGCCCAAGACAAAGGTCCCGCGGCGCGGCACAAGCACAGGGGGCCTTGGAGATGGCGGCAAAAAGAGCAGCGCGCCTTTCTAAAGATACGCCTCTCTGCCCCGCCTCCGTTCCACTCCGCTCCGCCAAGCCAGCCAGCCCGCTCGCCCGTTCGCTCCGGCCCCAAGAGCATGATGCTCGCGACGGAGAAGCAGGTGGCGGCGGCGGCGGTGTCTTCCCTTATTTTTACCCTCCCCACGCGGCGACGCGGACGCCCCGCAGGAATAAAAACAAATGACGAGGAGCGGGCGCGGCGTTGCCGCCGCATTTTTGTGTCGATGCTCCGTTCGCGCGATCGATTCGCCGCCGCCAGCTCGGGCGACGGGCGCAGTGCTCCGCGACCGCTTTTCCAGCCAGGATTCTTTGGCTCGCGTTCTTGATATCAGCGTTATCACGAAATCGTAGTTATATAGGAATCATTAATATGGGAATCCGTGCTTAATGTTTTTAGTTTCTTCTTTCTTCCGTTTTTTTCCCGAATACCTGTCTTCCCTTAGTAAATTGTTTCTTTGTTGCACCATCGCCTGTCATGGATAGAATGTAAAGTCTGTACTCTTACACTGTAAAAACTGATAGTCTTTACAATGACAGACAATGGGCCGATGATTGCGATTGCGACGTTAGTGCGATTTTTTATGCAGTACATATCTCAAAAAAGAAAGCAATATAATACGCAGGAAAATGTTCAAAATAAACAATAAATATGGGGTATAAATTTCACCAGAAACTAATGTTTATTACTAAAATACCAGGAAAAATATTTGCAGAAAACGTGTTTCGTCGGTATTGCACCTTTGAAACATGACCGAAAGAATCATTGGAAGATTTTCATGTTTTTGAATTTCACTTAATTAACGATAATTGGAACGGTGTCGCGGATATGCCCAAATATTTTGAATTATGAACGAAATTTAAGAAAATAATTAAAGAATAAACAAATAGCATTTTATATTTAGATAAATTATTAACATTTATGACAAGATACATTTCTTAGATTGTTTCTGAAAAACTGGTTCGTCTTTGTGTAAAGACAATTCATTGAACATGCAGTGTTGCTGCATGATATTAGAGAGATCTTTCTTTGGTAGGTCCTACTGACTACCAGCGAGCACATAGTGCGTAGTTGCCTACCCATAACCTTTCGCTTCCTGGAAAATTATTCTTGACAGATAAGAAAACCGTGGTCAATTATGGATTTTTATTTCCTTCGAGTCTAAGACATTGAGCGCGACCATTTTGCCCCCTCGCCTGAATTTCAATCTTGCCTTCGGTGGCGCACGTGGTACAAGAGAAATGCACTAATCTGCAACAGTTGGCAACACGTTTTGAGGCTAAAAGGATGCTTCTTTGTTGGTGACTGGGGAGCTGTTAACGATCACGATAACTATAAATCATAATTTACCAATTCCAAGAAGTTTTATTTTACTAAATTATTACCGTTTTCCCCTAATTTTGGCAAAGATTACGCTGGTTTTGCAGGAATATGTAGTAAATGTAAAAAGTGGCAAAATAGAATTTGTCAAGAATGCTCTGAACGGTCAGGTACGAAAAGATGTGTGGTCGTTTTCCAAGTCATAATTAGCGCAAAAAAATGCATTCGCATACAAATCTTGACTCTTTATTACACTAGTTTACTTTATTTCAAGATATCAACAACAAACATTTTTAATGTAAATCTACCTAAATCATGTAATGTGAAAATTCTAGGAATTTTGCGTTATAGCATGGGTTTTTTGACACTTTCACTCACGGCTCCCTTAACCTAAACAAAATTTCCCGCTATCTGGGTAACAATAAGTTTTAAAATAATATAAGGGTTAATATAGGCCTAATACGGATTCAACAGAAATGAGTAAGTGATGGAATAGGCTATTTGGGAAAGGACTTGACAGGTTCAATTAATTAGTAAAATAAATCATATACTACTAAAAACATTACAAAATTATTTGTAGACATAAATGAAACAAGGATGAAAGTAAATGGAATCTAAAGATAAGTTTTAATAAATCAACGAGTCGCGCCTGGTAGCCGCCACCCCCAGTTTGAAATCCCTGCTTTATAATTTCCACTGTAAAGTATTCAAGTAGCCAAGCAATGTGCTCATTGAAGGTGAAATCTTCGTGACTGATCAATGCTGCCCGATCCCATCGCCCTCAATGCGCACCGACGCTGCGTGTTTTATCGCGAAGTTGGCAACATTGTGCGTCCAGTGTGAACATGGAGAACGTCTTTCTTCCTTTGGCCCTCTGGGGCACAAACAGATCCGGGAAGCCGCTACGTCGTGGCAGGGAGGCGTTCTGCGCCACAACGCACGGCGCGGAGAGCGGGGGAAGAGGCCGAGGCGGGCGGGCGGGCGAGAGTCGCAGGCGAGGAATGTGGAGTACGTGTGGCGCTATGGTATACTCACAATAATAATTTGTCAAGTCTTTGATTCTCCCACCTTCTTTAATGCATAATATCCTTTCTGTGCCATCAAATCGTAGAATTGTAAAGCAACGTTGCTTTGCTTTTGGTTGCATACTAAATGCTTCCCAGCGTAGTGAGAGCGGCCGCTTCGGGCGGGGCTTTTGGGGGTCGGCAACATTTCTCAATAAATTATTGGATTTGGTTAGATTCAATTGAGATTGGACCGATTGAAGCGAGCGCGGAATCTTCGTTACTTATCCTTTATCGACTTCTTTAAATGAATATAGAGTGATTATTATATTGTAAAACAAATATACATGACTTTTTTGTTTGCAACTGGTACAATACACAATATGAAGATCGTTCTTGCCGAAAAGTTCCTTAGAATTACTGTACATTTAACACTTATTTGAAATTCCTAAAAAAGGGGTGGCTAAATTTTCATTCGTCCTGGGCGGCTGTACCCACGCAAACCAGTGACTTTTCCTAAAGGGTTTACCTACCTCTCCAACGAAGCGTAGCCGTATCCAACCATTTCTTGTTTTCCTACTTTTCTCTTTGACTACTCGAATAATATTGATTGCGATTTATCAACTTCTGTCTGTTTTCAAGAAACTTTTGCGTGTCTCGTTAGAGTACTGACAACGTTGAAAACCACAGCTTAAGTGTGTGGATAATGGGAAACAAAACATGAAATCACCAATAACAAGCGCCTTCTTATCTCACTGCTTTTGCATTCTGAATATTCTTCCATGTTCGTATGTGTTCGTGGTTTTCTCAGGACGGATGCGAGATCTACATGCGCTACTGATTATTATAAACTGAACTAAATAATCTGCTCTTTCCGAAACGCCGGAAGAACGAAATAGGATGGAGTCGGGCTATGTCTTCTCAGGTTACAAAAAGTGAAATGGGATTAGTTGGAAAGCGAGGGTGAAGGAAAACTGTCTGCGGATTGCAGTCGGGAGATTCTCATTTCTTTCATTTGATAGTAACCATGGTCTCTAATGTATTCGGTTGTCTGTTGAAAACGTTTTTGTGGTTGGATGACCGAGCCCATGGAAACGAGACTATGTTACCCAATATCCGTCTGACGAAACTCGCTACTAAGGTGTGATCATGGTCACTTGTTTCTTCGAAATGTCATTATTACACGCCTAGGATATTCTCCCTGTATCAAAAAGTAATGTTTACTCCGGAAACATTACTAGCACATTGATGTCGAGTGATGCCGCTATCCCGCAAACAGCGGCGCGAAGAGAAGGGTCCTGTTTCTGACGCATCCCGCTCCGCCGCGGCGCGGACGCATCGTGGCCACCCCTGGCGTGGCTGCTTGCGTTGGACGGACGGGGGCGAGCTCCCGCTGCTGCCGGAGACCATTGTCTCAGTTAACACGGCTTCGGTTTCACATGTCCGAGTGAAAGTCAAGTTTTCAATTTGGTCGAGGAAGCACACCCACCGACAGTCACTGTCTAGGAGAGACTTCTAGTGGCCAGTTGTTCTGATCTGTGATCTGACCTTGACCCTAAAAATACGGGTCACTGCCGCGTTCGATCTTACATTCCTCTTCCATGACATGGGTGCGCTATACTTACGGGACTAATGACCTTCCATGCGCACGGAATCTCCAAACAATCGGGAGCTTGGGGCTGTCCCGGCTGGGGTTGCGCCCCGCTGCAGGGAAATACGTGGAAGACGAAAATCAAGCAAGCCAAGTAATTTTGGAAACTCACAAGGAAACGTCAGTTTTTAAAATCCGTCCTGTTTCAATTTGTGTCTATGTTATGTCTGCAACCCGAAATGTGGCTTATGTTAGAAGTATCCTGTTAATTTGAACATTAGTCGAAACTGATTCGATAAAGCTGTCAATGAAGAAACATTTGGGACCCCATCCGGCTAATGCTTCTGTTAGCCTCAAGGCACTGACTAAAGTAAGGTAATAGTTGTATAGTGCTCTTTGCGAGAAGCGTTTTGTCATAAAATGGAATGGAAATAATGCTGTGCGCACACTCAGCGCCATTATTATTATTATTATTATTATTATTATTATTATTATTATTATTATTATTTTAACATAATTGTTTATCTTCATGAGGAAGTTGAGACGCATACAACACATTTGTTTTGGTCTATGATAACGTGTAATTGAAAGAATTGAAATCGCAATAATATGTTTTAAAAATTGCTTTGTTTTATCGATTCGTGTATTTTGGAGGCGGCGTCTGATGTGGCGCTGCGGCAGAGAGAGAGAGAGAGAGGAGAGAGAGAAGAGGAAAGAGGAGAGGGGAAGAGACGGAGGACGAGAGAAGAACTAGATGAAGACGCAGCGAGGAGAGGGGAAAAAATAAAACGCAACAACGGCGCGATGAACGCTGACGTCGCAGGAGCCTATAATAGTTAGAGTGAGGCAGAACGACGCATAGAGCGAAGGAGAGAGAGGATGCGATAGGCGGAAAGAAGCGGAGTGCGGCAGAAGAAAGGCGATGACGTTTCCGAAGGGGACCGAGAGCGAAGCGAAGAGCTAGCCGAGAGAGAGAGAAGCGAGAGAGAGAGCGAGAGAGAGGAGAGCGAACGAGAGAGAGAGAGCGAGAGCGAGCAGGAGCAGAGGCTGTCGCAAGCGCGACCTCTGCGCCGGTGACCTTTCACCCCGGCGCCGCGCGACCGCGCCGTGTGAGAGGGATGGTGGAAGGGAAACGGCGGGAAAAGGTTGCGGAAAGAATGTCATGGTCCTCGCTGTAAACCGCGTTCGTGCCCGGCGGCGGGGTGCATGTGTCATTTCTGTGACCGGGAAACAAATGGCAGCACTCGGCTCTACCGGAACGCGCTTGCAGCTCTGGGAAACAAATGCCTAAACGTTTTGTCACATGTCGTCTGGTTTTGTGATGTCATAAATGTGCCATGGAGTGTGTTGGCGCAACAAAGTTATCGAATGGTAAATCATTTTTGTAGAGGGGGAGGTCCTAGATTCGATTTTCGACGGTTCAGATTTTTACAATAGTTGGCTGGTTCGGTCGAAGTTGGCATATTTTGGACTAGAAATGTAGCAGCTGGGTTGATTTCTATCATTTTTTCGATCAGTACCAGGCGAATGCCGGAGTTGTACTCTTCACAAACTGGACACGAACAGCGCGCGAATTTCCCTTCATAATCCTTTTCGTATCCTCACCCCCTTCCTTATACGCACGTACTCTTACTTACGTTACACTATCTTACACGTCCGGAGACGACTCGGGAACTTAGAGCTTCTCCCAGCCGGGGCGGAGGCCAGTTCCAGGAGGACCCTGGAATATTCCCCGCGAGCTAACGTGTAGGTCAGTACCTGCTCTCACCACGTGGGACGGGAAGACCACCACCTCCGCTGATAACAGCGAATCATTGGCGTAACGGTCATGTTCAGTTCAGTTGACGTGACCGGACAATCAGTCAGTGGACAGTGCCACGTGTGCTTGGGAGGAGGCTGGCTGCTTTGATCGATCACTGCCGGTAAAGGGTTTTCCGCATTCCTCGTGCGTTGACTTGGACTGTTCCCTTGACTCGTAGTGGTCTTATGGGTCATCGCAAATATCAAGGGAAGAAGTCGGTGGTACAAGTAGCTGGAGCCCGATGCCCTGGGCACTCGCGTAAAGAGAGTGCGAAGTTTCGGGGGGACGTAGGCGGGGGGAATGAAGAACGTCACCCGAAAAGGTCCCTTAACGAGGTGTGCGAGATGTGCTGGGTCACCAATCATTTTTGCAGATTTGTCAGTATTCATCTGTTCCTTGAGTTTCCCGTCACCAAGCGATTTCCACGAATTTTCCTTGACTCCTCTTCGATCAATGAGGACTACGGAATGGCTCAGACTTTCTCATTTCATAACTACTTAGTCTACGCTATTTTCAGTATTGTATTTAACTAAACTACTTAAATAAAGAGGTTCTACGTTCGAGTCCCGGCGGTGGCAAGATTTTCAACACTAGCTTGTCAGCTGGGTTGAGAGCAACACTGGCTGGAGAAGAATTACCCACTAACCGACTGTAGGTCTGCGCCAGATCTCGCCATCCAGCGGGGACCACAGCTATATAGCATGGGGTAATCATGCACTACACTTACGCGACTAATGACCTCGTTAGTTGACGTGCCCGGAATCGCTAACAACCAACCAATATCACTCGAAAGTTTGGAACCGTTTTAACCTTAGGAAGCCTGAAGTGAGCCCAACGAACTCACTTCCATCTTTCAATAATCTAAAAATTAATGGAAAATCTGTATCTGCTTGTAGCGTCCAGGTATGTTTTAAAATACCGTTTAAGTGAATACTCTTTTGTACCTCTTTCTGAATCAAATACTTACATTTTTGTCGTTATCAAAATGTCTATGCTGAATGATGCTGAGATTCAGGCGTGCCTCGATTTAGATGATGAAAATATATCTGATGGATTATTTTCGGGAAGCGAAGATGGCGAATACAACCCCGAAAATGATTCTTGTGAAGATGATAATATTGGAAGTAACAGAAATAACTATTGTGACACCGTTGAGTGTGAAGACACTGTCATCGCTACCAATGAAAATAATTTATTTTCCGAGGTGTGTGTGTGTGTGTGTGTGTGTGTGTGTGTGTGTGTGTGCGTGCGCGTGCGTGCGCGCGCAGGAATGGAGCAAAAAATGTCCACCTCATTCAGAAACCAAGGCAACATAAAAATATTGAAAAGCCTATCCGGGTGGCCGAGATCGTTAAGGCAGTAGAGCCGTAGCGATCTCGGACCGAAGGATTGCGGGCTCGAGTCCCACCTCGGACATGGTTGTATTGTGTTCACTGTTACCATACCGTTGAATACAATAGTAGTCGCTATTGACCTAGATGTGTAAAAAAAGTGTGTAAAGTGTAAAAAAAGCAATAACGAAAGTGTTGCTTCCACCAGGTAAAATAATATACTACAGAAGAGATTGTTTCGAGCTGTTCAAGACAGTGATTGGAGTGACATAACGAAATATACATTTTCTAAAAATATTCAAATTGCTTTTTATAAATTTTCATCACTAATTTATTAAATAAAATATTCATATACACAAATAATAAAGTGAATAGCAATATTTACAATAATCTTATTACCAGTATCGGAATATCAAGAACTGTTCTCAGACTAAAGACAACTCCATTACATTGGAGGTTGAAAATATTAATTTTATTGAATTTTTATATCCTGCGCATTCGAAAACGCCTCCATATAAAGAAGCATAAGCAATCGGGCTGTTGAAGATATTAATAGTTGGTGGTTGTTTTAGGGTTACATAAACAAGTTTTACGCACTCGAGGGCTTAGACATTCGACGTTCGTATCTAGAGATAACAGGAGTCTAAAGTCCGTTTGATTACCGAATTTCATTCGCATTTACTGTGAATGGAGTCGCATTGCAGACGAGAAGAAACATAACTCTGGCAGCACCCTTGGCTGCACCCCTAAATTTTTATTTTACACGAAGGAATTGTTAGAAAAATACATTTTTTATGTTCCCTCTAAATCTTTTTTGTGAGTTGAATTGTTTTAACATGAATTATTTTCAGGATAGTTATAACTGAAGTCATTTTTCTATAGAATAGTCCTTTTCGTAATATTAAATTGTGTTCATTACTAGTATTAAATGTTAATTCCAAGAAATATTGTAATTTTAATTTTTTATGGATGTGTGTTCTGTTTAATTATGTTTGGTTATCATCGGTATGTGTAGCCTAACCACTTTGTATTGAAGGATACAAAAAACAAGATTGATTTGAAACCTAACCTAGGCTGGAATTTAAACCTCGCTTTTTTTCTCCGCTCAGTGATGGTTTCCGAGAATTTGATGACTGCAGTGTCGTATTCCCTTTTCTCAACTTTTTCATTAGCATAAATCTCCGCATAAGGAATTGCAATCAATGTGCTGAGAATATCGTTGGTCCATTCTTTGATTCAACTGCTAATGGGAGCATTTGCTTCGTCGAGGTAACAGACTACGCTCCTGACTGCCATTTGGTTGTCATTGTATGATAAGACTGTCAACTCTGAGTGTACGTTTGCATTCGAATACCAATAGTACTTGTAGAATAAGTTTCTCTCTAGCGCCCAAACTGCCTTCGTGCCCTCTTATCCTACGCATCATTATGACCTTGGCAACGGACGCGCTTGTGCAAAGCTGGCGCGTTAGTCTCCCAGGTCCATATTTTTATCTATCATTACATAAGACAACGAGTGATGCCCACCTATTATTTAACATCAATATAATTGTTTATTATGAGTTAATTGTCCAAGAAATTCACGTACAACTTATGTGATGGATTTTAGTCGACATTTCTCACTCTTTAAAACTTTAAGTATTTAGCGATCTGGCAGTTTTGTCACTGCATTGCATAGGGCTTCCTAGGCTCGCAATCACGTCCATGTGATCATTCTAATGACACATTCGGGCTCCTAGGACTCTTGAATGTTATTCCTTCCTCCCCGCGGCGATATTCGTTTCCGATTACAAATTGCGACCGAAAGCAAGTTGTCACATGGTAGTAGCATCGGCTACCCGGGCCCGGAAAGCCATTACTAATTTTAAATTTATAGACATTATACGCCTAATAGACTAGTACGACATTCACATTTTAGTATATATCTGCATAATATTTCGTATTGCATTGGCGCATGAGATATCCCTAGTTGTCTTTCATTTCTTAACTTCAGCTGTTAATCATAAACATCCATTTCACTACCACACAATGGCGTTGCCAAAAAATTTCGTTGGGTAGGAGCTCGGCAAATGGACATTTGACGTAACATCCAAGTCAGAAGTGACAGAAACATTTTGCCGCAACTCGATTGCGTAGTTCAGACATTTTCATTTCAAGGAGTTAGTGATTGATTTAATTTATGGCCATTGTAGGCTGCCAACTGCAAGAGAAACGTTATTGACACGTACAACGTAATCAGTGCACCACAAATGTGCAATTAGTTCACATTATATTATTTAAGAAATGGTATAAAGCAATTGTTTGAGCTTCATCACATGATAAAGCTAATTACAATTGATTTTCCCAGAGGAGCAGGCACATGCAACACACGAACTTACTGTTAATACGCAAAAATGAAATTTCTGACACCAGGTGACAGGAGCTACTTTAACATCCGTATAGAACTCAAAATCAGCAGGTGTGTGACATTTGTGTCTTTTCTACTGAGACACTCAATTGTCCCAATGTTCTAACGTTTAATGTGAATTTAGTTTGTTACCGTCAACTGAGAACTGCGACTGTCGTTAAGAAAATAAAACAACTATGCTACGGGCACATTTTGTTGAGCCCGCATTTCGCTAATTGGGAGTTTGGTTATTTGGACGGCAGTCCGGACTATTACATCAAAATTTGATGTAATTTGATCTCTTTAAAAAAAAGTTTCAATTGCACAGTAAGAAAAATATTGTTAGCAGATGTTGACAACATTTGTTACAATATTTTATTCATAATGTAATTCATGTTGGAAAAGAAATGAAGGTTTCTAAGCATTCAGAACATTTTTTTCCCCTACTGGAGACCTGCCAAACTTTGACGAGACGAACTTTGAGAAGAAATCCACAGAATTGACTTATTTTATAAATCCTAGAATTTTAAATATTTTCCTCGTTTCCCAGCTTCTATTGTTTTCGTCTCAAGCATAATTAACACGTGTTTCAGGGAAATTAAAATACTTTTGTTTTAATTAAACCAACCGTCAAATTCAATGTATTGTAACTTGTTGAAGAATTGTTTTCACAGAAGTGCTCCAGGGAACAAATGAGCCGGAAAACTGATCACAGCGTGATTGTTTATATTGTAGTTGATAATTCTGTAGCAAAGCTTCAAACTCACATCTCTACTTTTTTTAAGGTACTAGAAATCATCGTGTAATTACCATTTTCCGTGCTAATGTGTAGGTTTTCAGTCATCGCTTTGTAAACATAACAATAACCTCACATCTGCAGCGTGTTGCCCTGCGAAACTACAATTTATTGCAACTCGAACCAAATAATGAAGAAATGACGTCAGCTAAGCCTCATTCGATTAATTTCACTATTTTAATGAAGTATAGTGTTAATACTAACAAACTGGCGAAAATTAGCAATCTAAACATCTGAGGCATGCATCCTTTATTTTAAGAAAGAATGACGAAAGCTCGTTGAGTAGCTGCTTTCTACACGAAGGTGTTTGGTGTTTTCAAATGTTGGGATGCCGGTGGAGACGTTGCGCCGGCGCTCGGGTTGGCCTGGGTCGGCGGGCGGCGCGATGTGGCAACGGCGGAGGGGGGAAGGGGGGCGGCGGGGCGAGGCGAGCGGCGTTGCCAGCGCCCCCGCCGTGCGGAAAGCCGCCGCGCCGCGCCGCGCCACCCAGCGTTCTCGGGGGCAAATGACAAGCAAATAGACACAGAGACGAACCGACCCGACGCCTGTGGAAAAAATTCAAAGAAGTTTTTTTGTATCGCTGCACGCCCACTCCAAAAAATCGTATATGTTAAAATCTTGACTTCGATTTTCTTTTGTATTATTACATAACTTCTGTGTAAAACTTGTTCGAGACGATAACAATAAAGGCGACGAATAATGAAGGGATGGTACAGATGATGGGATACTGGGATGACCGCGCCAATCCAGTTTTGATACATGCCTGAGGTGTGGTGGACACACGTTAGTCCTAGACCTCGCCATAACATCGACCATCCTTGTGCCTTCGCACTAGTTGGGTGGCCCGTATGCTCGTATTCTTAACCAAAGCCATGAGCCCATCCCTCGTGTGTATATATTGTATAAACTCCGATAACTTTTATATATCGAACTTCCTAATAAAATTTGACGATGTCGTTTTTCACATATGGACGCGAGTATCTCTGCCACACTGCAACAGCACTAGAATAATTAGACGATGGCTGGATATCTGTGAAAAATTTCCTCTTTGGAATCACGAATAAAGAAATATTTGAATGCTAAAAAAAATTACTTTCTTGTAGCTTTATTGTCGGGTTAACGCGTAATTTTTTCAAGCATGTTATTATTATTATTATTATTATTATTATTATTATTATTATTATTATTATTATTGAAGTAAATGAGAAATAATAATTATTATTCCTAACGAAAGGAAAGTTTTTGCTTTTTCGTCGATTTCGACTATTGGTAAATGATTTTTTTACCCTTTTTAGTCATTTTTAAAGCCATTTTTCTGGCGTTTTATCGATTTTTATATAATTTTAATGGTACTTGTTTCAAATATTATATGATATGCAGCTAATGTTCTTCACAAAATCCTGAGTATATTAAATTTATTCGCCCAGAAATTGTAATGTCAGCAGTTGTGAGTATATAATACAAGATTCCTGTGACGCCTTCAGCACCAATGTCTGCGGATTTTACGTGAACTAACGACAAAGATCCCCTAGCCCAGTCCAAACAAAACGTTTGCAAGCAGAATGCGCTTGAATGAGAGGAAGAAGCCTAGATTACCTGAGTAACACATCCTTGAGCTTGCAACAGCTTGAGTTGTTCATTTGATCTGGTTGTGATAAAAAACGTTTTCGTCGTTTTTATATGTTTTAAGAGCAGTTTAAGAATATTTTTAGAGTATTTTTGTGATGATCATTATTGGTGACGTTTTAGTTCATCAAATCCCCCCCCCCTGTATTGATGCTGTTTAGGAATTTACTCTTAGTTTTCGTTTCTTCTCGACGAGGTTACGTTCGGTTGACGCGTTATCTCCTCTAAGATCATCAACTCTGTCGTAAATCCGAGTAGAGATGTACACTATTCCTAAGTAACTGATCGACGTGGTGTGTGAAGTAGTCATCAAATGCCATGTAGTTGAGAAATATCGTGAAAAGACCTTAATTAATTGACGTATAGTCGTAACAATATTAATTATATATTATTAATACTGATGATGATAATATATAATAATAATAATAATAATAATAATAATAATAATAATAATAATAATAATAATAATAATATTCTTGTTTGTACGCATTAATGTTTTTCGTTAGGAACTAACTGTTTCCCGAAAAGTCTGAGGGCATCCGGAGGAGTCGGTGACATCTGTCCCCTTGCCTTGCCTGGGGGGGGGGTTCGCGGTTGCACACCAAACGACAGTACAAGAAATTCTACGCCCATAGCCATCAAATCGTTGAGCGATACCAATATTAATGCCGGTCTTAAAAGCTTTCACCTTTATTGAAGATTTCAAAAGGGCAATGATGTTTAATGGCTTGTGGTGCATTTCCTTCACGAGTGGCGTGGAGAGTTTTCGAGTCGGCGGCGCGCGGGGCAATGCGCGGGTGAGGGCTTCGCGTGGAGGCGGCCGTTGATCCACTCCGAGGCAGGCCTTTCAATTCGATGACCGAACACCGCGATGTCTCGCCGTTCGAGGTACGTTCTACGTGAACTTCAGCCCGCGCATTGGCAATTGCGCTCTGATCTCACGCGTGTTATTATAGCACGTTCACGCTTCACCGTGATTCACCAATGATTTTTCACACCAATCTGGAAGGAACTATTTTTGTTTTAGACATTTGTATTGATAACAAAATGCAGTACAGTATTGAGTCACCACAGTATCGACATGAAGTAATTACCGTTAAATTGGTACTTTTTACGCGTTCTCTCTCCATTTATCACTATAATTTTTACAGTGATTGTGAAAAGTCTATTCAAGTATTTTTTTTTTTTAATTGAGGAAATTATGTAAACGAGAGTGTGATAACAAAAGTTTTTGAATTTACTGGGAACTTGGAAAATTAAATGAATTTTATTGAACGTGATTTAAATTATGCGCGATTCCAGTGGAAGAGGTTTCGATGCGTCGCAGCGCGCGACGCCCTGCCCCGCGCTCGCGGGTGGAAGACCCATAATGAAGGTGCGCCGCCAACCGCGGTGGAGGCGGCACACCGGGAATCGGTTCCGAGAACACACTGAGAGTCGACTCCCGGAGTTCGTCGTCCTGCGGAGCTGCCAAGCAGGCCTCCGCTGTGACACAGGTCGAGGAAATGCTGTCGGCACCAGCGTGTCGCGTGGCAGCTGGCGCAGCAGTCGTCACGGGACGGCAGGGGATGTGGGGGTTTCGATCCAAACATCGAGTAGTTACAGCTCCGTGACACACTGACCACGACTCAAAAATTATTCACCTCTTTGCTAAGAAAAATGTACCTCACACAACTGAACTGTGAAATATACATCCTTTAAAATAGGAACTCCTTTCAAGGTCATAGGATGGCAGCTGAGTGGGACACTTGTCATCGAACCGCGAGCTTTGTTTTGACTAAAATGTTGGGGATTGAAGTTCCCATTTGGATGACATTATCCCCTCTCGTTCCCAGTCCTCTTTCCCCAGCTCGAGGTCTTGAAAGGACTTACTGTTTTAATCGAAGTATAAAACAGTGTAAACTTTACGCCCGGCATTAATATTGATAGTGCTCACCCAGTTCAGAAGCTATGCTCATTTAATTTATTGTACAGACGTTTGGTCTGCACCCCTCCCCCTTCTTACATGTGATGAAGGACCAGATGTTGCACACTCTTCCTGGTCGCTCTCTTTCTTCGGAGAAACATAGGACCCGGCACTCTCTAGGCCCTCATGTGGTCATACGAATAGTAGAAACTCGACCACTCACTTGCAAAATTAAGGCGAAAGGTTAAACCATGCGAACAACAATCTGATATATACATGTGCGAGTGGAAACCTGCCTCATCCAGAGTATGGGTAGCAGAGGTAGAATGCGAGGACAATGAAGTATGATCGGAACTGATGAGATATTCGTGTGCGATGCTTCGATTTTAGCGGCACATGACGAAGTATTTGTAAAGCGGGAGAATGGAATGCATGTTGTCATGACTTGGCTGTTATCCCTGAACCAGTCGAATATGAAGTTGGGTATGTATAATTTGCAGAAAATAATACTCACTTTCGTGATAAAGAAATTAGATGTGTTGCCTTAGTCAACATTATTATTTAATACAAGAGCAGCTTTGGAAGGCTTAGCTGTCATTGTCTCTTACTTGTAACTGACGATGAAGGTTAAGCCATCTTTTATTACATAATAATGTTGGCCAAGCCAATGTCTTACAATCTCAGATTTAAAAATCAGTACGAAATAAAGAACTGTTATCTTGATTTGTAATATGTTATATTGTGTAAATCGTCAATATTCATATTTGTGTGTTAATGGAGAATATTGGGGGGGGATTGTAGATTGTACTTTTTGCCGCTCAGAGGTAAAATTGATATAGATTGATACATCTCCTCTTTTAACATGTTTTGAATAACCAATCAAACGTTTGGTGATTACGTAGAGTAGGGATGACTCGTGATTGACTTCATCCGTCCAAGTGGTTGTTGATAGCGAAGTGATAACATATTGTAACCGATAATGAGAAGTCCCCTGCCTTAAATTCAGATCGTGGTGACGCTATTATCCCTGGGTTTGTGAATACTCATGAAGTCGTTAATGATGCCTCTCAACAATGTTTACATAATTTCGGCAGCATTGTGTTCTATTATATTTTCAGAGCTTCGTTAAGGGTGTTTTGTTGCGTGGCAATTACGCGCTTAATTATACTTTCAAGACTGCATGCTACTGGAAATTCTGACAGAATAATTTAGCAAGTTAATACACTCTAAGCAACCTTATGTTCAATAATCAAAAAGTGTGCCATAAACATGAAAAATCCTTGAAAAAAAAATTGATCGTCTAAGGGGCTACTAATATTAGCTCGGAAAATTCTATATAAATAAATTAATGTATCCATATATAAGTAGCAGTACCATCAGATACATGTTTTGGGCTTGTATGAACATGTATGCTTATAACAGAAGCACTGAAGGTGATCTAATAAACCATAAATAGGAAATTACAGCTTGCTCGTGACGCCTTTGAGAATGAATTCAAAATTTTCAGTTGCACAAATTGGGCGAGTGGAGAAATGAGAAGCATCGACCGTGATTCACCTGTTCCTAGAAGCCATGCGTTGCGGTTTTTCGGGTGCGGGGTGGTGGAAATCTCCCCAGGTGTGGTGTGCACGGCCCTTCCGAACCGCTGTCGCTGACGTGTCTTGTGACCTCGCTTGCCGCCGGCGCTATGATTCGCAGTGAAATCATGCGGCCTGGTGGCGGAGGCGGACGTAGAGGCTGTGCCAGATATCGCCATGACAGGAGAGATACCAGCCAGCTTTGTTCCAAACATTTTTGCCTTTTTTTCGAAGTAGGAATGCCACTTTAACCAATATTTAAATCGAAGCAAAAATTTACTGGAATTGTTTGGAAATATTCTACATAGCCTACTCAAAATTTATGTGCGCGCTACAATAAAGTTATTAAATATAGATAATTGCAATCTACTGGATTCGAGAGATTTAAGCAGCGAAATAAAATAGTGTATTGTAAAATTTACTCGATGTACTTTTTTTTTTATTAGGTAGTTTACGTTTTGGTTCGTTTCATTTCTAGTAGTCGAAATCAGCGTTGTGTTCCCTGTATGATTTCGGTTAGAATAATTGATATAGCAGTTTTAGTGCTCAAATGCATGTTGATTTAGCCTTTGTGATGCTTGAATAGCCGATAATCAGAATGTATTTGATTCGCCCTTTATCACAGACATTTTATAGAAACAAGTCTAGCTTTGTAACGAGATATAGTTTCATAAAGAATTAACCTAAAGGCTCACTGACAACACGTTTGACGCGTGCCGCACGTCTACTAGAGACAGGCATCAGGTACACGTTTAATAATAATTCATTATGGTCTTATTTCAGTGAGTGGTATTCTATTGTAAAGGCCAGATTCACGTTCTCCCAGTCTGTGTTATTGTTCGTGGCTAAGACAGATCAACCGTTGTCACCAGTGTAAGAAGCCAATATTGAATTTGATGTTTAATGTAAATGCTGTGCATCCTAATAGTTATACAATGGGCTATACAAGCTTCCAACCACTAGCTACTCGTACATTCTACTACAAACAGTTGCCTCAGTCAAATAACCTCGATCAATAGTATTGTCAAGCTTGCGGACTGTACAACATGAGATGAAAAGTTATTGTTTTTATTTTATTTTATTATCTCCCGACAAGCAATTTGTTAGCAACACTTTTGTAACATATGACATATAGAAGATAAAGACAAAAGGCAAAGTTATATATTCATAAGGAAATTTGTCAAACCTTTTACACACACACATACATACATACACAATGACGATGATGGTGCCTTCTGGATTTGGTGGTTATTATGGATTATTTATGGAATATTGGATTTTCATGTCAGTTAAAAATGGCATTCACGCATTCGAGACGAATGCAACCATATTTCTCATAAAATACGGTCAAATGATGCGTGGTAAGAAAGAAATGTAGATACAGATATGAAAACCATATCCCTCCTCTTTGCCTCGTCCAGTTTGGATGAACGTGAAATTTTGAAGCGTCAAGTAAGAGCGCCTCGAGCCACGTAGCTGCCAGTCTTGCTTATTTTATAAAACTAAAGTATAAACAAAATTATGCATATAAATTTGTTTTGATTTACAAAATCTTCACGTATAATTTTGTAGTTTTCTTGCGCTTCTTTAAGTATTAAGTGAAACGTCAGGAGCTGTTAGAAAAGAAAACTGAGTTAGTTAGCACCGCGAGAACTGCAGTTAAAAGTATCAGGAAAATAACTATTTGTCTTGGAGTAGAGTTTTTCGTCTTTGGCTACTAATGGAAAGTTATTATGGATGCTTCTTAATTACGATGGAATATTCACATCCTGCTTACTTGCACCAGTGGATGAAGAAATACTGAATATAGTTTGAAACTAGTTACGAAATAAATATTTCCTGGAGATGACGCAGCTGTCAATGTTCTTTAGTGCTAAGTAATACAAATACCTACTTTTGGAGCTGTTTTACTTTATTTTCTTCCCCATAACACAGAATATTCCAGAATTCTGTAGGTATTGTAGGATTAAAATTAAATGAATGTGTGAATGATCCTGCACTATTTACTTTTCATTGCAACATCCGTGTACATGTTATGACTGTGTTATTGGTTACATTTCCCAGTTGTGTCGATGTATGAATATTAGAATGACAAAAAAATCGAATGGAAATCAAAACCTGTATTTTCTATAGGTTCAACGAATTTTCTATTCCAAAATTTATCTACTACTTCCAGTGTCACCTATTTTACGTAATTTAACATTCTGTTTATCAAAAAATAATATTTCGTATTTTGAAAAAGTTAATATTTTAGTTCTTGTTAACACAAGAAATATTGTAATTGATATTGAAATTCTTTTAATGTATTAAAGTAAAGGATCAGAGGAAGTAAACTATCTATTGATATACGTTTATATTCATAAACAATTATATTAATATAAATATATTTTTAAACACGCAGAGTACTATTATATCGTCTAAAATGTTTTCGCAGTGGCGTCTAGGGGCAAATGGCGTGCAAGAAGCGCTTCGGAATTTGCGAGAGACCTTAAACGCAATGGGCGACTGATTCCCAGTGCTGGAGTAAGGATGCGACATCAATGCCGATGTTTATCGATCATCGATGTTTTGTTTATAGATAAAAATGTCCATAATCACAGCTTGGTGAAAGTTAAAATACGAAATAATTACTCATGGTACCATTCATTGTTCGTGTACGCCTTCGAACTACACGAACGCGGTTTGTACTACTTCATCAAGCACTGTTCCTCGCTCGCGATGATCCTTAAAGTAACCCTGGTGTTTCCTTCGCCTGTCCTCTTATTTCACACACGGAGAGGAGTTTTTTAAAACTTTGTTTTCAGTGAAATTTTAATTACTAATTAATATACACGGCCAATGCCAAATTAGTGTTGCGCACGAATTTAATAATCGAGGTACTGAACCAGCTTTGAAACTGTTGAATTTTGGTCGATATCTGGTAGCCTCGCTGGGCAGGAGTCGCCGTTCCTTGCGCGCGGAGGCGCCGTTGCAGCGGGAGGAAGCGTGCATCGCGGTCGCCGTGGGCGGCATTCGCCTCGCCGTGAGCGCTCTGTATCGGCATGGATAATGCCATGCGCTCGGTGCTCAAGACACGTGGAATGTGTTGTTTCTTTCCTTACGATGTCTGAAATATTAGTTTACTTGTAAAAATCTCATAAAGGCAATCGAGAGGACATACGCCATACAGTGAAACATTTAAAGGCAAAGTAATAAAAAATATTATTAACATGTAATATTTTGAATCACTGTACAAATTAGAATACACGAAACGAAAGTAATCCTTGCAATAATTTTTAATATATTCAAAAGGGAAACATTGTTCCTTGTAACTTCGTAGAATCCTCCGTCTTAAAATCCGTTGGAAGGCCGCCTCAAATGCTTTCTTCTTTAATTCCCTTCCGAGAGAGTACCCGTGTGTAGGCGGACGGGAACGTATTGTAAAGTTTTGTGCGGCGTGCGAGTGCTGGCGCTGTGCATTCCCCGCGCGTCCCAACCTTCAGGCGACGCAAGCACCGCTAGGTAGCGGTGGCGCCAACGGGACCTCCACCGCCTCCTGCCGCCCCCTCCCTCGGCCGCCTCTGCTATCGATGGGTGGGCGGGCGACCGGCCGGCCGCGCCGATCCTTTCACCACCTCTAGGACGCACTAGACCAGGCGAATAGATCCAAGGACGGCGCTTCGTGCTTCCTCGCCTTGCCCCGCAAAATGCTTCAAGCAACATTGCGCAGTGTAATACATTGTAACGGCATTTTTTTTACTTAATTACTGTTTTAATTTTAATTTTTAATAAAGTTTAATTTTACTTAATTAATGTTTAAGTATACTCATTACAATTGGGAGAATCATAAAACGAGGCCGTTAGACCGTGTTTAATAACGAATTCAGTATTGCAATATGATGATGCGATATGCATTTCGTTCGAATACTGTAAGTAAAACACTACTTTGTAAAAATTCCCTAACTATTATAATTTTCTTTTTTTTAACTAATCTTCCTGGGAATTATGACTAATCACAATAATGTTCTTATAATTCTTATTTTAACTGATCTTGATATCGTTAAGGACTTTAAGACAAAAGTGGATAAAAGTGTACGACAAATAAAGCAATTCCATGCTTAGTGTGAATTTACATCACTTATATCAAGTCCTAGAAGAATGATTCAAACTTTATCAATGATGTAATAATTTCAAAGAACCGTGAATTTACAAAAGTCAAAAATATTTTGGTATTTAGTATTATCCATTCGTCATATTCTGTTTACTGCAAAAGTATCTGTTTCAGCTGTCCTGACTTCCTACACGTTCAAAAAGAAGGCCCACTCAATCATTTGGCCCCGTGAAAAAAATGATGTAATCTTTATTGGTATGAAGAATATCGCGTTGAAGTTCAATTGCGAGTCAAATTTTCTGAAATTGAATCTCGGTAACTCAGTGACAACGTACCTTAAACAATTATCACTTATAGAGCCATGTGGGTGTTTCCGTGGTGTGCGGTGCCTCACGCAGTACTTCCTGCTCTCCCTCGGCAGGGAGGGGGCGGATATTTTCTTCTCAGTGCAAAAAATCCATGAATATTTTTACAAAAAAAAATATGGAAAATGCTGCTGGTTGAATTGTGTAATCATCTACAAGTGATTGTTAAAAGGCGCTGAAATTAATGGTTATTGTCAATGTTTCGATATTATGAATAAGCTACTAGTGCTGCAACAACACAAACTTTCTCGCAGTATTTTCAACCCCACATACAGGCAAGCAACGATAATTTCACATGTAAATTGAACATCCAGAAGTAAAGGTTATCCAATACATCGTATTATAAATATATTCGAAAGGACGATATCATTATCTATAGCATATCTGTATATAGTGCATTCTCCGCGATTTTATTTTTAAAGAAATCTACTTTATTATAGTATAGTGATGGAAAAGCTGTAAAATCACTTTATTGCTTGAAATATCTCTCTCACGTAATGAATCGGGTGCTGTAAACTATTCCGGGAGTTGAACAACTTCAGAGTAATGTTACGGGAGCCGTTTACGTTTCGTGAATAGAATCAAAGATATTTCAGTCAATGATTTTCCATTAAAACGTGCACATATATTAATAAGTTATGGAACCTATCCAAATGTGCTTTACATTCGTTTAATATAAAAGGTCATGATGAACCTGGCATCGACCGTACTATATTTAATTTCAGTTTCTTTGTAATTAACGTATCTTAATCACATAACAGAGAAGTCGCGCACGCCCTATCTTTAACTGCGAGTGCTCTGCAGTTCAAGGCAACGGAAAAGGAGCACATTTAATGAATATAATTGAGTAATTACCAAAAACTGTTTTGTCGAGAATATAGTAGTTACACGCAGTTACTTGCAAAAAAAAAAAATCCATTGTCCAATCACTCACTGTAATTTGGTGAACGAATGTATGCAGCGTTCAGTGTACTGTAAATATTATTTCTTGGTGTGTTCTACATAAGTTACAAATTACAATTATCATTTTTGTGCCAATAGCATGTTTTATCTTAGTCTATAAAATTAAATACGTATTGTTCTTTCGTGGCAGTATACCGAATATCCTGATGTAAAAGGAAAGAAAGAACGCATTTATTATCGACAAATTTGAAGCCTACACGAACTTCAATTCAAAGTTACATTACGGTATATAAATGTCACAGTTCTTTTATTCTGCGCACAGTGGATATTCCAATTTCTTTTGTAAATTATACAAAACTCTGTATAGCCTGTTCAGTTCAGAAAAGTGTAGAAAGGAGATGAATTTTCATGAAAACACCTCCAGTGAAGCAAAGATACCTCAATGGTCTTCCCGCGTATAGGGCACCGACCGCCCTGTTGAATGATACCGCAGCTCTCCTATGCTCACCGGAGCAGTCGTGTATTTTCAGTGGTGAACTTACGACCGAACAATACAAGTGGCCAAGGACAACCCACATATTTACCTGCAGAAATTGCGCTTTTATACATTTTAATATCTTTCTGATAATACTCTTTCCACGTTCCGTGAGTTTAAAAAAAAGACTTCCGAAACATGAATTGCACTGTCCAGTTTACTCTGCTGAAAATGGGCAGAACACGTGTGAGAGGCTGTCTTAAATTAACTGTGACAGAAATGAAGTGGTGCAAAGACCGTGTGGCTTGATGAGGCATCTTGTGGGCTAAGGAACTGCGGGATGAAGCGCTGTTATGAGGCAGGATTGCCGTTGTGTGTGCAGTGTTACTGGCTGCGAGGAGGCCCGATGGTCCTCATTTTTCTACACTAGTTTTATAGCTTGGTCGAATTCAGCCGCTGTCTGGGGATAATTTCAGTTCTGATAGGTACTTTTTCATAGTTGTTCCTTTTCAATATCTGGCGAAAGCCGAAATAATGCCCTAACCGCCGGACCACGGACCGAGCGCAATCTTTCGTTTCTCATCTTTGTACATTTCACTCCCTTTGCATTTACACTTACGTGCACTGCCCTACACGCACAAGTCGAGAGAAGTCATTGGAGGTGGCTGCGTCTAGGGTGGTGCACCACTGAACATCTGGAGGGAACTCGACAGAACCAAGTGAAGGTCGGCGTCCGATCTCACGTTCCAGCGGGCTGGAACGCAGATAGCTCCCGAAATATAACAAGCATTACACTTACGGAACCATACCAGTTGTCGTGCCACCAAACAATAAATAATCAAAATAGAAAATTTAAGCAATTATACTCTGCTTCCTGCCGTCATGTTTTTATTAAGTTTTTTGACAGTAAATTTCAAATAAATGGTGTTACTATTGACTCCGCTCCACCCCAAAAGAAGACGGACGCCGTTGGGTCGTGGGGGTGTCCGCCCGGGAGAGCCAAGTGGACGGCGCGGCCCACTGGAAGAGTTTACATTCAAAAAGGTGGAATCAGAAACAGGCGGGAAGGGTACAACTACCGTGAAGTGCCCCCGTTCTTTAGCAGCAGCAGACAATTACAACTCCCAGCCAAAAAATGTTCGTTGTATACTCCGATTGTCGAGTGTCTTCTTGTGATCCTCACTGATTTCAGAGTGACGAGGTGAAAGGTGAAGTCTGTACAATAGTATATTTCTTGATACCTTTATAGAAATACGAAACATGTATCTACAACTGGAGCGCAGTTGCTGATTGCACACTACTTCACAGTTGTCTGTTCGATTGAAAACCTCTTTTCGATATGTTTTGTTTTACAACTGTAAAGTAAATCACGACGGAAGGAACTTCTTTCGTTGTCGTTACAGCAGCAAGGTTCGTAAACATAATTTTACAGTTGGAGAGGATTGATTGTTATGGATTCTAACGAGCGATATACAGTCAGCTTGTTGAGCTCAAATCAATACTCGGCGACACTTATACTACGTACACATATGTACATAGTCCTATTAGCCTTTCTGTGAAGATAAAAATGCGAATTGGCGTGTGTATGTTACATGAAAATTAGCTGGAGTACAAATATCTTTGAACCATCGACATGCATTGTATTACCAAGATATATTCGTATTGATGATCCATTTTCGTGTATTTATTGCGGGGATGGAGATGAAAATATCATTCCTTTCCAGCACCTTCATGGATTACGCGCGAGCGCTTCCCAGAGTTGTAATGTCGTCGCAGGAGGCGATTCGCAGAGCGCCCTATAGCAGGGGCATCGAGCTGTGGCTGGGGGTGGGATGGAGGGGTGCGGTTGGGAAATGTGGCAACGTCGAGCGCTGACTGCGGGCGCGGGGGCGTGCAGTGCTGCCTCCTTCCCCTCGGCTGCCCTGGAACAAAGAGGCGCACAGGTAGGCCTCGGACAAAGGCTCCGAATTCCCAGGCCAGGCGGGTCGCCCGCCCCGCTTCGCAGTTCTCCGCGGACTTCGGTGACACGCTCACGATCTGTCTTTCGTAGGGACTTTTCATGCAGGGTTTCGTTTGTGATGCTTACCGTTATTATCACGGGTATGCACAAAGACGTAGAATAATCAATATTGAAATAAACGAACTTCATCTTCTTTCAAATTCGATTAGCATTGATTCTCTAGTTTAAATAGGGAAGCGATATGAATTCAATTCCATTTTGAAACATTGCTCATATGTTTAGTAAAATGTAGAAGACTCTCTATTTATTTTCAATTAATGCCATGCTCATGTTGAAAACTTGAAATTGTGTTTCATTTCTTTGTCAATACATTACAGTGTACATATAAAGTGCTTCACTTGCAAGACAGTATCAAGTTCTTATTAGCCAGACGTTTGGTAAAAATACATTTGTTATATGTCAGTGATCTTGTTTCTTCGATATCACCTGCAAGAAGTGTTGATTCTGTAAGCGTGGAGTTAGGCGTAGGCCCTCGCGCCAGTCTCGCGATAGCAGAATTCAGACGTTGATGCTAATGCTACATAATCCACCCCTTGTAAAAAGTGAAGGGTAAATGTAGAGAAAGCTAATAAGAGAAAACTAATTGATTTTGCCTAGCGATGAAGTGCTTCATCTCACACATAACGAAGTCTCGCCGGGTAGGAGCCTGACTGCGCGTAGTCATGGTACCTGGCGCGCATTCTTATCCATCTCGCATGTCAGGAATGCGTGCAATACCTCATGAAATACAGCTTTGAGTCGTAAAAGCTAACTTTTCGAATGCTTTGAAAACGAGGAAGTTGCTAATGCGGAGCCCTGGCCGAGTGGTTGGCGGCGTCGCGTGGGCGGGTTGCGTGTCGCCCGGGGGCGAACGGGCGTCACGCGCCCTCCCGCCCGACCTTTGCGAGGGGCGGCGGCGGCGGCGGTGGCGGCGACGGACAATTACGCGATCGATGCCTGCGATCGACGGCCTGCCGCGGGGCGTTTGGAGGTCGCATCCCGCCCCGGTCGATGCGGCGCGCGTCACGCCACGTCGAGCGCTGCCCCCACCCCCCACCCCCCACCCGCCGTCGCGCTGGCCGGCGCTTCGTCATTTGCGTGTCCTTTCCCGCCCCCACTGCCGCACTGCTGCACTCACTCCTCGCGGAGGCGGCGGCGGCGGCGGCGGTGGTCTCGGTGGAGCCGATTTTGGTCGGCCGGCGTCCAATGATTTCGTCCTGCATTCGTTTAAACACGTGCTGGTAAACGGAAACATCTTCCCGACGGCTAACAAAACGTCGTAAGGCGGTCGAATAAGGTTACTATTTCACCTCAAAACAGCTTGAATATCAAGGCTACAATGTATGTAGTATGTGATGATGAGTAGGGGACGGATTTTGATATGAAATGTCATTTTCTTTCCTTTTCACTTTAGAATAATGCCAACAAACTATAACAAAATGACCTACTTTCTGACATTTCTTGCATTTTTCGTCGATTTCAACTAATAAATCTTTTTTTAATCTTTAGTAATTTTTAACATTTCATACCTTTTTCAGTCATTTTTAAAACATTTTTCGCTGATTTAATCGATTTTAATCTCATCTTAATTGATACTTCTAAGAATATTTCCGAGATGTAATATATGCTCTCCATAGAATTTCGGAGTAGCCTATTACCTCTTGCTGACTTGGGCGAATGAAAGCGACAGAACTAAATGAAAAAACAATCTACGTCTGATATTGGCGCTGTCAGAAGAGTTTGCTTGTATTCACTGCAACCATTTTCGTTTACCAGCGCGTTTTTGAACTAATTTTGCACATCGTACGGAAACATCCGACTTTGTCCGACCAAAATTTCGGCAAAAAACAGCTCCAAATCACCCAGCAATATTGTTGGGTATCGTCAACTTCGGTTGGGCATGAGTTAGTAATATTATCAACACTAATGCTTTGGCTATAATGCTGATGCCAACGATGAACCATTAGTTACATTTTCTCTGATTTCACTACTTCGAGGATCACCACATGCATTATTATTATTATTATTATTATTATTATTATTATTATTATTATTATTATTATTAGTATTTTGCATCTACATCACAACTAAGATGTTATGAGTCGGCTGAATATAAAATCTACTCCAGGTTGCAACTAGCTACCTAAGGAGCAGATCTAGTGGTTGTCTGTGCCTCTACAATGTGGCGCAATAAGTGGGCTGTTCCAAATAATGCAATTTCTTGCACTTGCCAGTCTTTTCAATGACCTGGGAGTTTCGCCAAGTTCTTACACAAAATTAGCGGAACAAATCCCAGAGCTCTGATGACTATCGGTACGACCTGTGTTTTTACGTCCCACATTCGCCTGATCTCGATTCTCAAACTTTTGTATTTAAGATGTTTCTCTGCCGCCTTGGTTACGACATTTTGATCGCAAGACAAAACATCTACAAGTACACACGATTTTTTCTCCTAATCCCGGATAACAATATCCGGTTTGTTTGCTGCTATCATGCAATCCGTTTGAATTTGTTGGTCGTACAATATTTTATAGACTTCAACAGATATCACCAATTTTGGTGAGTGTTCGTACTATTTGAAGCATGTGTTTGGAACTTCGAGGGCGGTACAGATCTGCCAGTGAAGTTAACTACATACCCAGTGGTGTATTTTCAAGTATTCCGTTTTTGTTAGAATTGGACAAGCAGAGGTGATGTGATAAGTGGTTTCTCCTTGTACCTAGAAAATGCGGCATTTATCACATTCGGAAATTTTGAGAACAGCTTTATCATAATGTCGAGTTCTCAACGAATGACCCTGAGCAGCTATTAGAACTGATTCTGATTCTGGCTTCATTCTTCCTCTTTTAAGCCACATAGATAATTGATCTTTATTGATCTGTACCTTGTCCGTTCTTTTTAGATATTGTCAATGGAGTAGATTGTCCACGATTTCTTTACAACTTTTGTGTCTCTCATTACATGTTTAGTAACAATAGAAACTCAGTGTCTGTATTATTCTGCGTGCCTTGCAGTTTTCTTTGCAATGCTTCTTGCTACATTAACGATGCCTCTGTTTTCCATTCTTCGGTCAGATTTCATGACCTGCCTCATTAGAGGATCATCTTGATGACTGACTTACATACTTTCCCATGCCGACTATTGCATTGTGCCAGGTGGTTGCAATTTGTCTGAGGCCTCTTCCGCCTTCCTTACGTCCCATTATTTATTATTATAACTATTGCTTGGCCTTTGTTACCATGCTTAGGTCTAGGGTTACCATGCTTCTACTACGGGAAAAGACATCACTTACAAAAAAGAGGATACTATAAAATAGTCTAATATAATAATTTATTTTTCTTGCAGGCAAAATACTATTGACATCACTTTCACAATCACACAATAGACGTACTTCAATATCATACTATCTTTTCCACTTTTATACCACAAGAATTTGGGGAATGTTGAAATCTTACTCAACAATCTTTTATTTCCCAATAAGTAGACAGCAACTCATTCAGATTACATTCTCAATGATGTATTGAACACATCTACGTCAAATACGTTAAACCTGCTCCTTGTTTTTGAATCACTGTGAATTTATGAGAGACAATGCTGCTGGTTTTAGCATTATGACTAGAGATTGCAAAATAAAATTCGCTAATTTTTATGAGTTCCGAATGGCACAAGAGACTTCGGGACTTGATATATCGATGATATTAACTTTACTAGGGCAGCAGAGCAGTATGAACACTACCGAGCACAGCATCTATGATCAGCAGCAGTTCACAATAAAATGTACAATATAAAATATTGTATCAGCTGATGTATATCGTTTATGAATATCACGCGACCCTTCTTTATTATTTCTGTGGAAACTGTCGCCTTTCAAATAATTTACCTTCTGCGCAACATTGCAATGGGGCATTACTCCTTAGGTTTGGACTGGCTGCTAGGAAAACAGAAAATATGAGTATCTCCCTTTGGAGATGCGTACCGTAATGTCGGTAGAGAATTAGGCGAGACTGGTTGACTCACAGCCGGGGCTCGAGGGCGGAAGAGCAGGCCAGCCTGGGCGGGAGAGCGGCGTATCGCAATGTCCGCGCGTGATAAGCGCTGATAAGGCTGCGATTAGATAGCTGCCTGATGGCGCTAGCTACATCTTGCTTCCATGCTAATTGCGACGCTTTCATAAGCGCCATATACGCCGTAGTGACGCTTCAAATCCGAGACCCTTTAAAAATATTTTTTTAAAGACATTTCCTAACAGAAGGATTGAGATTAAGATGTTACCTGGGAATATTTAAGTCTGTAAATTTGTCTTTCTTGTTGACGGACTAACTTGTTTAAACCAACCGAACTATAAAATTCGTCTGATAATTTGGTGACATATCCAGGAAAATGCGCGGCTGCCGAACATTGATTTCACACGTCTCCATACTCCTTGTTTTCAGTTGTGATGTGTTCGTATTATTTAGTAGCACCCGATGTACACGTGCTTCGAAGGAATTCGGAAAGGCCTTTGGAATGAAACTATTCCAGATATTCTGCTCAATTTTTGTGGGCGTATTCCGCTTTCGACAAGACATCATTTTAATCATTGCCAGCAGTGGGAAAGGAGCAGCAAAATGAACAATTTATATAACGAAGGCAGGTTTGGGGGGCTAGGTGAGGAGAAAGTAGACTAATTAGTTATTTGTCAACGTTTCGGAAAATGCATTTCCATCCTCGGGGATATAACATGCAATATCAAAAACACGCTCTAACTACATGCTAAGTAAACACTCAACTCTACTCTTTCTCCTACAATTACAGTAAAAATACGGAAGGGAATAATAAAATGAAAGTACAATACCTTGCAGTTACAAAAAACAACAGACAAGGAACTGGAGTGCCATACTACGTAGAATACCACACGTGATGTGATGAACCTTTGTCAAAACGGTGTGTGGTTTATTCCTTTGCAATTGTATGGTGTTGGATGAGAGAAAACAAAATGCATAATAAATAAAATATAAGTAAGCATAATGCGCGAACAATTGCTGATGCTCAATTTTGTCACCTGTCGTATACCTGGTTGGACTCGTGTGGGAGGGAAGGAGAATCATGCTAATGGCCAGGCTGTCGACTAACTACATGGCGTGGTGGATCACCGTCAATACGCGTCAGCAAACGCCTCTGACAGCGGTGCGGCGTCCTGGCTTTGTGACGAACGTTCCATTCGAGCGGGGTGTGGCGTGGGGGTGGGGGTGTAGTGGGTCGCTTGAAATGCGAGCTCTCTGGGCGTAGGGCCCCGTGCCCCGCCGCGCCGGGCTGGCGGCGCTGCCCGCACAGTGGTTGGATGCGTTCAAAGTCGTTCTGTGTTGGGTCGAAGTGTGTTCTGGCGCGAAAGACTGATTATGACCAACGGCAGTGGCTTTACTGTATTCAACTGTACCAAAATAGTCTTCAAATCATTAGCGACATGCAAAAATGTAATGGGATTGAAAATATCAAAACTCTTCGAATAGAGGTAAATCCAGTAATAAATTATGTTGATATGATTTGAGGTATACTGTGGTAAAAGAAACATCACGTTCCCATTACATTAGTGATATTAATTTTAAGTTTAACAGAAACTCTCAGTACTGAACCTGCCATTATTTCGGCCCGCCATCGCGTTATTTTGGTACCATACACCAGATCGTCGAACATGAAGAAATACGTAAGTTATCGGAACAGATTCAACAGCAATCGAGTCACCTCGAGCTGCAAGATTTCGCACGAGCTTGGAGCTTTACAACTGGCGCGTCGCAGGCTCGTCAAGCCTGACTTGCTTGTGGATGGGTAGCCTAACCATTTTCTCCGTGTCGCTCAAGCGAATTTCGATCCCTCGGCCCACAGTCTCCTCCGGCGGCCCTGCTAGGTGGTGGCCACGCCGCGCCCTGCCGACCACGTGCAGATTCGAGCCACCCCCAAGTGCCCCGGTTAGGCCGACGCAGGTACTTCGCTCTGCGCGCCGGCCGACACCCGATGATCGGCAAGCGACACTCCCGCGACTTCAAAAGAGGACCATACACTGTGAAGAACCGCTGTTTTGTAGTTTCAAATCTACTGCCAGAGCACTCTTGAGTTCCCTCAGAGGAAAAAGTAACGAACCCAAAGTTGAGCAGTTTGGTGAAGCGATACGGCGACGTCGTGCAGGGCGGCCGCTCGTAACAGGGCGGCCGCTGTGGTGTCGAGGACTAGGAGGTAGAATTAGTGTTTACTGCGTGGTGGAACTTACATATGGGCAGATCTTAGCATTCTCAGTCATTTCTTTGTCGAAGCAAACAAATCACCTTTTGGGCTGAAAATAGTACCTTCAAAAACAATGTTCGATATTATATTTAATTACGGAATGGCAGTTATAACTAGGCATGCTCTAACCGTCTTCCATTGTTATATAAATGTTCATTCTATGCTGACATCTAGAATGTTTAATTGTGGTCTGTTGCTCATTGTAATGTCATATTCTCATACGATGTCATGTATACAACTAACGCCGTGTACTTTCCTCACTAAAATATCTAATCTGCACGCAATCTTAACGCGTCTATACTAGCGATATTATTTGTTGAGGAAATATTAATTAACTTAATGAATTATTTCGGGGCAAAGAAATGAGGTATTAATAGTGTTCGTGCACAAAAAACGAAACAAAAGAGTACTCTACCCGCCTAATGGTATTTCATATTAGACAGCTGGTGTGGTAGGTTTTTCCGTTGAAAGAAATATTTTGTATTGATGTTCTATTGATAAATTTAAACAATTCAATATATTTGCTCACGAACTACTTGCCTAATTGTAATTTTATCTTTAAGAGTGTTGAAATTTCAAGTAAGTTGAGATGATATCTTATGCAAGTCTGCTATGTTGCATTAAATTTTCTATTTGTGACTTTCTTCTAACATGATATTTGTGTGGGAACTGCGAGTAGCCACGCCATTCGACACGTTTAGAGCAAAGGAAGAAAGAAGGAATCGGGTGTGACGGTCAGGCTATTAGAGCCGTGGGCACAGGTGCCTCTTCCTCTTTCTTCGCGCCTCCTCTCCAGGCCTCTCCCCTCCCTAACAGGATGACTAGGAGGCCGATTTCCAATGTGGAACAGAAATGCCTGGGAGGATTTGGTGATGCGTATCACTTCAGGTGTCGAAACGCGGGGCCATAGAATAGAGGATGGGTGTACATGTGACGCTAAGCAGATAAAGCTCTTGCCGGTTTCATGACCGACGTGATCATTCATTTTATAAAATGTTTATTTAAAATCTGTTAATACATGTAAACAATAAATAACTTTGTCAGTTAACCGCTCTCATCTCGTATACAATCGGATCAAAATGCGTTGTAGCTCTTATTAGTCCCCCGAATAAAATTTCAAAGAAATTATTGGGAGGAATTTATTATTTCATCACACTTATAATTACATATAATTAGATCATCTTTCAATTACAATCAATCATCAGTTACAATGATTAATTTACATTTATCGACATTAGCCCACACTGATATTAAATCTGTGTGTTAATTGTTGGATTGCCCAACAATTGTTTTTAAATTGTCTAATGTACAATTAGTATGATCATGATAGATTAAACCGCAATTTAAAAGTATTGCTTTGCAACTGTGTTGAGTCCAGAAGAAAACGTGTGCGTAGGTGTCGGTGAGGGTTGTTCAACGTGCGACCCGCAGGCCACATCCGGCCGAGCTGCCATGTATTGCAGCCCGCGAAGGATTATTAGTCAGAAATAAAATTACCTTACGTCCATGTCAGGCGAGAACATTTCGCATCCAGCGCTCTCGCCCTGACGAGGTCAGCACCTTGTTAGTGTAAAGATAGGTCAAGTTTTGGGTTAAATTTTTTTTCTTGTCTTTCTTTTCTTTCAGAAATTCAAAGCTGACACAATGTTTTTTCCGATATGCATGGCACGGTGTGATATCACGCATGGTCCCATCCCCCGCCCTACCCGTGTCCGAGTTGTTGGGCAAACTGTCGAGATCAATAATACGGGGAAGTCGGGTGTGGATCTCCCATATTATTATAGCAACTATATTAAAGATTTTAGTTGTGGCCTTGCAAGTTGAACACTCCTGGTGAAGATTATGCAACATACGCCGCTTACTGTGTGTTACGTCTTTCGATGCCAGGGTACTTTGAAAAATGCTTTCATCCCGAAAGGCATCGGAAAAGGGTCATTGTCTCAACTGATGTCACTGCAGGGCTTCTGACCTCGAGGTCCTAGGGTTCTAGTACCAGCTGCTATATGTATTGAGTTTTCGAAGCTTGCATGGTATTTGACGCTCAAGAATGGGTATTCTTGTACAGTATTGCGAATTTAACTTCTCGATTTTTCACGTTCTTTTGCATCCTCGTAGAAACACAATGTAAAGACAATGCAATACATGCCGCTTTCAGGTGTAGGCCTTTCTCAATGCAATGATATATAGCTACCGCCTCAGAAGCAATTCAGCCAACATCCTGTGTGTGTGTGTACACGGGCGGCTGGGGGCACGCCGGCGGAAGTGCCGACTCCAGGAAGGAAGCGTCCGCGATAAGCACAGGGAACTCGCCGCCACGTCCTGGAGTGGAGCTGAGCAGAGCCGATTTGCGAATGCCTCCTACCCCACCTCTCGGCTTGCGAGGCCTCCCTTTTGCGTGGACGCTCCACACTCCACACTGCACTGGACAGTTTTTGCCCCTCCACGCTCCAAGCCCAATGCTATTAGAGTTCGCGCGAAATGTGTGTACCCACGTGAAGCGCGAGCGAGATACGACAAGGTAGAGGGTAGCGACATCCATGTCGATGTTTTCATCGATATTGTAAAGTCGATGTTTTGTGAACGAAAAATGCCCATTATCAAAATTTTGTACAAGTTAAAATGTGAAATAATAACTGATAGTACCTTTTCAGTTTATCGGTTCGATCCAAATTAATGTTGTTTGTATTACATTCGTCAAGAATACTTTCGCCAGCGATGACCCCAAACGCCCTGGAATTTACGGTGTTTTTCCTCGATTTTGCGCGTCGAGAGGAGATTTTAACATAATTTTCACTTCAATCTTAATTATAAATTATTTAAATGGACCTCTGTCAAATTAAATTTGTAGCGCACGAACTTACTGTTAAAGGGTAAGAAAACAGCTATAAACATCAATGGGTTTAGGTCGATATCAATGTTATTATTTTGAACATCGATGTTTGAAATATTAGTAATTCGTTATATTGGTTTTCTTGTGCGTTCTTACACGGAATGTGAATGTAACCTTTTTTGCTCCGAGGCTGCATGTCGAATGGAAATCGATGTTTTGGTAAGGTATTCAGTGTTTGCGACTCCTCGTCACTTGAGCATCGCGCACAGATTACTAGGTCTAGGCACAGTTAGCTCTGCGGATGTGCCATTGATGTTCATGTTCTCAAACGTGTTCTAAAGAGGATGGATGATTTAAACATTGGTTAAACGTTTTTAAACGATCTTTTGTTTGTGAATGAAAAGAAATCAATTTTGAAATATGTTAAATTGTGAAATAAAGATATCATTGCCACCTTCAAATGTAGCCTTAACTCGCTTAACCTCTAACTTAACACCCTAACTGTCTTGTGCTTTCTTCTTGGGCGTATCTTGCTCTCCTGAAACGTTTTCTGGGTATGTTCGCTATATTCTGTAAGTCCCAATGCTACTTCATTTCCAGTTTCTTACTCTGCCTTTTGTCCCGTATGAGGCAAGTCTGATTGTCTGATCTACCTTACAGGAAATATAAAATTAAGAAACGAATATACATAAAGAAGTATTGTTGCTAAATGTAGTAAATAAAAATGAATGCTGTAATTTTATATACATCCTTTTGTTGTGGTCTCTCCGAAGACAAGTATTGTTTATCTGCGCTGTGATAGCTAGCATCCTGATAGAGGCTGTAGTGCCTCTGGCGATGCACATATTTATTCGCTGGACATATTGGAGTGGATGATTGCGCACGGTTTTTCCCGCTGATAATGTTTGCAAATCTCGTGTCGTAGGCGCCTCGCTCCTACAAACATACCAGAATTACGTGTACTGAGAGATATCGCAAGTAGGAAAACTGGTTCTCGCTAATACCTTTTCTGCTTCCTTTTTGTGAAGAATTTTCAGACTTTTCTTCTGAATTATTGCCACTAGCATATTTTTTAAAAATTTAATGTGTTCTTAACCTTCTAATTGGCAACGAACTTTACATGTATTCATATTTCCATAATTCCGTGCAGTTCTTTGAGATTCCAATGTATTTTGCAATGTTTCTTTCGCCAGGATCTATAGAAATAATTTATTTTTGGCCCTTAGTGCCCTTGTGGTTGTGCAGGGAAGTCAAAATCTGAAACAATATCCATAGTTTTGAAAGCCATGCTCTTTTGGCATGTTCCTTGTAAAGAAAATTTGCTTATTGGTTATAAGGATTTTAAGAAGCTCATGTGGCGCTGTCGGTTAAGATTCCTACTGAGTTCTCGTACGTAGACAGACGCTCCCAAATATAGCTCGCAAAAAAGATGCTTTATAGTTACTGTAGAAGGATAGTGTAAATCTTGGCTTGATTTCGTTTATTCTATGCTGCATTCCTTCGCCCAACTTCCATGACCTTGGGACTTTTCCTCTCACTCCACGTGCCGTGTGCTACGAAGTAGCATTTCGCAGCGCCCGGGGACGACGTGGACCCCACCCCGTGGCCCCTCGGCCCGGCCGCTACCTGCCGCGCCCCCTCGCCCTCTCGCCCTGTGCCACAACAGTCGCCCTTTGTGCGTCGGAGGCCGCGCGGTCCCACGTGTTCCCACCGCCGCAGTCGCGTCGCGTCGCGTCGCCTGGCTTTGGGCTTGTGCTCCGCGTTGCAGTGGTCCGCCAGCGGAAAGTGCGTGTTGTGTGCTTCGAGTGGCTGTGACGCGTGTGTGCGTGTGCTTTGATGTGAGGAGGCGTGTGCCAGACAACGGACGCTCGTGTGCAAAAGGAGAAGAGCGCTGTGCGGCCGCCGCTTCGGCAGGGGCCGCATCTACCATGGTATTCCATTAAATTCAAATTCAGCTTTCGATTGGTTTTGAAAAACGTTCTGAGTAATGCAACATCTGAATCATTGAAAGATGGGTAGAATCATTACGACATGAATACATTTTTGTATTTTTATTTGACCACAGGACGGCAGCTTCAGCTTGCTGCCATAATTTATTGTACTATAACGTATGGGTGAAACTTACTGCTACGTATGCATTACTACTATGCATACGCGTGGGAAGAGAAAGCGGTGGGGTGGGAGGCACTCTGAAAATTTTCAAAGATGTTCAATAGTCATACATGATGAAACATTTTATTTCCGTAAATGTGGGCTATTCCCAATAAATCAATGTCTTGCACTCCCAGTCTTTTGAATGACCTGGTAGTTTAGCCACAGTGTGCATATCAACATCAGTGCTCCCTGACGTCACTTCGCCTCTCTTTAAATTGACTTTTGCAGAACGTAGCGTACTGTGATATTGCCAGCAGTGACGAAGCTGTAGCTGTCTTACAGTAATCTCTCTATATCTGACCCCTGATGTTGTGTAGCGTTAGGCAACCAATGTGATTTGTAACAAATAAACGGATGCTTCTTTTACATGCAGGGATGAAATATTGAAGGGGGAGGGAAAGCTGTACATTTGCGACTGTCACTACAAAGCGGAGAGACCATCCGAGAATACGCTGTCAAGCCAAGGAGTAAACCCAGACGCGTTCCGCAAAGTTCGAGTCCTTTCCGCGATATTGTCGATGCATTGGGATGAGAATATTTGCATCAGTGACGGTTCACTACAAACTACAATAATTAATTACTCAATGGGAAAATATTTTTGAAATGATTATGTGTCGTGGATATAGTTTTTGAGGAATCGTATATCGTGTTTGAGAAAATAGCTACTGCTGGAGCAAGACTGTAACTACTCCTGTTTTTCTCTTAGAAATTAAGTCTCGTTTTGTGAGGACTCTTCACGAGAGTACTCTCAGAAACAACTTTCTTAGAAGAAAAATAAATTGATCAATACCTTTTATAATTGTTAATTGTAGCCCGATGAATTGAAAGCAAAGCAGGGTACAATTTGTCTGGTACATTTCACTTGAATATTCATTGATGTCGGCAATCGTTGCACATAATCAAAAACGTAGTTTGTCGCTTAAGCGGCTAATTCACGTGCTGAATGAATTGTTGGGAGTGACACTTCCGGTTTGTCACTATGAGCTCGTAGAAAAATGTTTCCTGTACAATAGTTACATGATAGTAGGGGTAAATTTCGGACTTGTAAATGTATTCTGGCAACTTGAAACTCGACTTCGTTCACTTTTAAGACGGGAGGACATTTGGAAGTAGTACGACGATTTCATTCATTGAAGAAACTAGACGTCGTACTTGAGTTCCATACCTGTTCATATAATTTGTGTTTGCTGCAAGAAACGTGGCATAGCGAAATACTGATTGAGGGGTGTAGATCCCGTTGGAATCATCTGCACTTCGTGTATTTTTTATAACGTCTAACAAAACAAACCTGAAAAATGAATGTGATAAACATCAATCGTAAATGAAATATAGACGTGATTATAATGGTTTTTAATACGTGCTATATGCACGATTATTATTTATTGATTTTTGTATGGCGTGTCTTGGATAGGACTGCAAGGACTATCAAAAATTCGAATTATCCTAAAACTCTTAATTAGAGAATTTGCATCTTTTTGTTTTAATTTTAGCTTTGATTCGTACATGTTTGATATGGTCCTACTTTAACTAAGTACATTTTTATTAGCAAATGTTATGTATAAAAAAGGCTGCTATGTATAGAAATATGAAAAAAATACAAATGTAAAATCATATTGCACTCACAATACACTCGGAATACACAGAAGCAACATTTTTAATTTGAAAAATTAAAGTTTTACAAAGAATTGTGGAATGTCTGATTGTTTACGTTACTTTCAGTTAATACTTTTTATGTGTATAGGTGTAGCACCCGTGTACAAAAACGTCTATTTAAGGACGCATGAACTATGAAGAATCCTCGATTCTTTTTCATTGACTAGTTACCGAGTTGAAGGGACCGTCTAAAGTCTTCGTATGTGAAGTTGGAATTAACCTCGTCGCACTGACTACACAATTATAGCAAAAAGATAGTTTTGTGCAGTGCCGTACCCAGCCGGAGGGCAGTGAGTGTTCCGTTGCGTCGGAAGTGCGCTGGGCCGTGTCCTGAGCCCCTGGACTGTGGCTGCTGCGGTGACGTCAGTGGTCCACGCGCGAAGCTTTCAGCGGCGCGGGGGTAGGGGCAGCTGGTGTCTCCCTGGTTGTTCCCTCGCTGTAGTTCTCGTTTGTTCTCATCGGTTCTCGCGGCTCCTTCAGCTTCTCTGGCTACTGTGGAAAGCGAACCACTTCGCCTCGTACAATCACTCAGACCTTTCGTCATTGTTTTTAAAGAGAAAAGATTCAGACTAGAACCCAACTTCAAAATTGTTGCTGACAACAATTGTACGAAGTGGGAGTAGCCTTCGAAAAGGTCTCATTGCATAGATTCCGATATAAGAGACATATTTCGTATGCCGAATACGAACGAAATCGCAATGTTTAAGGGCCTAGAACGCCTTGTGTCGGAGTACTGCGAAATGGTATATTGCAATGTAAAGTAATTTGCGAGTTTTTCATCTGTTCTCTCATAACCTGCGAAGTATATTTTCCGTCTTCAATTTGCTTGACGCAGGCCAGGGGGTAATTCCCTATTCATCAGTAGCACACTTATGGAGTTGCTTATCAACTGTTTATTATAGTTGATACCGAATGGTCCTCTTTCCTAACGATATTCTATGTAGAGAGACATGACAATGTAATTCAAGTACTTTCCTTCGTTTTAGAGGGTTTTCATTATATTAGAATATGTGTCAATTCATGCTTTTGTAAGGTAAACCAGTCTACGCTTGGCGAGTTCTTTGTAGAAAGTCGCAATGTAAGTTCTGTAGCACGTACTTCAGATGAACGTGGCCCATCACACAGTCCTGCTGTACAACATTTCAGCATAATGCATAAATTTGTTGTAGATGGGGAGAGAGGTCAGAAATTTCACGTCTTCGTGTAAACCAAACGGCAAAGAATCTACTCACAAACCATTTCGTGAGTGCTAAAGAAACTTCAGTATAGTGAATATTAGCTTACTGATTGATAGCCCATTTTCTTCCTCCTTGTATTCTTATTACATGACTATAGCTGTTTGTAGTGATAGACATGATGGTCTTCATTGCCGTACAGGTTGTTGACCATTCACAGCGTTTGCATGTGTACGTTCCTCGGCCAAAGAATCGCCGAAAAACATGCACATTGGTACAAATGTGACTCAATTTATATAAGATAATTTCAAAACAAAGAAATAGGTGCAGCTTAATACATTTTTTAGTAGTGAAAAACAGGCGCATACTGTGATTGCTTTCAACAAAATTGAAATCGCCTTTAATAACAAGTATTATATAACGTGAAAAGGTCATTTGTAATTGAAATCGGTAGCCTAGCGATCTTGAAAGCACAATAACGACACTAGCTTTTGTAAAGATTTGGCATTCGCAAAACATTTATTGCTCACATGGAGTCCGCTGGCTTGCTTGTTTGGTGGTACGTCGCTGTAGATGTACACACGCGTGATTACTGATTACATAATACGTTTCTAATTAGTGTTTCGTTCTCGCCGACTTTCTCGACGAATGGCGAGTAAGCAAATTGTTTTCTTTTGATATATCTAATTAGAGATGCAACTCCAAAATTATTCTATCTTATACAGAAGAAGTCAGACATGTAATAGAGACTATCTTGAGTTTACTTGCGAAGAACCGCAGTGATGGAATCTTTCTGTGAATACAAATTACCTTCGAAAGTTTGTTAGTTTACTGGGATATTTATAACTAGAATGTCACGAGGTATATGCTAGTTTCGTGATGCAATGTTGAATAGGCATTGCCACATTGCGAGACACTCGATTAGTACTTCCTTGTAATGGGCTTGCTCGAGGACAGCCTGCCAGTCTTGAAAACCTCAAGCTCGTGCTGTGAAGCATGAGAAGTTAATAAATGAAATACGTTTTTACCTACCGAGGTTTAGGATTTTTTAAAAATAATTTATTGTAGCAAAGTATTATAGTCCACAAATTTTTCAGAATAACATTATTTTCAGTCTTTTAGATAAAATAAGTGTGATTGTAAAGGAGTAGGCGTTTTAATCAAATCCTCTGACGAGTACACACTATGAAAAGGTGGCTGTGGACTTTGTTTACGTAACTCTGATAGGTGCAATAGACTGTGCAGTTGTGCTAGAAAAATGCTAATGATTGTAATGCTTATTTGTGGTTTTTTGTCTATGCTTCCCAGATTTGTTTCTAATAGCGTAACTATTTTTTTAAATTTAAGATCGCATCAAATTAGCGACCACTATTGCCTGTAACAGTATTGTAACTGCGAGGGTGACACGATATGATGATTGTAGGGGTGAAAGGACGAACACAATACAGCCATGCGTGAGGCGGGACTCGAACCCGCAATCCTTCGGTCCGAGATCGCTACAACACTACTGCCTTAGCGATCTCGGCCACCAAATCGGCAGCTTACCTATTGAAAGTGCGTATCATGCCTGATAACGTGATGACATGCGTTTTCTGTACGTGCGATATCGAATAATGTACTTTCTTACAAAAGAGCACTTCCCTTTCGGAAGTTGTAATTTTTGTATCCCTCAGTGTTACTGTTTCTCCTATAAAAGTCTAGTCATATTTGGATTTCGTTTGCTGTGATTTAGTAATGGAGTTTTTAATTGAAGTCACGCTTGCGAGTTACTCTTAATCGTATTTACATTGTTACATATCGTTCTAGTCGTTACCGTTTAGAGAAGGAAAAATGTAATACAGTAAAATCTGTGTAAACCGGAACTGTACAAGCCGGAAACCTGTCGTAACCGGAAAATTTCTCCAGCTTGTGAAGCTAAACGTTATTTTATGCAGTATAAAACGGAACCTCTCCAACGCGGAAACGTTACGGTTTTTCAAGTCCTGCAGGAGAAAAACATAATTATAAAACGGAATTCCTGTGAATATAATGCAGTTGACAGAGAGATGTCAGATGTTCTTAATGAAACAAATGCATCCGCAAGATTGTTTTAAATTCCTTATATCTGTGATACGCAATTTAGTTGTGCCAGTCGGACATTGAAGGAAAGACGGTTGTCAACGGGCGTGGATTCAATTCTCTCTACTCCACGTTTAAAATCATAACACCTCGATCAGATACAAATGCCCAAGCCCATTCGAGGGTATCAGAAAGTCATAGTATTGGTTTGTGTCGCATTGTGCGTTTAAAGAGTCAGCAAGCAGTCTGAATACAACCAATAAGGTGTGTATTTTTCAACTCAGAAGCTGTCAACGAAGTGTTCAATATTCATTTACTGGAGATTTCTTTCATAAATACATTATATATTAATGTATTTTGATAATTTTAACAATGTGTAATTGTGTGTGTGTGTGTGTGTGTGTGTTTATTATTTGTGTTTATTACTTTGAGGGTAGATAGGTCGGTTTAGACAAGATCTTTCTGTAGTCATTGCAATATGTATCCTAGAAAATGTCTCTTTGCTTTACAACATTTTTCTTTGGATTATGATTACAATTTGGTTAGTCGTAGTTACAAATGAATAATTGACTTTTTAATAAGTGAAATTACCCATAAACTGAGAAAATTTTTTCTGTAATATATCGTACTCCGTGTGCTTTATTTATTTGATCAGTTCCTGAACAATTCTCAAAACATTCTTTCTTTTCTTTGTGTGAGGTTTCTTTTCTCTGTCTTGCGAGAAAGTTGGGGAAGACAACGATTTTGGAATTCTCGCTTTGTATTTAAGGGCGATCCTCGCGAGAGATTCTTCCGAAGCATCTTTTTACTTTCCGTCGCGACCCATGGGAACACTACTGTTATGAGGCAATGACCCCTTCATTTTCGTGATCTGTTTGTCCCCGGCGTTCGTCATGCCCTGTGATTTCTACGCACGTCTGAATGGAGTGTGACTCGCATATCACATTTCATCGCCACAAGGTCGCCAGGAACCAGTTCGGACGCAAGAAAGCCGACTTGCAGGGCTCCTGCGGGAGGTAATTATTCGGGAAATGATAAATCTTGGCAATAGGTCACGCATTAAGACGTTTTCTGTTACTACCACCGCTCGGTGATACGTTCCACATTCTCCAGGGTGATAGCGTAGATAGACTGCGTAAAATAACATACGTGTGACATATATTTGGCTATCCGCCATTGTTGTTCCGTTGTGTGAGACAAACTTCATCCTCACCGTATTATTTTAATGCTCGTCGCTGCCGTTAAGTTTTTCCCTTCATGACCTACTGTGAAGATCACTCATTTCTAGGATCATTTGGGGCCAATAATATGTTTATTGCACTTATACTTTTGAGGACATGTACATGTTTCCGTGTAGTGTCTACTTCCTCCATTCTCTTAACGGGCATTCATGTCGATATGTTGATGCTAATTGAGCAGTGATCTTTGTTTACTATGATGATGCAGAATTCCAGTGTCTGTTAAGCGTTTGAGGGACAGAACATTCTTTATAATCAGATCTGATTATAACATTTTCAACAGTGAGGGATTAATCGTGCTTACGTCAAGGTTACAGATTTAGTGCATGTTTTATATAACATTTACTTTGCGTTTCTGTAGATCTGCCTTACTGTATTCAATTTCCCGGTCGTATTCCATCCTTTCTTTCTCTTTTTTAGATAAAAGAAATAGATTGGCTTGTTGATTCGCGATCCTCTCATATTAGAATGTGCCTACAAAATTTTATTGAATGAATTGCTGCCAGAGTCGCTCGAAGCATTATGATGAGTACTTTTTTTAATCTAGGAGATATCACTTATTTATTACTTTGTTATTACTTTACGACAGGGTGTATTGCGACAGTGGGTTTAGAAGTCTTGGAAAATGTACGCTATTATATAGGATGGAGAACCCATCAGTTGGCAATCCGGCGAATGAGAAAATAGTGGATCGTAAACCCATCTCGAGTTCTTAAAACCAGACAGTCCATCAGCTTGGTGAAGTATTCCACTCAGTTTGGCTTTGCGCGCCAAAGCCTTGTGTTGACGCTGTGAGAAGACGCGTTGTTTCTAACGCACTGGGGGTCCGGAGTGCGCGGAAATTGGGTCGATGCGTTGGCCATCAGTGATTTGGTGGCGCGAGTCCGATCGAATTCGTTGGCCAGAGCTCTCTTCAGTGGTGGCCCCCGATCTTTGACAGGTGAATGCCGTAGCAGCACCCGGGCGGCGGAAGCGCGAGGTTCTTCTCGTGGGGAGTGACATACACCTGTTCCTTTGAGTCCCTCCACTCTGTCTCTCGCCTAGAACAAGTGGAAAAAAAGTTTTCAAAACTTCGATATTTTATAGAAACATTGATTTAGTGAAACCGATGTTTGTACTTGTTTGATAGTTTATTTTTGAATTATAAAATATAAACAGCCACAATTTTTACACAACCATAATTTGAACTTTAGAACAAAGCCATTAAGAGAGAAAAATAATTTAATGGGATTTTTGTTAATAAATGTAGTGTATTAGTTTTGTATTATCCAATAAGATACTTTAAAACATTTCTTAATTGTTCTGCAATTTGTTTACTGTGTTAAGTGAGCTAAATATCAATTATAAATCAATACACACGATCACCATGATATGAAATCGCCTCCTCTCTCTACTTGTGATCATTGATGTTAGCGGTTACTAAAATACATTTACAAACATTGATGTTTAAAAACAGATGATCTTGGAACGATATATTTTGAATATGGATGTTTGATTGTCTTTGGCACATTCCTAAAAGTGTAAGGACCGGCGCCAGAGAATGTGTTATGAATTAACACGGGAACTCGTGGGAATAGTCGGGATGAGTATACGGAGAAATTTTCATATAACAATAGTTTTCAAGAAATTGATGTTAAACATAATTTGTCTTTCTGTTACCTCTCGTAGCTGTTGTTGAATAGAAAATAACTTTCAGAAGTGTGCCTTGGAAATGAAAAACATTTACCCCATTTACAAGAATTTCAGCTATATACTACCATATTCAGATATTTACATATGTCCAAGGGAAAATGCCTAACTATACCAATACACGACTTTGTAATCATTTAGGTCGAAAATGATTGATATTGAATAAAGTATTGGTAATTCAAATTTCCAAAGGCCTAAGGAATGACACTAAGGGAAGCAGAATTACAATAAAAGTCTATTGCCATAAGGCAACTATTTTGACAGCCATCATTTCTATAAAAAAATAAAAATAAATACTCCGCTATTAGCTACTCAGACTGTGATTTTGTTTTGAACTCTCTGGCTTTCCCGTTTTAAATCATCTGCCATTACATAAGCCTGGCAATAGTTTTGGTGTTAACAAAAACTGTTCACGTAAACAAAAACCTTCGCCCTTAACGTCAGCGGCAACTCGCGCCAGCATCCAGAGGGGCCAACTCGCCATTCTCTCCTTTCGCACTTCCGCCTTCTCTGCTGGTTGGCGAGAGTAAGAAACTCCGGGTATTTGGGGGGGCCTTCAATCGAACTCTCACCCTTGTGTTGTAGCAGTCAGACCCATGACTGTGGTTGGAAAAAACTAGGCGATAAATTCTGATGAAACAAATGCCCCTCTGAGTCACGCCGACCCCGCATTCTCCGTATGTCGAGCTGGTGTGTTCCTGAACTAAGAACATCTCTCTGAACTCTCCATGTCATTTCCTGTCTACGTGGCGCGATTCGACAGTCATCTATGCTGTATTGAAGCCAGTCGTGGTTCGCCAAAATATTGGCCGAAGGGAACCGAGACGACGTGGCGGTCAATGTTTTCAGTTGGACGCTTCGTGCAAGTAGATTAATTTTTCGCGCCAATCGTCTTGGACATTGTGCAGTGCCGATGCACTAGAGGCGTCGCTGAGGTCGGCTGCGCCGCGCGCGAAAGGCGCGCGCGCGTGTGGGGCGGGGTAGAAAGCTGTAGAAACGCGGCGGAGGGGCGGGGGCGGTCCCGGGCGAGCGCGTCGGAGAGAAAGCGGCGGCGATCGAAATGCCACCCGGTCGCACATGCAGATCGTCTCAAGAGGCAAAAACGAATTACGGCAACAGCAAACTGTGTACGCTATACTCTTCTGAGAATATAACATCGTTTCCAGTCATTTGACAGAAGAAAATCTAAGATATCTGTTGCCACGTTGCGGGAGCTGAGTTAGGGCGGCGAGGACTGACAGGAGTTGGCTTCAAGTTAGTGCAATTGATTTAATGAAGGCACTTGGGGGATATGCATTTTCTCAATACAAGGTACTTTATTTTCTGACCAAACAAAGGTGGGATTAGAAGGAATACGAGAACATTTAATTTATCATACCTTCTTTCGTAAACGAAAGAAATGCAAGTTCATATGCTTGAACTGATGATTGAGAAACTCAAATATAATGACTCCGACCATGAAATACATAGGATTTTAGGAGTAAAAGGTATTAAAACTGTAATTGATTCTTTACTTGACGTGTACAAAGGTCTTGTGATAAAACTCATGACAAAACAGCGATTAATTTTTCATGTGTCTTGACAAGCGGCTCTTACGTGAAGCAATTAGGGTTTACGAGCTATAGAGGTGGTGATTTTTCGTTACTTCTTTGCTGCTCTACTTTTTGTGAGAATTTTGTTTTTTCTCTGTCCCGTCGTTATCGTCCCTTCAATAATTATTCATTTACATACTACTAGTTCAGATAAATTTGGCTAATATCTGATATTTCTAAGAGTACCTTGCAGCCGTGCATCAGAACGAGATACATGGCAGGAACAATTCCCAAAGAAACATGCTTTAAAGTCACTTCTAATTCCTTCTTATGACGCTGCCCCTTTCTTTTGGATTCTTCTTGTACCGACAGCAACGGGATTCGGGCGTACGCTCGTCCATAGTATGTGCTCCACACTTCGTGATTCTACTTAAAAACGACCGATATTTTGTCATAATATTAGTTTAATGTATTGTGACGTCATGGATACTCACAGCGACCACAGACAGAGCTTTCGTATAACAATATAATTTATTAACAAGAAACAAAACCAAATGGTATGCAACCTTAATAATCTACTTCACTAGACCCTAGCTACTGATACCCTACTATCCCCTGATCGCGGGGAGCGATCCAAACGCCGATTAAAGATGGTTTTGAGTGTCATTCCGCCACTCCTACTTTTTGAAGCGCAACACAAAGCCTAGCGTCCGTGACCGGATGTCACGCTGGGACAACAATAAGCGTTCATGAGGCATAGACTGTCAGTTTGCCTCGATGCAGGAACCATCTTATGCCGATTAAGAAATTCGGGCTGAATCGTGGCACTCAACCACTATTCCACCTCGGAGCACGCCACAGCATCGCTCCCCGTGACCGCAGTCACCCAAGGACCTAAGTCCGCAGGCTTCGTCAACTAGTGACTCGAGCCTCGCGAGCCTGGCTCGCATATGCACCGTCGTGGCGCCAAGTTTGTGCACACGCACGAGTTCACCCGCTGTCTCCAGAACCCACCCACTGGCTCTGTACACTCTGTTATATAGGCGAGGCCCACGTTGATCTACTACGTCACGCCACCCCCATCGCTTGTTATAAACAGTGAATAGCCGCCGATTGATTCCAAAGCCTTGTGTCTCCCGTTTCCGCGTTCTTCCCTTTACGGAAAAACCCTACTTCCTGTGGTTAGGCTAATCCTCTACCAAGCGTCCGCAAATAGATGCCATGAGGCACGCTGGCTAATACGTTACAGTATAATCAGTACCTCATTATTATCGCACCTTACAAGTAGGGATGCGCCATCACCAAGAAAACATCAAAGTGGAGATTCTCATTGACATCCCTTCGTACTTGGTGGATCCGCCAGTTACCGGGCGAGTGCTCCCATTGAGCAGAGTTCCACGCGGAGCGTTGCAGTCGCCGCCTCGGAGGTGGGCTGCGTGGGACAGGCGACCGGCTATATCGGTGCTCCGGATGCGGGGCGGCGCGGGGCGGCGCTGCCCGAGGGGAAGAGGGCGGGGCGCAGCAGACGTGCTCTGTGTGACGACCGCCGGCGCCGGCATTCAAGGCGATGGCCCACTTCTTCCCAGCGCCCACAAGCCTCGTCTGGGCGGGAGAGGGGGAGCTTGGCCCATATGCAAGTGGGGGTGAGAGAAATATTCCATAAACATCAAAATCTAGAAATTCCAAACGAAGTTTCTAGGCGTAGACTTAAAAACTTTTATGCGATCATCTATGTTGCAAGATCGGCTAAATAGTATTGCAATTTTTCGTGTTTATAGCGACATGACCGAAAACATACATTGCAAATAATTATTAAATGAATTTTTATAATAAATGCAAAGCGCAGTGATGTTTTTGCTTTGCAAAAATCAACTTTGCTGAAGTTACATAAAATGAATATGATAACATTTTCATGACCAATTAATTATTAACATGACATTTCGAAAGAAAAATGTATTGTATTTTTCCCTTTGTACATTTTTGGTGACGATGAAGGGAGAGGGGCGATCCTTACCCGGGTCAACTACACACCCTGACTCCACCAATCGCCGGCCTTGGGGGGTGGGGGAGACAGCGCTGTGGATTGCGGTGTAGCCGGTAGACGTCGCGACCTCTCGACCTACCGGTCGGTCTGACTGCTAGGCGGTCGGCTAGGATTCGAGTTCTGTGGAGATGATAGTGTTCTGCCAGAAAAACGCCAGATCTTTTCTTTGAAATTTGAAGGGAGTGGCACTGTCAAAAATTAGGTTGTTAAAACAGTCTAAAATCCAATAGTTTTCTCAATGAATTATTATAGTATACATAATTTTCACGCATACACATTTTCTTAGTTTACCGTGATGTGCATTCAGTTGTTAATTTGCGAGTATTTCGTTGTATCTAAGGTTTGTACCTTGACGTTTCTATCATTTCCCTGGGAGAATCTTCGAAGCTGCTTTTGGGATGTGCTGTTATCCATATTTTGTTAATACCTAATGCATTTGTAGGGGAATCGCTGAAAGGGTTTCTTCAGTGATGAAAAATAAATCTTATAGTGCTACTTCGTGTGTGGACGTTGTTTTCTTTTAAATTGTATTGTCATGACATGTACGATTGACAGATTTGAAGTGTTACGACATTAAATGTCGAAAATGCTCTGTCGTATTCGTTCATAATTTTGAATACAAATATATTGCTTTTTCGCTGACTTAGAATCATTAGAGTTATATCCTCCTATATTTTAAGCTTATTCACAAGGTTATTGAAACATAGAAATAATGCTCGAGATGAGAATTGTCCGCTGAAAGCACAAGTGAGCACGTAATTGATGTTCCTTTTGCTTCAGTGTCTGGTCTTGAGATAAAAGAGGTTTATGGGCGGGGTCAGTGGACATTGAATGAGTAAGGTCAGTGTTGTTGATGGCATATCGTTCTAATGGTTATGGAAGATTCGGGTTTCCGTAACGATTCCCTTCAAACTAAATTGTAATGAATTGTGAAAACATTTCGGTTTGGTTCTACGCATTTGTTGCATTCCCAGTGTCGGAAGTTCATTTTGGTGTGTGTGTTCTTGTGGAGTTGATGGGAGGCTATTTGTAAATGTCTCAGCAGAAAAGCGTTGGAAGCTGGGTGGCCGCCTGCGCGAACGCAAAATTTGAAATTTTCCAGACCTTCAGCTGTTCCGCCGCCGCCATCTCCCTTCGCATCCCATCCCCTATCTCTCTGCCCCACCTATTTCTTCCCGCCCAGAGCCGCCTCCTGTTGCAAACCTGCGAGACCCGCCCTGCCCCACTCCTCGCTAGTCCTCGCCTCCCGTATCTTGGCCGCGTTGAACGTCCAGCGCTGCACTGCCTCGCAGTGACTACTGCCCCCACTCCCGGGCAACCGCAGCTCAGAAGGCGACCCGTGGCATGAGCACACTATGCGACCCGTTGAGGGGTGTGCCGCAGCTACACACAAACATGATGCACGCGCTTTCACTAGTCATCTTCAGTTGGTAGATGTTAAGTGATACGAGTAATCAACTAGATGAATTTCTGATTGCATTAGAAATCAAATACTTATGATACTCGTGTACTTTTCGTGCATATGCGTTCCGAATGTTGCACATCTGTCATGACGTAAGAAGCTTCATACGTACATTTTATTTTCTGGCAAAGAAATGTTTCAAATAATTAGGTTATAGCTGCAAAAAATCTCTTTCGAGATTTTGACGGGAACACATTTGGAATGTCTTAACACGTATGTTCTTTTCCTTCAAAAAGTAGGTTTTGTTTACATGAGTAAATATTATAATTCTATGTAAGAATTTGTTCCAATAGTAATGTTATTTAAAGCATGTAGTTACGTTTGATGGAGCGTTCTTCGAAATAGAGATGTTAAATGGGGGGGGGGGGGAGCTGCGGAGAATAGTCACGTGCTGAGGCGTGTTACCGCGCGTCACTGCACCATGGCTTTGTATTGGGCGGCGTGGCGGTCGTGTGCGTGTTGACTTCGTGCGTGGCTGGAACACGTTTGGTATCTTATGCAAGCGAAGTGGATATACTAGTTTCATGTCTTTCAGCTTGAATTTCGTTTAGCTCGCTTTCGAAAACGGAACCGAGATAATGTCGAATTATTTTTAATTATTGTTATATCTTTAATTTCATTGATAGTTCACGGAGACCTATCGCCAGATTGAAATACAGAGACTTGAGGCAGATTCTTAGCTGGATGCAGTTATTCAGTGAGGTGTTTTATTGCAAATAATTTTGGGTACTAAAGCTTCCGATTGGAAAATCGCATCCACTGAAAATCTGTCACAAGGCACTATATTTAAATCGGACAATATACAAAATGAAGTTATGTAAGTATGGGATTTTTTTTGTTTATCTTACTGTCGACAATTGTTGCTTTATTGGATAATGTTTATGCACAATGGAACAAGTGAGTCAAATAACACTTAAATATCGTTCTCAAATCTTCAAGGAATTCTGTAATTTCCTTCTTCGTGCGGGTCTAATCCCTTATCACAACGAAGTCTCCGATGATCGGAGATCGGTGAACGAAAGTTATGAACGAGAGCATTGTGATAGTTCACATGAGAATGTCGCGTTTTAATTTAATACATCGGTAAAAAACAACTGCGTTTAAAAGTGTGTAAGTCTCGAGGACGTTTTGTATTAATCTCGTTGGCCTAAGACCAATCTTCAACAATATTGGACAAGGACAGCGAAGTGTCAACCTTCCTTGGAAGTTTTGTCATATATCCGCACCCATGTTATCGTTTGCCATGTTCTCATGAAATTGAGTGGATTTCTTGACGATGATTGATGATTCGTCCTGCAATGGGGATGATTGTTAGGATGTTCCTCGTGAGGATTTGCGGCATCGCGCGGAGGGAGAAAAGTCTCCGCTGCCGGAGGCACTGCTCTGCTCTATTCCGCACCGCGCCGCGCCGCACTGGTGGCTGCCGTCGTGGAACCGCGAGCAACGCCGCCACGGGCCGCTGGCTGTGCGAATTTTATAACAAACGCCGCTCCGCCTCCGTCTCCCTCCCGGAACTCCCTCGCGGGAGTCGTTAGCGCGGCGCTGATGCGGTGTTGCCGGCTAGGCCGTCCGGCCACGTTGCCGCTCGCGCGCCTGCTGCTGCGCTGGCACAGAGGTGAGGGAACTCGGCTCGGCCACCGTCACCCGGTGGCGAGGCACGAGGCTGATGAAGCTGCAACGAAGGTCTGAGAGGGGGGTGCCCTTGCCTCAGCCAACATTCTTTTGTACTACTAAACTTATTCGGAATAATTACTTTTTCTAGATCTCTTAGATATTTTACAAGAAGCCTCCAAGCTAATTTTTCAAAAATTGCAAAAGTGCAATTTTTTTTGCGTGTTCCTACAACTACAATATTTCCCCCCCTTAATGAAATATCCTCATTTAATACATGTTGAAGTAAGTTAATATTCAATTTTTCGAAAATATGAGTAGTTTTCACGTGATTTTGTGTTAAATATAGGCAATTTTTGTTTTTTTAAATTCTTATTTCTCAAAAACATTTTTTAAAATACATTTTCTCGCGTGTATTAAAAGACTGTACAAATATGGTCCTGATCCCTTTTTGGCAAACTCCGTATTTTCGAAAATTGCAAAGAGGTTAACTTTTCAAAACTTCAAATTTGAAGGTAGCGATTATTTTCTTTAAACAAATCTGTTCGGCTTTTGAAAAAGGTCGTGTTCATTAAAATAAAATAAAATAAAAAAAAAAAAAAAAAACCTAGTAGTTTCCATATAATTTCACATTGAAATAAATGCAAACAATAAGAACGTTTTCTCAAAAACCTCTCCATTTTTTTTTTCACGGATGAAACAAGGGTTCGCTAAAGACAATGCTATAGGTACCAATTTCGCTGATCTCTCAGAATTTTCGTAAATTGCTTGTTGAAAATATTGGTTTCAGGCAGTTAGATTTTTAAGCGCCGACCCGATTTAGTTTGTCAGAGCTGCTGATTTGATTTGGTAAGGACGATGGTGTTATTACTACATGAAACTGTATCAGTGTTTTCGATCCCAATGTCGCGGAGTAGTTACAAATATATCGCGGAAATATGTGCTTTTGTAGCACCGCTAGTTGAAAACAATGAACTATGTTATTTACGAACAGATCTCTGTAGTTGGAAAAAAAGTAAGCAACCTAAAAGTAAGATCATTTTTAGATTTTTTTTTTTTTTTTTTTGTTGAGAGTTTTTGTCTGTCTTTCCTATCCCCGTCGTACGGTTAATCAGTCATATTCATTTTGTTTTGATTTGGACAGCATTTATCACCGGTGAGTGCTATTATATCTTGCTCTAAATTATGAAAAGGTCCTCTTTTTTTCTGCCCCATAAAATGTAAATAATTGTGTTAAGCAATTCGGTCCTGCATTATTCGAGTAACATGTAATGAACCATCACCTCTTGATGGTTGCGGAGAAAAGTTAGTTTAATGTATATAGCTTTCGTTTTCTGGTCCTATGTCGTGAAGGATTGGAATGTCAGAAAACAGACATGGGTTTATTATTGGTACATCCGAAATGTCTGCATAGGGAGAACGAAAACTGTTCGTGCTGTTCCTTTTGCTCGACAATGGTTCAGGCCGAATATATATATTCCGACAGAGCCATTGCGTGTTTGTGCAGAAACCGAACGTGTTTGGGCTTGAGGGGCTCCCGCTATAGAATGCTCCGTGTCTTCTCGAGCACTTGCTTGCAAACTTCTTTGTCAGCGAACCTTTTGTTGGGAGGTCGGTTGGACGCTGGAGAGAAAAACCTGAGTGATTCAGCGCCGCGTCTTACGACGCTGAGCGGCGCGTGACCAGTGGTCTTCGCCCAAGGGAGGTGGGGCAGGGAAGGCAGAATTTCTAGTCGCTCGTAGCCAGTTCGCACAACGACTGCTGCGTACAGGTTCTTTAAGGACACGCGATGGGCTTTTCAACTGCGTATTGTGTGCAACAGGGACGATCGACTTCGAACAACGCAGTTGGCAGCATCAGACTACTGAAGCGAATGCGTAAACCATTGCGCCGGTATTGTTAAGGAAAGAAACGGACTTGTAGTACTATCCTATAATAAAAATTATGTCAGGTTTTCTGAAGAACTGCGCTATTGATGTGTTTGAAGTGTTGTTGACAATGGATTCTGATTTAATTGGAAAATTATGGAGGTTGACTACCTTAAATGGATGAGACCCAGATGTGAGGAGAAATTTGTGGGAAAATACTTACCCATGATGCCAAGTAATTCGATGACGAACGAGGAAGACCCTGAAAAATTGAATACTTCGTCTCAAGAACGAGGCCGACTAGTACCCATACGAACGGTCCTCATGCTTCCACGATCGTTATTCCGATGTATCCCAAGGGGTTGGCGCAGTTGTGTCTTATCAGAAAGTGACCTTGAAACGCTCTGAGGAAATTCCGCGTGAAGATGGATGTTAAGCGTTTGGACACGAAACTGCTAATTGGACAACATGGGGCAGTGGCGCGCTGTCGCGCTGTGCTAGGAATGGCTGCTTTCGATAATTGTATGCCACCTGCATACCCAAACCCTCCCTTCGAGTATGCGATGGCCATTCGGAACGCTTCATGTCGGTGTAAACATCTTTTACGTATTTTTCGATATATTGTGCTGTTGTAATATGCACTAAACGCAACCAAAAATAATGAAAAGTCACTCTTATCGTTCGGCATCTGTTAAAGATTTAAGTCGGCCGTTCGTTAATAACAATCAGAGCAAATGAAATAAAATTAAAGATATCGTACGAATATATTTATTCCAAGAAATAGTAATCCTTGTACGCATGTATGAATTTTTTAATCATAAAGTCGTATGTATTCAAGGCCGAAAGTATTGAAGGACACGCGGCCAATTACACTAATAACAGACTCGTTAACGCACAGTCGATCGTCTGCGCATGCGCAGTTCAAGTTTCACACCACTTAAGTGCATCTGCGCATGCGCCGAAATCGATGGTGATGACGCTAGGGCGTGCACAAACTCCCTAATATCAGCTCTCTAGTCGATTTACGAAGAAACCGCGTCTGTTATCCATCGTTTGATCGTCTTTTGAATCCCAGTTGCCTACCGACGCCCCCGCATAAAGGACAAACTGAGCCCTCAAGGGAAGAGAGTGGGGCTTGCGTGCTTGGTTTGTGGCGATTGCAAATCTACTTCAGTCGCAATGTTCCCTCAACTACAAAAAGTATTCGAGTCTCGTTACAGCAAAATTGAATGCTGGGGACAAGTGTTTGTGAAGTACGATGCGCATATGTCTATGCACTAAACGTCTCAATGCAGTATACTGCATTGAGACGTTTTGTGAGTACATACGGTATATATGATGTGTTGTTGTGTGTGTTTTAATTTTTTTTATACAAGAAAAACCTTTTCCTCGTACAGTGGAAGGGATAGTGAATAGTTTGACGAATTACAGATGTAATACCCCAATTACATCTTAATTTGCGAAATCCCAATTACATGTAGTATTCCATTATACCTCAAATTGTATATTTGATGAACGTTCGTACATTATCGTAGAGACTAATTGCTTTGTGGTTCTTTTGTGTTTTTTAATGTTTTCTTCTGTGGTTTCCGTAGGTTTTTTATCCAGTCAATAGTTGGTTACCCTTTACATCCCCATGGTATGCACATTCGACCATACGACAGACACCAACACACTTGCGAACCCCTCTGATCTAGTTAGCCGAACGCGAGACTCTCCGCGACAACACTTAAATGAGAGACGAGGCAAACAACAGCTAATCTCAAGACAGGACTCGAACCCCAACCCTTGGGGCCGAAGCGCTGAGTCGGTACACGCGCTTGGCCACCGGGACCATCCAGATCAGCTTCAGTGCTTTCAATATTAATAACAACCATCCAAGTATTGAAATCTTCACAATTGGTCAGTGATGCTAAATATGGTATTCAATGATAAATATGGTATCGATAACAATCGAACGATATAGTGATCGATACTAGGGACTTACACCACAATTGACAGATATTGGTTCTCTGCGTTTGCGCAATGCTCAAAAGTGCTACAGACTGGTTGGGATATTGCTTCAAGTCCCTCCATATAGACGTTTGAGGGTCCCAGGGCAGGGAAGCTCGCCCCCACTGGCGTCGATTGCTCCGCGTCCGTCTCTACGACTGAAAATGCCGCCGGCCAGCCATAGGGCGCGAGGGTGGGTGCGTTAGCAGCCATATGGGAGTCGGCCGGGCGGTTCCGTCTCACAGCCGCCGTGAGAACGGCCACCCGCCCTGCCCCCCTTCCGGCCGGCGGTGCTTCCCTCCGCAGACAAAGAACGCGGCGCGGCCTCTCCACGCCGCAACGCGGTCTTCTATACAACTCCCACGTTATTTCAGATTTTTATCAAAATAATATTAGAAGTTATTCGACTAAATGGCCCAACTAGCTGCGTACATAGGCATGCAGGTCATAGCACGTGAAGCCAGTTCCTTGCAGATGGCTGTCCCTTGCTGAGTAGAAACGACGTAGAAACGTAGTGTAAACTGAGTAGAGACGTAAAATTGCGAGTGTGTGTGTGTGTGTGTGTGTGTGTGTGTGTTGGGGGGGGGCGTAGGTTGTGGCTTGACAGCGCTTGTTTGGGAAGGTCGTACTCCCTTTGTACCCAGGAGGGGGAAGTTACGTGCGTAAAGTGCGGACGAGTTACTTTTGTGGATGCGTATGACCGGTGTCTCAAGAGTCGTTTAATTCAGAGTAGAATTAGAATGAAAACATTACTTACAACGGTCGTACTTTCCTTCCCTTGTCCTTCCGTTATTACGCACTAATTAATTCAATACGATCCAATTTAAGATATAGACAACCATGTTCTACTTGCTGTAACTCGAAATTGTGATGCAGTACTGAGTTTTGTCTATTGAAATCACAGTTCTCTCATAGAGTTTCTCACTTAGGACAAACATGTGTAAATCTTGTTTTGTTTTTTCGTCAGTGATATAACTATGCGGTTCACGTATCAACAACGTTAATCACAATATACTGTCGAGATTATTACCTCCATTTTTAAAAAGTTTGTGAAAAAGCTATAGAAATGTTACTGCTACAAAAAATTCCTGTCTGGGCCTCAGCCAGCATATGAAGTATCCACAAAATTCAGATTTTCCAAAATAAATTCCTCCGAACCATTACAAAAGCTCCCTGATTTTTACCTACCTCTCAATTACATTACGAACTCGGCATGACTTCGATTTCCATCCATTTCTCCCTCCTATCCACTAGCTTCTATCTTAAAATACCCTTGATTCCCTCAGACGTACGTTTCAAAACCGGAAAACAAAATCCTCACCACAACACACTAAAATGGGAACTACAGCGACAGTCCTTCGACCCCCCCCCCCATCATTATGCATGCAATATGGCTTTGCACATTCAATGCACGTACTCAATGTATTCATCTGTGAATATTGTTCTTTAAACAAGGCTAATATAATAAATTATCCCCGTAAGTATCGTACTTCGGGCCAAGCAGAAATAAACAAAAAAAGAGAAAAAAATGTTAGTGGTATACTGAGACTGAACATATTTGTGAGTTTTTCTGTATAATTTTGAGAGTGAAAACCAGCCACATTCGGTTTGCTATCTTTGAATGCCGCCATGCCATGAACTTCCCGTTCGGTTACTGACGTATCACAGTAGTGGCGGGTGTGACACGTGTCATCTTAGCAATCGCTTTGTAATTAATGCGTGACCTAGATTAGCACATGGGGCACTGTTACGAGAATTTTTATCATGTCCATTGTAGTGCTGTCCTCCTCGTTTAATATCTTTGCATTAAAGATGTCTTCCATTGGTACTTTCTTGATCTACCCCAGTCTTCGAATTTCCCTATTGTTTTCAACGCGGGACCCACGCACTCACTTAGTTGCCGAGAAAACAGGTACGAGATGAAGGTATGGTTACTATTTTCACGTATGGGTTACACGGAAGTTTCTTGTGTAATTTCTTTGAGAGAGATCAAAAAACGAAGTAACTTTTGTCACACACTAAGAAATTGTAACGAAGTAGAGAAATATGAACTGTATTTTATTATATACAAATAGCAGTTGTTTTCTCTAAGTTATAATAATAATAATGATAATAGTAATAATAATACTAATGATGATAATGATAATAATAATAATAATAATAATAATAATAATAATAATAATAATAATAATAATAATACAGCGCGCCAGGAAAACCTCTCCGCAGACACACCTTGTTCATGAAGAGTTATATATACTACCGACATGTTGATAGCATGAGCTGCAGCAAAAATGTGAATTGCCTACTCCCCCCAAACTGAACAGATGCTGGGAGTATTATTCCTTTCACTTGTTTCACAGTGATCTGCTTGCTAAAAACATGAGTGCAATTTTTAATAAGAGGCTCTATGAGGCATTTGTGTTAGTGAGGAGAGACTTTCCTTGCGCACTACAGTTATAAGTACCTGAGATTGCAACCTTTTAATATGGAATATTTCAGAAAATCTTGTCTAAAAGGGAAGTAGGGTAACATTTATAATTTCTTTCATGCATCATACTCATTTCAGTCATCAGAATTAACAATAGGTGGAAATAAATGGGTATGGTTGTACAGTATCCTATATACTCGTGGTATTCTACAGACAATTGTGTAACAGACTTCAAACTCTTACACCCGCAGTTAATAATTATGTCGTAACATAAATCAAAATGTTATGTATTGCATTACTGGGTTAATCTAATTCAAAATATTCATATTCATTCATTCGTTCATTCAGTAATATTTACGCCAGGCAATCTCCAATTTTCGTAAAATTCTTGAATAATTATTATTATTGATATTATTTTATTAGTTAATATTATCTTATTAATTTAAGTATCATCATGTTTATAGGTAATATTCACGGCTTTTTATAACCATATACCACAAAGATATCTGGAAGTGTCGAATAGAAAACATTCTGAAAAGGAAAGGAAATTTAGGATATTTCCACAAAACTGGTTTTGGAACTTCGAAGCACAGCGAAAAGGTGGAAGGTGAAAAATTTAGATATGAAATAAAATTCTAGTGGTATTGGTTATTTGTCCAGCAATAAAAAGCCTTGCATTGATTAATTTCATGAGAAATTAACAACCATTAGAAAACGCCTGGACAAGATAACCCGCATTTGAGACATCCAACGTCATCTTACAATATCGTCCCCCATGATCATAACGATCCAAACACTATTATGATGTGCTCGTAGAACTGTAATAAGTGTGTAGAAAACATTAAGTAATGTAAACGAAATTTGAAAAATACTTTTATGTACAAAACTTTCGTCTATAATATTTACCGAATGAAGGTTGCCGGAATTCCTCCAGTTATTGAATTATTTTTGTGGATCCCTTTCAATTCTTTTTGTTTCATTGCTCTGTATATTCGAACTTACCTTGGGTTCTCCTCGCACCGGACTTGAAATTGCTCCCGGAGCGTCTAGCCGCCCTCGGGGGCAGGTGGCGCAAGCGCGAGCCTCACCCCTCCCGCGCCCCTCGCACTTTCGCGCGCCTTGCACGCCACCTGCCCCGCTTTCGGGCAACCCGTTGGAACAGGGAGCCAACAGTTTATTATTATTGGTTTTTTCTTTGTTAGAAACGCCGGGTCGGTTTCCGGAGTTTAAGGTGATTAGTTGTCACCGGCTGTATCATGTGCGAAGGTTGTTAATTGTGTCGACATATGCTTTTTACTCCCCCCTTCCCCTCCACACACACTTTTCTGCGGCGTGTATTTCTTCGTAGGTGGGTCATTTCTTATCCTAGTTGAAATAATAACTCCTTATCATTTACCTAATGTATTGCAAGACTTCCGGCTTCTCGTTTGTACAGAGAAACCAAAATTTTCCGTTCTCTGCCTATTTTCAAATATTGTATGAATTTCTACTTCACTACGATTCCTAGAAACATTCAACTGAACTATACATGACCTCTTGATTGCACGTATACTTAGTACATACAGATTAAGAAGTTGTCGCTCTTATGTTAACCTTTTTTTTTATCTTGGGGATAATAAGTCTCGTATATAAAAATGTACGTGTAATATTTGGAATTTGAGACAAAACGTGGGGCTAGGTAGCGGGTTGCTTGCGTTTGAGAGCATTAGAACAGCACTCCTTCCCTGGGTGATATATTATTTTGATATTCTTTAGCAAAATGAAGATAATCTGCATATGATTTAATTTGCCACACATGAGTTTAACTCCAAACCGTATGTACGTGAAAGCATGTGATTAAATGCGGTTTCAATTTCTTCAAAATTTCCATTCAGGTGCCTCACTGTTTTTTCGAAATTTACGAAAAGTAAACATTTCCAACCTACACAATTGAAAATAAAAATGCTTAAACCAAATGTTTTAAAAATTTAGCTCGTTAAAAAGGGTCATGTTCAATTTTGAATTTAAAAAAATGCTGGTTTTTGTCTAATTTGTGCTTGAAAGTTATGGAATATGTAAAAACATTCTCAAAAACCGGTCCAGATATTTTCACAGGTAAAACAAACATTTAATGGAATGTCGTAAGTCGAATTTGTGTTAAACTCTCCGTATTTCTGAAAATTGCAAAAACTGAACATTTGGAAAGTAAAAAAACAGAAGATAGAGATTTTTGCCTTAAACAAAATATCTTCTTAAAAAATCAGCCCATTAAAAAAATGCAATGACCATTTTTTGGGGAAAAAAATTTAGCGAAATTTCTTCTAGAATTAATGTAATATATACAGATGTCCCACCAACTTCAGGCCACTAGAAAAATCCGTGGGGAACAGGAATGGATCGAAAGGATATGAAAAATAAGTAATTTAATTTTAATTCTAATTACAATTGAAAATCCCAATATTAATATTCTACATTGTGTATTCTCATTGCATTGATGCATTTTCTTTCAAGCACTCCACAAAACATGTTTGAAATCAACCCAATTACGTTTCTCTTTAAAATATTATTTAAAAGTAATATGAATGAATAATTGAAAAAAAATTGAGTACCGTAATTTCGTATTAACTTTTCTTACTATTGTATATTACCACTATATGCTGCATTGGCCAACAATGCTGCGATGGATATTTGAAAAGTTCGTTGTTGAACGGTGTCGTGATGGGAAAGATTAGATTATGTTTTATTTACTTAAAGTTGCCTTCAATAAAATAATATATTCAAGTTGAGGGAAATGGATTAATACGTAATATGCTTAAGGCTATAATAATATGGTCGTTTCGAAAGCATTCATAATGCGATGTATTGGATGGCCTTAAGTTCTGGATGTTCAATTTATATTTGAAATTATCCTTGCTTGCCTGTATGATATACTGGAAGTAATGCGAGAAAGTATGTGCTATTTAGCACTCGTTTCGGATTATTCTGCTTTCGTTTTCTACTGTACAGTGTGAACAGTTCAAGTAGTGAAAAACATTCATAATGTTAGTGAAAATAAGGAATTGTAATGATAGTCATCGTAGGACGAAAGCAGTTTGATCTCCGCAGTTGGTAAGCCACGGCCGGCCGCCTCAGCACACGCCCCATGCTGGGAGCCGAGCCGAGCGGGACCCGACCCGGCCGCACTTGCCCGACGAGCAAGCCGTGGGCGGCGGCCTGGGTTGGGGAGGGGGCGGCCGACAGCGCGGCCTGCTGCTGCTGAGTCACTGGCGCGGGCGGCGTTGCCACGTCGCAGTTCCTGGATCTCACCGCAACGTCCCGCTCGCTGACGTCCATGCTGTGTTGTACTAGATGTGCTAGGTCTTCATTTGGCTCTAGGGGGATGTATTTACTGTCTCTGTATGGTTTAGAAAATACAACTTAGTTACTGAATTGTATTTTCTTCTGTATAATGTTTAGTTTTACCATATTGCTTCCTACAGAATTATCAAGTCGATTTTTATTTCCATTAATATTTTGAGTGTGACGTGGTAGAGAAATAATGCAAATTATACTATACTATAAGGTAACCAATCGCCCTCGTTTTATAGGTCTTGTCCTCTTGTTCGATATTTTAAAACTAATCTGATAATCTGTATCAAGGAATGCCGCGCCGTGTTCTTACGCGTCCGCGTACAGTTCGGGAAGACGATTAGGTTGTTAGATCGGCGGGATTCCGCCCATTTTCAGCGGATTTTCTACTCGTATTGCGAAACAAAAAAAATTCGCAGGCAGCGGAAAAAAAACTGGAAAATAATTGAGATGGAGGAAAATAAGTGGAATACTTTTTTATTTAAATAATTAAAAGGGTTAGGCGCTGGTACATGGACATAGTGTATTTTTGTTTTAATTAATAAAATGTTACATTTATGTATGTTGAAATTGTTCACCGTAATAGGACAGAAAGGCATTGGATACTTCCGTTACGTCAGTATTCATCATATTTGTTTATTAAGTCATGTTACATACGCTTAAAATCGAGCGGATTAGATCCTATCACGTCTAACAGAGCCCAGGGCACGTGCTTAAGCACGTCCATTAAGCTTCGCCTTGTTCAAGTTTTCGAGTCATTGCGTGCTTTTCGTTAACAAACGAGTAGTTTAACGTAGTTTCTCTCGAGGCAGTGCATCTGACTGTTTTTTCGTTAATTTAGCGTTACAGCTTTCCCCCCTTTCCTTTCTGTTGTTAGGTTTTTGTGTGCGTGGAGCCGTTTTAGAAACAGCGTAATTACGCTCCAGGAAAAGTTAGAGGGCAGAGCCCTTGCAGGGCTTCTGCGCGCCTTTGATCTCCCACGAGAAGAGGCAAAAAGGCGCGATAGTACATTTCAGGTTTTAAAGCACAGCGCAGAGGGCGATCTTGTTACGTATTTATTTGCTGGAATTTCCCAGTAGGTGGCGTACAAGACGAAGGTGCTGCGACAACTAGGCAGGGTTTGGATAGTTTTTTTCCACAAGAACATTTTCTGTTCAGGAAACAAACTTACCTGTTCCCGAGAGTAGTTATTATAAATGTTCGTCGTAAGCAAATTCTACGGATTCACATTTCCTGTAAGTTCACATTAAAATCCCTCCTTTGAGAGCCGAATAAACTATTTTCGTCAACACGTATTGAGGCATGCCCCCCTGCCAGAATAACGGATGACGTGTTCGTTGTGCGAGGCTCATTGTAAACAAAACCCATTTTGCGTCGCTACATTGTATTCGTAAGTTCCTGATCGGTGGCTGATACCGAAATAGGATTTTTATTTCATTGTCACTTGAATGGATTCGTTGAATATGGCAACACTGTGCTGGAACCCCTCGCAAAACTGCGTCTGCCCCGCAAGCCCAGCTCTCGTTATTCAGTTCCTTTTTTATTTTATTTTTTCCCTTGTCGGTCGGTGGGTTGGTTCGGGCAGCCCTCTCCCCTCTGACGATCTCCCTTGTGTGCTCCGCTTCCAGCCTGAACCCCCCCACCTCCATTCCCTAGGCCGCGGCGCGCGCTCCGATTGGTCCTCACGCTCTGCCAATAGCGGTTAAGGCCGAACCGAGCGACGGTCGGCAGGCCTCGGGCGTGTGCCCACAATAAAATCCCCCCCCCTCCACGCCGCTGACGTCATTGCTAGTATGGCAACGTCGCACGACCCGAGAGCCAGTATTGATTTTTCCCTTTTCAAACTAATATATATATAATAAAATTTCCGGACGATGAAACATCTTCATTTGAGGACAAATCAGAACTAATTAAACTTACCGTTGTGTACGATTAATCCTCAGTTTCATATCTGAAAGAGAAAATATGTGAAGGGCACACGCAGGATGTGAAAGCAAACTGTTTTCGTAGCAGTAAATCCATCCAACAGCAGAAATAGTCACTGCAGTCTGGGATGGATGCGAGAGAGCTGACGGCCACTTGAAGCGCATGCTATTCCACTGGAGCTGTCACAGCCGAAACACGCGGACGGCACTTGGCCAGCCCCATCGCAGACGCGGTGCTTTTATTGTGTAACGGTTGCATGTGAAACGCAGTTGCCTCGCGGCGGACACTCGTTCTCACGGACGCTCTCGAGAGCAGAAGCCCCGTGGCCTCTGTCGCGGACACTAGGGGTGACGCCGCCATCTTGTGCAAGCGCAGCCGCTCACGGCATAAGTATGTGTCGTTTGTTCGTGTGAGAGGATTGCACGCACAGAAGGCTTTCGCGCTGGGAGGAGGCAGGGTTGGCTGGCTGGCTGGCCGACCGGCCAGGAGTGAACGCCGTCTACGGCGCGGGAGGGTGGGCTCTGGTCTGGCGGTGGCTGCGTCGAGGGGGACGGGCTCCGCTCAGACTCGCTCTCTCCTTTGTGAGCATGCGCGGCGCGCCGACCAATGGCGCGTGGCGACGGGCGTCGCGTAGGCAGCCGGTTGCCGTAATGGCTGCATGCGGCGCGGCGCAGCACAGCGCAGGCCCTGCCGGTCGGTGTACAAGCGAAGCGTGGCCGTGGGAGGAAAACCCAGGGAAGGGAAAACTGAACTGGAATGAGAAAAACGAGGAAGAAAAAAATTAGCTGTATTTATTTCTCTCGTCGTTGGGCGCTTTTGGTCCTTTACGACCGGGACAAAACATAAATAATTTTTTTTGCATACGATCTATTTTGCCTCGATTTTTTTTTACTGCATGAATTCCAGGTATGCAGTGTGTATGGATTAGCTGGTTGGAGAACGAACGGTCGCAAATTGCGGTATTTCGTAGTTGGAATTTTCGTTAACTTGTTGCATGTTTATTTCCCAAATCGAAGATTAGTGTTGGCATTTATTCCACTTTGACAAATGAAGTATGTGCTCCTGCGTGAATAATTTTACTGCAAAGACATTCGTTCGTATATTTTTTTAATTTTTTGAAATTAAGGGATGAAGGTGTTCCATTCCTAGTCTTGTAATACGCCGAGTAAATATCGTTTGTAGTAGTGTAATTGATTTAGTGGTGCAGTACTTTACGAGTACTGCTGTGCGTTTCGTGAAAAATTATTTTTGTCCATTTGTGACTTAAATGTACAACTTCTTGCAAATGTTTGGTATCAACGAATTTAAACTCTGAATTTGTGTGATCCAAAGTGCCATTCTATTCTTTCAAATAGTACACTGAACACTGCCTTTTCAGTGCACGCACACTTGAGTATAAAGAGGCGGGGGAGGCGTGGCAGTCGGTTTACAGCTTGTCATTCAAAAATTGAGTTAGATTTCACTTTCAGACTATTGAACATGCCTAAAATTATGATAATTTACGAAAACATTTACGTTAATGGTATTTGAAAGCTGTCAGTAAACCTAGAACTGATAACAACAAATTTTTCATTGCATTTTTTTTACTGGTATTTAGCAGAAAGGTTTTTGTTTAGGAAGGTGAATGTTGCCTACGCATGAGCGAACACAAGGGAACGGGTACGGGCTGAAGCAGCTGGCAGCAAGACGTTTCATTCCCTCCCGGGACGATCTCGTTTCGTCCCAGCTGTCGACAAACAGCGAAGATGCGTCTGTCTGGGCGGCGAGTAATCCAGATTGTTTTTCAGGCGCAACGGGTATCAGGGTGCGTTTGTAGTCGCGAGGCCGGGCGGCGGGGCGGGGCGGGGTCCCCAGAAGAGGGTGTGCCTGGAAGGGCCGTGGGGCGGAGGGCACTGAGGGCGCGGTGGCCGTCGTGAGCGCCTCGGAGGATGGCGATGCGCCTTGACGCGTGCGCGAATATGTCACGTGCGCTGTGCGTCGCGCTGCTTCAGAGAGATGATTCGAGTGTCGCGTTCTGGCAGGTACTGCTATTCACTTTTTTAAAAAATAATTCCACTACAGTAGTGTTAGGCTCATTTGTATAACGATTTACAAATTGAGTTGAGAAGTTTTTGTTTTCTTTGGCTAGTAAAAACATTTTTTAGACATCCACTAGTGTAAGCGGTTCTTTTAGGGCATGCATAGCGTGCCCTAAAAGTGGACGCTGCATAGCGTGCCCTAAAAGTGGACGCGGTAAAAGTTCAATTTTTAGCACTATAACTGAAATAGATGTGTCGGTCACGTGTTCAGATAAACCTGTGTATGCAATTAAATAAACAAAATACCTTCCTGTGACCGCATCAACTATTGTCGATCTTACTGTACAATTAAGTGATTTGTATTCGTAAATTAAAATGAAATGTAAGGCTGTGAAAATAGTGTATGATACACGCGTTGAAATTGATTTTATCTTGCTCGTAGGATTTCGCAACACGGCCTGTCGGCCTCCTACTCTGAAACGGTTCCTACTCGAAAAATAAAATGTCACTTTTACCACCGGTATTATAAAAGAACTGTTATTGTTGACACTATGTATTGCTAATTGGGTTTGTGAATTTTAGTCAGCGCATAATGTATATTTGATAAGGGCTTCAATAGGTACTTTGATGACTGTGCTATCCTACCTGTAGCGCCCTTTCTGAAACGTGTTCGCGGATGAGCTGGGTATTTTCTCTTGTTAAATAGTGACTAGCATTTCCTAAGATTCCTATGCCAAGTCTCCGTATAGATATAATATAAACACATAATAAATTGATATATAGAGATAGATAATATGTAAGCAGACATAATGTCTATATTTTTACTTGTAGTAAAGCAATTTTTTCCCTTCAAACTGCATTCCAAAGATATTTTAACTGTTGATCTTGCATGGTAATTGACATACGAGTCTGATTTCCTTCGGCACAGTAGTTCATGAATGATTTCATTAGCTTTGCAATTTTCAGATTTCCCAGCCAACTTGCAGTGTGATGAATGTATTGAACTTGCAGATGACTCCTCCGAGGATGGTTGTTTCAATGTGTGGCAATACACCAGTATGTTGATTTCATCAAACATACTGTCAACTTATTGTTTCATTTAGGTTTAGCCTGTTTTCGTGAATATTGCGGACCATTTGAAGCCTACAATGTTATTTATGCAATCTTATATTTCTATTTGTATTTATTTTAGCGAACAAATGTCCTGCACTTATGCTGGAATATTTCTCAAGACATTAATTTTATTTCTATTTCAATATACATTCCTTGTTGCAGTACATGTTTTGTATCTCCTATTAATAACTAGTCCTAGTAGAAATCCTAGTAGAAATGATCCTGGCATCAGTGAATCTGTAATCATTTTAAAGCATGTTAAGCATGTTGTCAAGCATTTTAAACATGAAAATGTTTCTATAAGGTGTCGTTGAGTGTTTCCTGTGAAAATGAAATTTGCAACTTGCTGTGTTCAATCCATTTCTGCCAGTTTTTTAATATTTATTTGTATTGCTCAAATGCTTTGGGTGAGAGTATTGAACTGAATAGACACAAACCACATCATTCGCCACGAAGCGTTAGGTCATGTTTCAGTTATGTCGGGGGTCTTGTTTTGAAATATTTTATTTCAAGATCGACACTATCCCAAAACTAGTTTCTCAGGAGAATTTAAAAATTTGAAGCGAACTTTGATTTGTGAGATTAGCAACTAATTAACATAAGGTGATACGAATTTAGTATTCGGCAAAACATAATTTCATGTCTACAAAAATGGATGTTTTGGGATATGTTGTTCTTGCAGTAAACGTACAATCTGTCATTGAGTATATGATAGAGATGCCACGTATCAATTAAGGAGGCCATACATCAGAAAGCGCGACTCGCGAGTCCCATGTGGTGCTCATTACCAGTTTGTAAATGTCACTCCATACGAGTTCCATTGATCACAACCAGCATCAGGTATGTCAGCTATCAAGAAGGATTTGCACTCGCGCTTCCTGGGGTATTGGTCGCTTTGAAATGCCTCATTCTCAGGCAAGCCAGGCTGGTCGCTGCTTGTATAACAGTCGCGTTCATTTGAATGATCGACGTATGTGCTTGAATGAACTGTGGGCCCACTGTAACCTTGACTTCCAGTAAGGTACCGGTGGGCCCACCGTTGGCTTGACGGCTGGCCATCTCTGCTTGGTTGAATGGTGGGCGTGGCCTTGTGGGCTAGGCACAGTGTACTTCTCGTTGGGAGTGCGAGCCGTAGTCATGACGGTGAGACAGTCTTGCACCCCCGCCTGACGAAAGGGTTTGCTCGTTGCAGCTATGGCCGCGTGCAGAGCGTCAAGCTCCTGCCCAGGAGCCTCAAGGACGATGACGGGTCGACGGGGCTGTGCGCCACCGTCGCCTTCATGGACATCAAGTCGGCGGCCAAGGCGCACAACATGGAGCACAAGCTGGACGAGCGGAGCACGGAATACTACGAGCCGCACCCCGCGCCATCTCCGGCTCCGCCGCTGCCGCTGCGCGCGCGCCGCGCTGCCCGCGCCGCCGCGCCGGCGGCGCGCGCGCCGCGCCGCTCGCGTACGTCGCTTCCTCGCGCTTCCCCCACGGGTAAGTGATCCCCCGCCCCCGCCCACCAAGTGGGGAACGAGAAGATGCGACGACACAGGAATACCCCCTGGTTGTGTGTTTTTCTCCCTTCGGGGCACCTTCACTTCCTCTTCAGGTCATGGTATATGTGCTGTGTATTGCCCTTTGGATCTCTTATAGGACTTAACCCGTTCTCCTATTTACATTATTTTTTTAACTTGCTCATTACCATGTTCCTTCCCTGGGTAATATTGAGCTACAGTCATGAATGACGTCAATAAGTATATCCTTCACAATCCTTGTAGGTATGCCTAAAACAGGTATTTCACTAGATACTTCCAGTCTTTTTAAATTAAGCCTTTGGACTTTTTTTCAGAATTTTTTCATTTTTAATTCACATTTAATTAATTTTGATTTGAGATCTGATCGGTGTATACCCCTGCGCAAATTTTTTTTCATCCAGTTTTTGTATTGGATGTTTTTGAGGGGAAAAAATAAATGGCACTCCCTTCAACTGTAGTATTAGCCTAAACGCTAGAGAGAGAGAGAGAGAGAGAGAGAAAAAAAAAAGCAAATATTATTTCTGAAATCTCGTGCCAGCCTTCAGTACGTGAGAAGTGTTTTGCAAGGCTTTTGACATCCCTCTCCCAGTTAACTACCATCGACGGGCACACAAGAAACAGTTCATGGATCCTAATCTGCTTGTGTCGAGGTGCAGCGCCTGTTTACTGTCGTGTGAAGCGCACTGCAGTCTGCGCTGTATGTGTTTCGCGATGTGGTGCCTTGTGAAATGTGCAATTTGCATTTGGCGTTTGCTGCCCCGCCCGCGCCACCCGCGCCGCGCCGCGCCGCGCCACGTGCGCTACAGTGCTTCAGTGGTTGCCCTACGCGAGTGCGGTTGTGCTGTGAGGTGCCTTTGGAATACCGCCACCTGCTGCTACCACTACTTCTACTACTCTGCTACTACTGCGCGTGTGCCCGGCCCAGGATTACGCCTCCAGTGCTACCACCTGCTACCTGCCAACCAGTGCTCTGTGCCGTGTGTTTTTGGTGGCGTTGTGTGGTGCTCTTGTGGTGCGAGTTTTTCCGTTTTATATTTCTGTCGCCCTCCCTCCTTCCGCCGGGGATCCGCCACGCGGTCGCCCGCAGGTATTTGTCACATCTCCAGTTTTGGTTGCAGACGTTTCCACCGCAGCCAAGGTTAGTCCGCATTTTGATTTTTTTCTCTTTCCCACTTCCCTCTTTGTGCCACTGCCCATTCGTGACGAACCAAGCCGCAGCAGTTTTCTAGCGCTCTTGTGTTCTACTCACGAGTGATTGGCCAGAGAGTGGCAGTTTTTGTTTTTTGCATGTTAACGTTTTTAACGAACAGTGCTGTGCTGTTTTACGTGGGATAATTCGTGGGGTTTGTCTGGATGTTCATGGTATCCAGCGAATGGCCAGACTGCGTTTATCTCGTTTTCGAAAACCCAGATATTCATACATTGATATACGCACCTCCTGTAATACAACACTATTTTATTTTCATTTTGTTCCCTCCTTTTCAGGTGTATATTCCATGCCCTACCTTTTAGTATGTTTCGAGTGATGATCTTGTGAAAGCGGTATTTAGGCTTCCGACAGCGACTGACTTTAACACGACTGGCTTTTTGAATGTCTTACACTGTTTTCAACGTACGTACCGCAAAATCTATTCACGTACAGGAGAACAAAATGAACAAAACTTAAAAAGCAGGTAACTAGCCGTTTGTTAATAAATACTTGATGGTTAACGTAGTGATACTTGGGTAATCTTTAATTTAAAACTTCCGATTTTTCTCTTGATGTGATGCACCTGCCCCAACTATGGTGGCTTACATCAACACAAAAGACGTGAGACAAGAAAACGCTGTGTGGAATAGTTTCTTCAATACGCACACTTGTCTCCGGAGTTTTAACACTAAGTGCTTATTTACTCTTTTTTTGTGAAGATATTACTAGATTTGTGGGTAATTCCTGTGATTAGATGAATTTAATAAGTAAAAAAATGCATTTGGGCATTCGAAACACATTCAAATTACTGCTAATTACTTATTTACTAGTCTTTTGTTCAATATCTTATTTAACACTATCACGCGTTTAATAGTTGCAATATTAATTTGAATGTACGTGATAAATTAGTTAGTAAGCCAAACTGTTCTTTTTAGGAACAAAAGGCGTTCATGGAATTCTATCAACTGGATGCAGCGAATCGTTTGCATTTTTTATGTTTTTGAATTGTTATTTGTAATTTTTAAACTGCATGTAATAAGTTCGAGGTTATCTGCAAATTTTAAAATATTCTGTTATCCCTCCCATTTGCTCTGAATGTTCCAAAGTCATGCCTATACATCTTATATCTATGTACGAGAAAGTGAAGAAATTGACTGAAATATCTGAAAATAGGAATTAGGTCATCAAATATGAAAGTAGTTTCAGTCTTTAACTGTAAAGTAAGATGTTTCACGATACTTAATTCGAAAATAACTATTATAGCACAGTCAAAACGTTAAGAACATGAAATCGCAGATTAGGAAGATTTTCCGACTCCTATAACTTACAAAAGTAGTTTTGAAGGACGTTCCCTTAGGGTCTAGAAAATCCATTTTCAGATCACTGTTCGCTACTTTTTGTTGTCACGTATGTTCTACATAAAGTTATTGGGATTCGTTGTGAAACTACTGCATTTGTGGACGATAACTTGCTCATATGTTTCATTTAGGATGTCCGTCTCTTGAAGAAACACAATTTGCAAATTAGTGCAAAGGTGCAAATATGAGTTGGCCAGAAATGGGGTAACTTATATGTAATTAGAGGCAGTAGAGGGTTAAATACTTATTATAGTCTGCAAATATATCTTTATTTGAGATATGAGAATTTTTGGTCATAAATGGATATTTTTGGAAACATATTGAAAAACAAATTATGGGCATAAAATTCCTCACCAAATTAATCAGACTCCTTGAGAAAGTCTACTTTTATTGTATCCATTTGATGCAATGACACGCGCACCCCGTACGTCTACAAATGCTTCATGAGGATGGTGTCTTATGGGTAGTAGCTTCATCACTCAAAAATAACTTTAATAGAATGAAAATCAACTCGTTTGTTGGCAATGTGTGGGCATCTTGAAATTTATCGATTGGCCCACCCGCAACATCGGTAGACGTTGCTAGAAATGTTCTGTTTGGCACCCGATAGGCTCCCAGCGTTGCTGGCAAATTTTGACTCCCAAGTTTACCACCACGAAAGGTCACATCCACGGCGCTCGGAAGTATTCTTAAATTACTTCAGGTGTTCGCCGCATGTGGAGTATGCGTCGGATAGGAAAACTCATTAGGATGGGAATGTACGAGGATTTAATTTTGCCGGGCATTACACAGGGTTATATTTACATGCCGCCACTTTAACACCATTTAGGTCTTTATTAACATGAAACATTGGTGAAAATATACAACTGAAGCATGCCATTGACCTGCGATGTTCTTCCACCCTTCAAAATCATAGATACTTATTGGATATACTCGTTACAGTATTTGTGCATGAAGCCGAGATGTTTCAGAAACGACGGTGTTGTTAATCAAAAACTGAAAATTAGAAATTTGTCGTTCATTTGAATATGCTTACAGTTTGCCAAGGCTGAGTGAGTGTTAGTAAAAAATGTAATCCGTTTATGTTAGTAGTAATTAGTAATCATGAGGAACTAAACAAACTGCCTGTGGAATCTTGCTTAATTTCTCTGGAGACTCTACATGCAAGCGCGGGGCATTGGCAGCATCGGCTCTATTAGTTTTCACGAATGCAGACGATAACTTCAATTTAAGTTTTTTCTCGTGCAGCAAACAGTGCAGATAAACGATTCAGGGAAGTTCTACAAAAATCTAAAAATCTTGTCCGACCTCTCTAAAAGATTTTTTTCCCTACAACTGCACAAAAATCTTTTTACTTATTCTAATATCACGTAATCTCCAGAACACCTTGAATTGAAATGTGCTTGGAAAGATAGGTAATGGGGTCACCCTTGATTTTCGCTGAACTCTCATATACCCTATATACTCTCATATACCTGATAGATTTTGAATGAAATTTTAAAAAATGGTCACATTAGTCGTGCAGAGATCACCATATCTAATTAATATAGGAATATTATTTTTAAATATTAAAATATTATTTTTTAATTTATATAACTTAAAATATAATACGAAATTGATGTTCAGAAGCTAAGCGAAAGGTCGAGTCAGCATTATCTCAATATTACGTAAGACGGACGGACGTAGGTGAACCCGATCATGATAATGATCGTCCCTCCCTTGAAACACACACACACACACACACACATACTTGTATGAGTATTTTAGGAGTGTACCATAGGTAAGAATGATATTAAGGAATTTCTGCATTTATCATATATTGACATTTGTGTCTGTGTTTTATTTTAGCTTCAAAATGTCAAAATTCTCCGAGTTATGTAATAGAAAAATGTTGGCTTTTTAAACCCATTTTGACTTTAAGGCGTCGCAATAATCTGCAGGTTTGAAAATGAAGAAAAGGGATATATGTAAGGTTGCCAGATGTTCACTATTTGAGTTTCTCTACACTATTTCACTATTTAGATTATTGGTTCACTATTTTAAGAATTGAAGTAGTGGATACGAAATTATTTTTTATGAGTGAGTTATTTCAGGGGTTGATTATGACAGGTTTACAATTGCAAATTGAGCGTACTTTGCAATGCTGGCTATCCAGGATATTAAACCGGAGCCTAACATAAAGCTCGCGATTGCTTTGAATTCAATGAGAGATCAATGTGATCTAATTTGGTAATTTTAATGATATGATTTGATATTAATGTTAATAATTATGTATTATATTTGTGGTATCTTTCCTCCCCTCTTCTACTTGTTTTCTACATTCTGAAAATACCTCTCGGAAGGCTGGGTTTATGGATTTGCTTCGTTTCGTGGACGATTTTGCGGCCAGAGAGTCAAGCTAGTTTTCCTCCTGGCTTTGCGCTCTGGCCAGCGAAGCGATCATTTGCCGGGGGCCTGGCGCTTGGCTCGGGTGGTCGGGCTGCGCTGGTGGGGGGTGGCAACAGGGGCCGTTGCGGAATCGTGGCAACGGCGCCGACAGGCCACGGCAATCCAAGCCAAACCAAGCCGCCGGTCCGTCGTGTAGCCGGCTCCCGCTAGTTCACTCACACTAAATCATGCACATTGCGTTTATACCCTCATACACCGCAAGCATGCCCACGCAAGCTCCTGATACGTGACACGTTTTGCCTGACCAGGCTCGCACGTCGCGGTAAGTGGCAGCGACGTCCAAGTGGCAATTTAGCTACAGATGAGTTCGTTACGGGCGGTACAAACGAGCGCTTACGCTGTTGCTGGAACTTCCAGTTAAGTATTACTTATTTTCCAATGGAGTGTCTACCACTAAAAAAATTAACAATTGTCCTTATGACCACTTTCCACGTAATTCCGATAACTTTTTCATAGTCACTTTCATACCATGAACAGGTAGGTTTTCCTTTCTATTTCACATCTAATTATATTTCTCATTTGTGTATGGCAAGCCCCTTCTGTGAGTTACGGGAGTTCAAGTCACCTGTATTAGTTCATCAGCGTTAGTGGGCGTGGGGGCCGGAAGGCGCGTGCCTCCGCTGGTGGTCCACGTCACTTCCTGTGGTGCTGGCGAAGGCGCGCTCCCTGCCCTCTCCGACTCTACAGGGCCGGATTAATATGCTCTCTAATAATCTGTGAAATGAAGACCTCGGGAGTAAATAAAGAAAACTACAGCCCAGGAAGTCACTTTTACTAAAATAGGCATGTATAATGGCATTTATTCATGGTAAAGTACTTAAGGGTGCTAAAGTAATAGTAATTAAAATTATTGAAAGATTATTCTAACCTTAAAATTTGCATTAGCACTTACGTGCAAGGAAACTATCATTTCTCTGTAATCTTGATTGCACATGACAACCCGGTATGATGACTACGAATTTGTTTTACTCGCGACGTGTCTCTACGAATTGCTATGCGTAGCTAAACATTTTTAACGCTACCTGACTTTGAAGTCTCCGCTTCAACGGAAAACAAAACACGACCATGCCTTGGTGTTGTCCAGGTTTGCAGGTAATTTTTCAGCATGATCGTGATTAGAGCCAGGAGAAAATAAGGAAAATAATGACGAAAAGGAAGAAAACTGCGAAAATGAGACATGCCAAAAACAATCATAAACTACAATAGGCAAAAAATGACAAATGAAATCGTAAAATAACTTTAGAAGTCCAATGCAGTGATTCGTATCAAGTAATAAAATAGTAAAAATAAAAACTTTTGCCTCACTTCCGGAATCTCTTGATAACACATAATCCTATTTTATTGAGCATTCAATGTGTAAATGACGATTGTTTTTATTTACTTACAGTGACTTAAGATTTGGTATAGAATTTTAAAACAAAATATTATGCTTCTGTATCTTTGAATAGTTTTGAATTATTTGGTTCAGAAGAAAGGTTAAATATACTTCTTTACACGCAAAATGCGAGAAACTTCATCTCTTGAGTTATTTTTTTCGGTCGGCGTCTTCAAATTTGTGTGCATTTATGAGGTAGACACTTCGAAATACACCCTAAAATTGCTATTTAATTACCCATATTAATCCATCGTAACACATTTCCCATGCTTTTTACGCACAGTACATCATGTACTTCATTCTTACTATATCCTTCAATGAAATTCCGAAAGAATAAATTCTTGAATAATAGTATTGTGAATAGTATTATTTACATTCCACAATTGAATGTCTGATGCCAATTAATGTAACAATTAACATTGTCACCAGTATCAACATAATTCCCAGAACCCTTGGAAGTGGTTTGCGCATTTTTGTCCCCTTTCGTAAGCAAATGATAAGTTTGTTTGCTTCTGCTTTCCTCTAGTTGCAAGGTAGAAAGGTGATCAAGAAAGGTGAATGACATAGAGAATACACAATTCTACAGAATTGGAACTCAGTGGCACTACAATTGCGTGCTGAAAACGTCTGCGCCCTACCTGGCATCCGAACTGTCGGTCTTCGGCTCCGAATTCACCGACAGCAGTGTCCCATTTCCCGTATCACAGGGCTGGGTAAATCCCCCCCCGAAAATAATCACCGGTTTAAGTGTTTTAAATATTTTCCATTTTTTGTAGTAAAGTAGAACAAATTTACGAATTGTAATATTCATTGAAAACTTATATTTAAACACAAGAATCGCATAAAAGCAAGTGAAAAACAACCCAAGTACAAAACAAAGTAAACTGACAATAAAATACAAACCTCATTTGCTGGTACTGGTGACTCGGAATTTCATCTTACCGAACACAAATATTGCGTCAACGCATCTACAAAATAACATTTTCAGTAAGTTGCAAACATTTTTATAAGTTTGCGATATGTTACGCATTTGTTACTTTATTAACCAAACAATATTTATGAAAATGTTTGTTACCGGTAATGATTGTAAGAGTTACAGATAATAAAGGGGGAAGTAATCCAAGGACACATCATACGACAGTCCTGAATGAATTTTAGTTTGTTCGACTGATAAACATAAGTTATTTGTATGCATCAAATTAAAAAAAAAGCCAATGGGTCTTTTTTATTCCTGGATGTTTTGCAATCATAGCGTGCCTCTTGCAAGTGGACGGAAGAACGGACCAGTTCGACAGGTCGGGAAACAAATTAGCGTCGCGTCAGACGATGTACTAATTGCAAGAAGTCAGCCATAGCAAATCACCATCTTGTCGAATTGATGACGTAGATTTAACCTGCAGATCTGTTGTTAGTAGTAGTCGTCAAAGCGGTCGGTTCTCAACAATCTCTGTATGGGTCGTCGTAATTACGTCATGGAATTTTCAAGTATTTTAAATACCCATCTCTCACAGTAACTCACACGTAACGCCCTCCCCCAAAAACTACGTAGCGCTTGCTACACCCTCATTTAAAAGAAGTAAAAATAAATTACTATGCTATAAAACAATTTGTATTAATTTTATACAAAGATAACTAGATAGATTTATTATTTCTGCAGGTAGGTATAGAACCTGGTGGCAGAACACCACAATTTACATATTACACCTAAGAATTCTAATACACTGTAATTTTAAAGCATTTTAAGGCAATAATAACAATAACAGCATTACCTATACACTTTGACTGTCCTGCACGGAATTTTTAAGTAATAAATACACCGCACTTCACTCCACTTCACTACACTTGCATTTCACTTCGCTACACTACACTTGCATTTAACTTCTCTATTGCACTACACTTCCCAACACGTCACCACACTCCAATTCAACTACTACTTTAAATATAATTGTGTATTTAACAAACCAATGCAATATGTGTGTTATTTTAAAAGAGACGAGACGCTGGCTGGAACGCTGCTCTGGTCAGCGTTCCTTACTTTCATTCGTTTCAACGTTTCCTTACTTTCATTCCATTAATTCCCAAGCACAATCACTATTTTGCCTACGTAATTAACCACGCACCATTGAAGGTATAGCACATGGCCATTACGTGATCGTGCCTCCTCCCTCCTCGCGAGTAACGTTGCTCTGACAGTGTCAGGGAAGGCACGAGTTGACAACCCGCCGGGTGAAAGAAAGGGTAAAAAACGTATGATTTTTTAGGCAAAGCGATGAAGTTTACTGCGAACAATTTCATATAACGAGAGAGAGAGAGAGTGCATTCGGACGCGACAATTACTGAGGTGCCTTCTACGAGTAATGTGACTTATGCGTGACACATCGATCCATCCATCTTTGTATCTTCCCTCCACCTGCGTCATTTTTACCAATCTTTGAAATCGCACTAACAGTCACTAATCTTGGCGAAGATAAAACGTATAGCTAAAAAAACTAACGTAAACAAGGATTTCAGAATTTGAGATATTGTTAATGTGATTGAAATACTTCTATCCCTATACGATAGTATTGGAAGCAGAGTCGTAGCCAGGGTCATGAGCACTCCTGGCAAGATTTGAATTTTGCGCCTCCAAGACTTCTTCTCTAGAAAGAGGAACTCTCAAAGTATAATTTATATTTAATTTATGTATCTATTTAAGCATAAAGTTTGTTCTCACTTACTACTGTTTAGGAAGAGAAACAATACATTCGGAGTTATTTCATTTAGGCATTACATCTCTTAAAAGTTTACTTTTCCGGCTTTTTTGAGGATGATTTGTCAATAATATTGTTTACATTAATACGTTTTACAATGTTATACGCTACAGTATTGCAAGATTACTCCAACTTTCTTCACCAATCTGCGATCATAAATTAAAAAAATATATATTTCATATTGCTGAAAGATAACTGGCAGAAGTCACAGATAGCGTCAATGCCAGGCTAAGTGCAATGCGTGTACTGGGATAACTGGATACTAAGCCATATTCTTCATGTCATTTAAGAAGCGCAATGTATTGTGAATCTTTTAAATCAGGCAATCACCAAAGTTGTGATCAAGCCCAAGTATGTGACAAAAATTTAAATAATAGTCACGAAATATTTTTCTTAAAATTGTTATTTAGAGTTTGGTGCAGATTTTGTGTTATCTTAGGGCCGCCGTTCCTAATCTGTGCGGGCGCCTATGGTAATCAAGTGCAAGATTTTTTATGCCAGTTAGGATCACATATTTTACAGTTGAAGCTCAACAAGTTAGAAATTTTCTTTCGCAGGTAGATCATTCATTGCGTATAACTCCCTACTAGGCTTGAGGTCGGAGTTGCAGCTTGTCATGGTTGCCCTGCGTACTAATGTACGAGCAATTGGTGGATGAAGTGGGGAGGCTGTTAATGATTCGCTTCTATCTTTATCATTGCATTCGTCTTATTCAGAGAAGTTTCCATATGATTTCCTCTGTTTCCCTATTATTATCAGTTATTGCATACGTTTCTGCGATATTTTTGTTTATAGTATTATCGCGAATCTAATTGCTTCGACAATGAACGGCAAGTTGGAAATCCTCGAGAATTTATCTCGTTTGAACGGAATTCTTAAACTTTTTAGCCGAACAACTAAAAGTTATCCTGTAGAAATAAGGTTAAACAGCTGCTGCGAAATGTGTGATGATGTTTTGTTTATTCTGACGGCCACTTCGTTTAGCTAGATATCGGATATCATTTCAAGTTTGAATGATTTCAAAAATCCCAATTTGCCTATAACTAGCCCGCAAGTACTTGGGTATGTAAATGATAGGAAATTTAGTAAATTCGTATTGAATGTCCACAATGAACTTAAATATCTTTAATGAAGAAATTGATTTGGAAGTGTCATTTTAATGCTTCACGGGGCCATGCAACATGCAGCACGTAAGTGTTTGCTATTGAAAAAAAATGCATATATAAATAGGATTATTAATAGTTTACATGTGTCATGGCAGTTTGTTTCTATTCTTTAGTCCTAGTAATTATCCCACAAATGGGTTTGGACTAAATGTCGATTTGCTAATTATTTCTCGATACCAGTAGAATGACTTTCAAAATTAGAAAGCTCAACTTCCATTATTCAATGTAATTTATTGTCATTTATTTTATTTCTTACTATTGTCTGTTAAAAATGATAGTTGTTGAAAGTAATTTTCAATATTGCTCTGTCAATTCGATAGAATTTTATTTGAAATACTGTGCCTCATCAATCATAGAATTTTTGCTTTAATTTTATATTCCCAAACGTAAGAAGACTATTATCATCGAGCACGTTTCTTCTTGGAGTGAAATGCTGTTGTATTCGAGCGCCAAGACTTTCTACTCTCGCTTCGTGGGAACTATTGTGCGTGGAAATGCATCGTGACAATTCGAGTCTTTGACAATTTGTTTACCACGAAAGCGAAAAAGGGAATGGATTGGGAAGTTATTAAGTTTCTACAGTTATTTTCTGTGCGAAATATAGTTTACCAATAACGCAACGTAGGGAATAGTGTAAAGCAAAGAGTATCTTGTTTCCATCGTTACATCACAGAACGAGATGTAAGGACGGTCACATGAGAAAGCCCTATATAGTATGGTTATTGTTTACTTTATAAAATTGTTTAAAGCTATTATCTAGTGTGTGCTAGAGCCTATTTATTTATGAACTTATTTCCGAATTGTTTATGTATTGAACGTTAGATTATTTCTCCTATAATATTATTATTTTAATTTTTGAATTTTGAACTTCGCTGTCATAACGAAGTATATTTGGTACAATATTCGAAAAGCTCCGAGACGTACGTACAGGTTGTTTTTCAATGGTAGACCATTTGATTTGTAATGAGTTGTAATTCTGTAGAATACGGTTTTTTTCGTTTTCTTTCTCCTCCGAGTCTCATTTTTTTAACTGTGGCGCGAATAAATTATTTAAACCCGAGCGACCTTCCGTCTAAAAGACAATTGCTGGGAACTCTATCGTCATGTTTTCTGCCGGTGTTTTCCCCGATGTGTGGTAGGGTGCTTTCAGGAGATGTGTATGGTCATCGCTCGTGATATCACGTGAAGTGATTCCTTTGGTTCGATTTCATCGGCGCTGCTTCAATTGCAATCGGTTGAATACTTAAGAACTTATAACGGGGAGTTCGCATTCTCTCTCTCTCTCTCTCTCTCTCTCTCTCTCTCTCTCTCTCTCTCTCTCTCTCTCTCTCTCTCCCTCGCTCTCTCCCTCTCTCTCTCTCCCTCGCTCTCTCTCCCTCGCTCTCTCTCCCTCGCTCTCTCTCCCTCGCTCTCTCTCCTCTCCTCTCTCCCTCCCTCTCTCTCCTCTCTCCCTCCCTCTCTCTCCTCTCTCCCTCCCTCTCTCTCCTTTCTCTCCTCTCTCTCTCTCTCTTTGTCTCTAGCTTGTTATTTGAATGACTTGATTCTCGTCTTTATAACACATTGTTTAATTTATTGAAACAAAAAAGAAAAATATAATTATCAATTTTTCTCGGTATATTATTACAACTATTGGCGATGAAATGATGGAATAAACTTATGTGTGATTTATTTGCATGATGTAAAGAACACAATAAAGGTAATGGTGCAACAAAAGGTTCTACGTCCAAGGTGCTTTGTGTTAGTTCCCTTCTTGAAAATAGGCATTAAAGGGATGCAGACGTTTGAATACGCTGGAACTGCAAAAATTTAGCAGTAGAATGTGAAAGAATTATAATTATCGAATAATAGAACTTTGTCGTTGGAATGGCCGAACAAGTGGTGCGGTTAAGAAAGCAAAGTAGGATAATCTTTATTTTTGGAAGTGGTGGTGGCGTGTGGGTTTAGCAAGACGTGCGTGTCGCGTTGGTGGCCGCAGCCTCGCGGTGAAGGTCGTGACCCGGGCTTCGAGGAGCCTAATGGAAGAGGCACCCGTCCCGTCTGCGCGGCCGTTCCGGCACGGAGGCGGCGGACAAGTGGTCCAGCTCGGGGGGGGGGGGGACATAGCCCCTGGGAGCTGTCCGCGCACCACAGCGGCCGCCCGGGAGGCTGGGGCATCTGCGCCGTACTTTTTGAAACGTTTCAAGGTTAACACAAGGTGAACGCTGCCGTGGAGGGGAGCGCTGTGCCCCCGCCCCCGCCCCCTCTCCCTCCCAGTCCCTCGCAACGCAGGGTTTCGTGGGAGGATGTGCTGGCCCAGTATAGAGAGTCATTTTGCATTCAGATAATGCAATGAAATCTGAAGTTGGGACCAAACAAAATTGCCTTTTAATTCAGAATTGACTTCTTTAACACATTCGTGATATTGATATTTCCGTACAGAAAACCGAAATGGTAACTTTTTTATTATTTAAATACATGCACCTATTAACTCATTTACAAAAGAAAACATCAATAATTAAATTCTAATAATGAAATATTCTTAGTTTTTGAGTGTATAATGAACACACATCACCATTCGTAGACGAGAGAAATAGTTTCCGATGTTTTCTCAGGTATGTCCATATTTTTAATTACATATGTTCTTTGTCGTTGCAAACTAGCAGTCTAGTTCCATCAGTAGTAAGTGGAAACGTCTGTAGCTGTAAATTTCAATAGCAAGGTCTGTATACAAAATGAACTTTTCCCAACAGTAATCATAAACAATACCATAATTCCGATTGTGGGAATTTCATAATGACTCCACACATTTCTAAAAAAAAAATGCAAATGCAAATGAAGTGTACTTATTGTTACTCCATCGCCTTTGATTGTCAATAATATAAGAAAATATGCCATAATGTAATTTTAAAATTGTGACGATCATTACTGATTGAATATCATTATAACTACAATTCGACTGTACATTTTACTTCTAGTTGTGATTCTCATTATGTGGTATCGTGTGTACAGGGACACATCAACCTACCCCGAACCAATATTATTACACTCCAGGTTCTGTAATGCATTCAGTTGTGACCATTTCTCCTCAAATCCCGAATGCAGCTCTCTGAATCTACGACTCGGCTAGGAAGTTACATAGTTCCAATACTCCGGGTGTAACCGATACAGGGTTTGGGGAATCTGCACACTTTGCTACCAGAAGTGAAATGAAAGTAATAGCTGATTTGCCTATGCAAGTGTCTGTAGCTCGGGAACACAAGTTTATATGTAACAAAAGTTACCAACAACAATCATTGGTATCTTACACATAATTCATCTATATATGATAAAAGAGAGGGGATGCGGAAGTTAAATATAATGCGGGGATGCGACGAATAGTGAGTTTGAGTACGCCATTGAGTTAGCACTATCGACCATCTGCGCATGCGCAGATGCACTAAAATGGTGCGAAACGTGACCTGCGCATGCGCAAAGATCGATAGTGCTTTAACGTTCGAGGCTGCACAAACTCCCTAATAGATGTCACAAATCCGAGTCACAAGTACAGTTTCATTATATATTGAAATATATCAAACTGTATACTTATTGCTATATAAGAAATTTATTCTTTATTTATATGACTCCTTGGTTGAAAAAGAAAAGAGGTCAAAGAAAAGTGGATTTCGTCTCTGGTAATCCAGTGAAATACCTCGTATATTGTTTCCGAAAGGTAACAATTAAAACTTTTATCGAATTTGGGGGGGGGGGCATTATTGCTTCTAAATAGGACCTTTTGCACAGCTCAGTGTACAGTAATATGTCCCTCATTCTATACCACTTTTGAGGATCTGCACTTGCGCAACTCGAACCGTGCATGTGTAGATGCTCGAACTTAGGTCATAACATAGTGAATAACAGTGGACATCAATATCGATCTTCGTATGCGGCGTTCGAGTTGTGTATCACTCGCGACATTCTGCGCCTGCGCGAAGGCTGCGATTGCTGTCAACTGCTGTACGCTACGCCTTGCTTTGAAGTCCCCAACAGTGTGTCTACCAATCGATCTCAAAAGTATCAAAACTTAAAGTTCGTCGATGAAAAACTAAAAAAAAAGTTAGCCTCCCTAAAAGCTTTTCTGTTTGAGAATCACAGCGTTCTTAGCAGACCCCAGAAACAAGCGGCGTATAATGAAAAAGACGAGAACTTGGAGAAAATCTATGAAGACGAATACTCATAACTACTAATTGAAGGGTTTTGGAAATGTCAGAAAAAAAATCAATTTTGTCTGTGTACCAAATTAGGACAGCAAAGTTGTAAATAATTTAAATTGTTTCTAACTTTCTTACCATGATTTGCAAACTGACAAAATGTTGATGAATTTGATTACAATTTTAACATGAAGTGGAGAATATATCAGGTACAATATTAAATGGAGGTGTGGTAGAGTTCGTGTTAAAGAGCTAGTTTCAATAAATAAATTTGAATGAATCAGTTTATAGGCTCCTGTGGATCACGCGATAATTAGGCAATCGTCACACTGGATATAATGTGATTATTTACGATGATGCGTGTTCTCCGTGTTATTGCACCGTTGCCTAGGTGTCATGTATACTAACGTTGTTCTAAAGTGCGTTTCGGAGATTTGTATGAGACGGAGAGAGCAATGCAAATCATCGAATGTTAACGTTTGGAAATACGCGTTTCTACATTTATAGTTATATATCAAACATAAATTAGCTTAATTTTTTTTACACTGTATTTTTTCTTACGTGACTCGGACTCTCGTGACTATCCCATAAATGCTGTAGTCGAGGTTGAATTTCTTCAACAGTAGTTTTCAGATGGTTTGTAGATTCGGAATGATGCAGAATATTTCTGCAGAGGACGGTACATCTTTCTTGCAGAATACCAAAAATGTGAGGATACTTCGTAAATCTTACCCAAGTTTTAAATAGTTCGTGTGTGTGTGTTGATGAATGTGGACTATGCCCGAACGTTAAAAATCGCTCCTTACAAACCCTGAAATTTGGATTCAACAAACATCAAAATTAGTTTGGAAAGATTAGTTTGTGAAATGAATAACGTGTACTGTAAGCCATAAAGAATAGTTTAAATTTTCGGATCTGAACGATACTGCATTTCACTTTCAGTAATGTAGCTTTTTAGTTTCAAAGAAAAAAAACGCTAATTTTCTCCAAATGAATCGTTAAGCGCATCGGTAAACTTACTGCGTTTTGAAGGCGTTAAGTCACAAAGGAGTTTCAATGGCCTAAGCGCCATACAAGACCGATATCACGAGTGTCTAAAACACGTCTAATTTACCACACCCGATAATAACTAAGCGCAGACACTTTTTATTTAGGGATGTAATTTCTTTTTAAGAGAACAGGTGAACACGTTAATATAAAGTATACATGTAGGCAGAGTTAACCTCTCTTTTTCACGCGTCGGCTTGCACTCGTTCCGAAGGGTCCCTGGCGCAAGTCGACTCGGCAACGCCGCGTCCGCGGTCACGCGTTCTCTTTCGCGGCCCCCTTCGTGAGCCCCCTCACCCCGCTTCCCTTGGGAGGGGTTGTGGGCTGGCGCACTCGGGACTCGTCACGAGCCGCGGCGCGCGCGCACGGTTGCCGCCCCGCGCGGACGACGCGGCAACGCCGCCACCGTTCACCGCCCTCGGCCCGGCTCCCCCGCTCTGCTGGCTCCGCGTCGCGAGGCGTCGTGGCGCACTGCAGCCACCACGCGCCGGTTGCAGCGAGTGGCACGCGAAGGCAGCTGAAAGAGGGGCGGTAGTAAGATTCTGCAAATAAAGTTCTTCAAGACGTGTTAATCATATTACATTCGCCTCCATTATAATAAAACTCTTTGCATTGCTTTCTATTGTTTAAAGGAATTGTAAGCTTAGTTTTAACTGCATTAAAATGATCGATTTTCATGTAATAGAATGTTCTTGTCCATCCTTCAGATGTCCCTTATCGTTTCGTTCTGTCCGTCTGTAACTTGAACGACATTTTTTCCAACTACAGTGGTGTTAAGTAGTAAAATTGATATCTTAACCATTAATTACCATTATTGAATACAGAGAGTAGATCGCAATTGCCTCTTAAAAGACGAAAGTGTTTGTGGAGTTAAAAGTAATACGGTAATAATTATAGAGGTTTCTGTGTAAAGTAGGGGAATAATGTCTGTAAATGAGAGAAATTCTGAATGTTTTACCAATATGACGTTAGTAGAGAGTAATAAAAATCATAAAACGATGTTTCTTGTAGTAGAGAATATTGTCGAAATACATATTTATTTCGTGTTAAGTTCAACCTGGTATCTTTTAAACCTGATTGGTCGTATTCTACGAATGATCCAGTTACGAGAATAACTTTGAATTAGATAATGGAGGAACAGGGAATAGAATGAGCGGAATTAAGTATATAGAAGAGTACTATCAATCGCAATTCTGAAAATATCCATAATTGCAGATTTTAATCTTGATTCCCTCTGTTGAACAATAAGTCTAGAGAAACAAACCAGTCTCCTAGAGAAACCAGTATGTAAACGTCACACGGTTTTCCATTCCTACTCTGCTTAGCTTATACGCAACACGCCTTGCCCGTCCCGCTGATATAGAAGAGTTACAACTAATTTGACAGGCCGGGAAACAAATGAACGTCATGCAGGACGATTTTATATATATATATATATATATATATATATATATATATATATATATATATTAACTCATTAAACTAATGAATTTGTACTAAACACTGTTAAGCATGTTTCTTACTATTCTATTTAACATAAATACATTCAATATTGATAGCTTGTAATAATTTCCTTTAAATCACATATATAAACGCATAAGGTAATTATATCGTAGTTTTGAATGCATACGTAATACAATATTTTGAATGGCCTTCAATTCTTGAAGCCCTGTATTTGTGAAATTATCCTTGCGTGTCCGTGTGATGTGCAAATAATGCGAGAACGTATGAGTTGTTATAGTTTGAATAGAATTCTGTATTTTTTCGACAGAAATGAATGGATCATACAATGATGAATTATATGTTAATATTTGATAGCAGTTTCATTATAAAAGTATACAGTTAGCCATGTCAGTTTAAATTAAACGGACAATGATCCTGCAGGTGGTCTCGCAACTGTCGACATGAGGAAGCTGTCTTTATGGTGCCCGTACTCTTTTGAGCGGTGTGGCAATGTGGGGAAGTGGTGTAACTACAGCGATACATGGTCTTGACACAACAACAAACATCAATATTAACTAAGAGAATGAAAGATTTTTTTCCATTCACCAGAATTGGACCACTCTTCTCTTTTGCAAAATTCCAAAAGATCCATGTATCAGCGCATCACATCCATGTATCAGCTCATCAAAACATCCAGTGCTACAAATCTCTGTGGTCAGTTCATTGCTGCTTGCACCCAATTGCAGATGACCCTTGTTATCACTGAGGGAAACAGATCATAGTAAATATTTTACATACATGCTTTTATTTTTTTCTGTCTGCTATTGTTAACTAGAACTCAACTAGTTGGGGAAGTGGTGAGAAACCATTCAGAAATTTAAGTGACTGTTCCATTCGTGAAATTGATACCAAAAGAGTATAACTATATAAACAAAATGCGGTATAAACCAATCAGGGCGGTGTATCTAGAAAAAGTTTTTCGTTTTTTCTATCCAATTTTTCGTACTGCTTCTCCCTTCTGTCCAATGATAAACTGTGTTACATCACTTACGAGGCGGTATACACCACCCAATAGCTATGCCAATGTCCAATAATGTCCATAAATTGCGTATGAACTATAACATAACCTCTTTGATTTTAACATAGCTTTCTTTTATTTTCAAAATTTGGTGCATTATGGACCTCTGTTGGACGTAATTTCATTCGTGGAATAGTCCTATTAAATATTATATTTATATATATATATATATATATATAATAATATATCTTTATAGTGAACCGAATATACCATAGTTCAGTATTATTATACTACATCGTTATGTATTTTTTTATGACTTATATTTAACTTAAATGCCTAATCTTACAATAATCTAACTACACATGAATAGGAAACTCACAGAGCACCTATGTGATTCATTGACTTCTGAAAATATCGCCTGAGGAATGAATGTAATGGAATATCTATTTGTATTTCTTGTTGGGTGCTGGTAGGTGGTTGGCTAGGCCGTAGTGGGTGGCTTGGTTATTGGTGGTTTTTTTGGAGAAGAAATTGTTAGATAGGAGAGGGATACTGGTAAAGTATTAGGAGTGTAAATTAAATTCTTTATGCAGTTGAAATGTTTGAGATTGAACCAGGGTGCATGAGTGGCAAGTCTGAGGAAATTATTTTTGGATGATCTGTAATTTATTAATATAGTTTTGAGGCATTGAATCCAGATAGGGCATGCTAAAGCATTAGGGGTCTAATTATTGATTTATAGATGGTTGATGGCATTGTTTAATGAGTAGCTTATATTGGCGATTTACAGATGGGCTTTAGTTGAAATTAATTTTTTTTGGCTTGCTGTGCTTTTACTGTTATGTGATTTTTCCAATTAGTGCTGTATCCAAAGATTCAAGCCCTAATGTATTAATCAGAATTCATTGTGTGAGTATCCATGGAATTGGGTTATTGTTTATTCCGGAGTGGTAGTTGGGGTTGACAATGTTCTTATGAGAATATTTTGGCGCATAGATTTTGTAGGATTTAGTTTGATTTTCCATTTGACACGCCATTCATCAATTTATTTAAATGTGTTTGAAATTTGTTACAGAATTTGATTAGTTGAATGATTAAGACATGAAAATTGCGTGTCATCGGCGATTGGGCGATGTGCGTGTGGTGATGTTAATGGGAAATGGTGGTTGGTGTAATATGTTAGAAAAGCGTGGGGGACAGTGGTTGAGCCTTGAGGTAATCCAGTTAATTCTGCGGGGATTGGATGTGTGATTATTAACTGTGGACTGAAAAATGTTCTATCTTGAGAAACGCCATTAAATGGTATCAATAAAATAGTTTAGTGGGTAACCTATTTCTTTAAGTTTTATATTAATGCCAGGATACACACTATGTCAAAAGCTTTTCGAAATGTCTAAAAAGGTAACTATTGTAATGCTTGCTTTTTTTGAAATGCCGTGTGTATGTTCTCCGTGATTCTTAATAATTGATGAGAAGTTGAAATTTATTAGTGAAGCCAGAATTGGTGCATTGGGATTGTTTGAGTTTCTATTCAATGGGAAATTAGTCTTTTAAGGATTAGTTTTTCTCTAGGAATTTTTTGATAAAGTGGGACAGAAGCTAATGGGTCTGTAGTTTTCAGTTTGCTGGATAGTATTTTTGAATGGCTTAGGGATGGTATTAACATTTGAATTTTATCCAAATAACGCGGAAGTAAACGCAAGTTTCTAAATTATGCATTGTATATTTATTGGTTGATAATGTATTGTGGGGTTTAGGTAAGTTTTTTTAAGATTTGTTACTTTTTTTGTCGTGTCCAGGGGCTTTTGTGTATTGGCAAATTCCTTAATTATATTAATGACTTCATTTTGGGGATATGTAGTTGATTTTGTGTGGTACGTATAAGTTGGGGCTCATGCTATTTCGAGTATGTTTGAATGCAGTGGGTGAGGTTGGGGTGGCATTGGATAAATGATTTAGCAAAGTGATCTGCTAATGCTTCAGCCTTCTCATAAGAGCAAATTTCTTGCCCGTTGGAGGTTGTTATGGGGGTATTATTGCTTTCTTTTTCAGGATATTTTTTAATGAATTGCCACAACGTGTTGTTATTTGTGCTGAGGGACCTGGATTAAGTTTATTGTATGTTGTTTGTTTTATGTTCCCTTAGTGATTTTTTTTAACGATGTGGACAGTAAATTTAACGACCTTTCTTAAGTCTGTGAGTTTCTATGATGCACCGAAAGTCTTCTTGTTTTGTTTCTAGTGTTTTAATAATTGTGAGAATGTTTTTCGAAGTTTTTTATTGAAAATGTTAGGTGGGTGGGGGACTGAGCATTATTATTAAGAATGTTGATTGTGTTAATTATCATATTGTTTAAGAAGGCTAAGCTTGTTCTATTTCTACGGGATTTTTTAATATTTTAAGTGGGGTGATTGTTTTTGAATTATGTTCTTAAATTTTTCCAGTTGATGTTTGTGTGTTAAGTGTGAGAGTTGGAGTGTGAGGGGGCGTAATTTGTTGAGTTGAGATGATCGTTGGCAGGTGATCGAATCTAGTTCAAAAAAGGGACCTGAGTGAAAAGTGGTTTGAGTGGTTAGAAATTTCAATATCTAATATGTCGAATGTTTGTTTGTAATCTATGGGTAGTAAGTGGGTTCTGCTGGGATAATTAACTGAAGTTTGAGGTCCGTAATTATTTTGCTCAGTCTATTAAATATAACGCGTGCTTTGGAAATTGTTAGATAAAATCCCTCGCTTCGCGAGTCGTCATTTGAAGTATTTGAGAGGAAGAGTATTGAAATGTTTTAAAATGCTGGCTTGTTCGATTCGGTTCCCTGCTCTGTTCTTGTTTAGTTTGAAAATGCCTTTGTTAGTATCTTCCTTATACTACCATTTTCGTTGTATTGTTCATTTCAATGATCGATGCAATTCTTTGCAATTTCAGTCAGTGAAAGAAAATGTTCAATATTGATGAATCAATGGAATAATCTTTCATCCTGTTCGTTAATATTGATGTTTGTTCCTGTGTCATTGTATTGAAGGACACGGATAGCAGCAATTGCGCAAATCTTTTATTTTATGATCTTTGAACCGTCGTAAAAATGACTTTGCTAATGTAGAATAGAAACTCAAGTTGATAATTTTGTGACTTAATTACTAGTTTTTGTGTAATACCGTAATATGATAATATAATATAATAAAATAAACCGTTCGGTGTCTGTCAAGAAAACTGTGGCCGAACTATATTCTGATATGAATGGAGACTGACTATTTCATGTTTTTAAGTATAATTGATTCGTATACACGCTTGTAGATTGAACACTAATATACTACGATACTACTTTCTTTGGTAGGTTGATTATTGATTCGCGTCAACTGCTAAGGTCTTGAATCCCGTAAGTATAATACATAATTTTATCGCGGGAGGTGACGGGCGGTGATCTCCATGTGGATGACTAGATCCGGCGCCAACCTAAGTCGGTTTGAGGGAATATTCCCCAAATAGGTATCATCCACCAGCGAGACACCGCTCTTGCCGGAACAAGCACGCGGCTTAGGGGAGCGGTGTTGGGAGAGAGGAAAGGTCAAGGAAGAAGAAGAAGGAAAGACCACGCGCGGTCCGTGGCCCGTTTGTTAGGGTACTGCTCTGTCATTCGGCTGATGTTGATCGGAGAAAACGCGAAAAACAACCCATCAGAGCAGTCGACCACTAGTATTATCTTCTAGACAGCGTTTTTCTTCATTGACAGAACGTTATTTCGAGAATGTGCATCCTGGAAGTTAATGGCATTAATAATAGTCATATCAGGTGAAGATTGTAATTTCATAGTTTGAAATTTTTCTAGATATCATGGAAGTGACTTTCATAAAGTTAAACACCGTAAAGTTATATGTCCAGTCGTTGCATTGAAATATTTCAGTTAAATATACTCTTCACTATGAGGAACATGTCCAATTGTCGATTTCCGTTGTCAACGCCATTTTTAAATTGGAAAAGAATTTGCAAAGGGAGAAAGTATTCACTACCAAAGGTAATGAATACTTCCGTAATCAGATAGAGTATCCAAATAGATCATTTCTTTGCTTAGAAGGCAAACTTATGTATCACTTTCCCGTGACCTGAGACACAAAATGACGCAAGTCACTTTTCTTTGTTAATGTTTAGAAGTAGGCAAAAGGGGCATTTCACTTGTAGCTTACGTAAACAATGTTGGCAAATTGCAATACGACAAAAGCCGCAGAGACATTTTACATGACAATTTGATGATTAAAATTGTCATGAAAAATATTTTAAAAGTAATATTTTGCCATCTTAACATAGTATCTGCGGCATTCTGTACTTCGGAAGAAAATCTTGATTATTCTTTGCACGGTTGTAAAAAAATCCTGTTTTAGAGTTCGCCAAAATGGAAGACATGATATTATTCGTTCGCGACCGGTTTCAACTTTTCTCATTCTTTGGCTTTTGAAGGCGATATAAGTGTAAGTGTCTCCATGTTCTGTGCGACCACCGTGACGAGTTGCGTTGCACTCGCCAACAATGGAAGCGGTGGCGGCTGAGAATCATTTTGAAAGGTCGCTTTGGAAAGTGGCAAGGGCGTTGCGCAACGACTGCGGCGGTGCGAGCGGCGAACAGAATGTCACGGGAGCAATGAGGGCCACAGCGAACTAGCACTATCGTATTTGAATTATTTCACATAGGTACATTATTTCATACTAGAGAGTCGCGGACATAATTGAGTAATTTATCATATATTCATGTTCAAGGGCTTTTTATATTTTAATTTGCAGTTTTTCTTCTCTGTTTCAAGTTTTTTCCGTCAGTAAACGGTATGTGGAATTTAAATGGAATGTGACATTCGGGAAGTGTGTACTTTAGGCTCCTGGTATGAAAATAAGTATTGGCTCACAGTGAAACAGAAATGTTGTAGATTCGAGTATGTGAGATAACTCGATGGTTATCGTGTCCTGATTTATTACGTGAATCGCATTGTTGTTTGCATTATTCGTACAGACATTTGCGATATACAGTCGACTACAGTTAAAGTGAACTTCTCGGGACTAACATGATTGGTTCAGTATATCAGATGATCTCCAAATTAAATGCAATTTCCCCATAATAATTTATTTTATTAATATAGTGCAAAACTCATTAACAGCACTTCAATGCTTCTTGCACTGTTGGAACACTATCCCTCTCTCCGAACGCACTTACAGCTGCCTAATAACATACAATATCCAATTATTTTTTTACGGCTTACTTCCTATGTCTACTACAGCTGAGGTTCAGGTACACTATAACCGAATCTTCTTATGCTTATTTACAATGTTTTATAATTATCGATGTAAGTGAAAAGTAACCAGTGGCTTAAGTTCACTATAACACAGCGCTCCGTATATCTTAGATCACTATAACCGGAAGCGACTGTATTCATTTCGTTTGGATATTCCAAGCAGATAAGTTCTTGCTGCGTCGTCAGTTTAATGGTGCTTTGTCACTTCGTTTCAACCAGTTCGATCAAGAAAACACGATTGTACATTTGCTTTTGAGCCTTTTCGCTTAGCCGTGAATGAATACATTGTCAGGTCTGTAAGCAGTAACGGACTCTTGTCGCATTAATTCTTTCAAATGAAAACGCATACAGTTGTAAAAATGTTTGTTTTGACATCGAGCCTGGAACGCATCACCAATGCGCCAATTGCAATACCTGGCAAGGCTTTGTCATTTAAAGATAATTTGTTACATTTATTACACCGTATTTCATTTTTATTAATTTATTCATCGCGCGCGTATTCAGCGGAGAACAAAACGGCCATTTTTCCCAACGAGGGAGGGTGGATCTAGCAGCGATGTGGCAACGCCGCGCCTTGGCTTGGCCAGGCCGCGCAGGCGCCCCCGCGCAGAGCCCCGACCGCCCCCCGTTGCCGTAGCAACGGTCAAAAACTCGCCGGCCGCGTTGACGCATCGGTTACGTAAATGGGAGGCCGTCTTCGTCGTGCGACGGCTGGGCAGGAGGCTGCGATACCGCTGTCAGCGAAAGAAAATAAACTTTCGGAATTACCACATGTCTTGATAAATGTTTACTGTATCCATCTGCATTTGCTACACTGAACAATAGCGAACATTTCGGTGCACAACTGGTACGTATTACATAGGCGGACTTGGGGAGTGAGAAAATAAAAAGCGCTCAAATCCTAAGAGGGGTCTCGTAGCGGCGAGGGAGCGAGAATCATACAGAGGGCTTTTGCACGGCGAAGAGTTACAGCAATCGATAGCAATATCGACCTTCGAGTTTCTCATCATTAAGGCGTTGGTGCTCGCCATAGCGGACAACACAATCGATCTTCCTGCGCATGCGCGCATTTGTAAAGTGGTGCGATAATTGAACTGCGCATGAGCAAAAGATCGACAGTGCTTTAACATTCGACGTGACTCAAAAAACCCTACTTTTGGGAATCTGCGCATGCTTAGAAGATCGATATTGCAGTCGATTGGTGCACGTTATGACGTGCCAAATCTCACTACATAATCAGGGCATTTCAACTCCAGACCTACATCAATAGGTAGCACTTGACTACGAAATGATGTCACATAAAAATTGTTATAATGAAGAGATGAAGGGGGGAAAAGTTGTAAATAAAAATTAGAATGCCATATCAATATTTTGGCCATAAATTTCTTAGATAACAGTTTAGAAATAAGACGTCCTAATGAATTCAACTTGTGGATTTGCCTCACAGATTTTGAATGGCATTTGATTACAGTAGTTATACGTGTATCAATTGTTTTAATTAAGAGATACATATGAATCTTTTTCAATAATAATGTAAGTCAATAAATTTACTTATTGGTAAGATGTATGAACAGGTTGAAAACAATTAATTAAAGAAATTATATGGAAATAATATTGATTCCGTAATATCCGGTATCGGAAGTACTGATAGTATGGTTACATGTGTCGGTATCTCTAATCCTCTTCATCAAATATGCATCTTCTCAGTTTTCTGAAATGTTTAAAAGAACGCGGGTGTTAGTTTGTCCTGTTTCTTTAGCGTTCTGTAGTAGGTAGCTGTAGAAAGGATATTACAATACTGGGTTACTTGCATTTACAGGGCAACGGGATTGCCGGTGAAATTAATTGATACTATCTTCATGTTAACCTTCTACTCTATCCTGTTTTTCTCATTTCACGAATCATCTCTAATAGTATTTTGAAAATCCTCCATTTTATGTCTTCTATTCTGTGGTATGGATCATTTCAAAATGTTTGGACTATGAGATTGGTGTTGATGCGTGAGATGTTGGCCTTCGATGCATACGCGTTCGTGCCGGGTTGGGCCCTCGGCGTAAGCGCAGCCTCTTTGAACGGTCATTGAAAGCGAGAGAGTGGGGTGATGTTCAGAAGTGGTATGTGGTTTTAAACAACTATACGACTTCACCTACGCTTGAAACGTGAAGATGTCTTGCTAGTCCCCTGAGGAAAAACGTCCGCCGTATTAATTTCTCTGCAGGAGTCGAAAAAAGCGGAGTTCGTATGGAACGAGACTGAAATCGCGTACCACGTGTTTCCGGGAAGCTTAATGAAAATGAAGGAACAAAAATTACTTCAAAAAGAAAGTAAGGAAAAAGGAAGAAAAAAAATATTTTTGCGCTTCGGTTTGCGCATATAGAGGGACAATGTGTGTGTGGGGGGTGGGGGGGCGATGAATTTTGTTGCCGAGCGGTGGTAGGAGGGCACTGGTTTCGCAGTAGTATTGGAAACTTACTTGCTGTGGCGCAGGCGCAGAACTCTGCCATTCGTTGCTTTTGGAGATATTTTCGGTTTGATAGTAGGGAACCCCTGTTGTCTGTTTAATACTGCATTCTGTAATAGATGTTTAGGAATACGTAAGTGCATATTTGAAATATCAGGAATTGGATATATAGTCTGTACTTGTACGACGAAGAATTAAAAAAAATCATTTCTTCAAACGGTTCTCGTAAATGAGCGATTGGAACAAAACATTTTAAAACGTCTCTTGCAAGTGCAAAGTGGGTGAGCAAATTGTAAATACAGCATCGAACTAAAAGTCTAATATTGCATAGCAATGCATTGTAATGTGTGAAACGTCTCGTTTCAACGGTCATCATTGACATCAGTAGAATTCTGGCGGCCACTTCATGATTAGATAATTACAAATTACTTTCGTAGGTGCTCGAAATCTTACCACTTTAGGCTCTTGAACCTTAGAAAATTCATTTTTAATGGAATGTGAATCTCAGATTCACTAAGTAATCTGTCGACATTCTTTTAAGCAACTTTCTAGTGGACTGGCGCTTACAGGTAGAGATGACTGCGTACAATGAACAACATGGCATATTATTACTACGATCTTACTGCATTTCAAGTATGGGCACTTCAGACTTTCACCTGTACGAATATTGTAATAAAATAGGGAAATATTGTATTTATTTAAAATTCAAATGCTTTTCAGTATGCCGTTGTATATATAATATTTTATCTTCCTTATGGACTACATTTTAGATCTAAACTAAAAGCAATAATAGAGTATTAAAGCGTGTATTATATCTCTCCGCAAAAATTCACAAATATTTCGAAAATGCAATTGATCAAGGGAGCTGTATTTAGTTGCGTTTCACAATGGAGTATCTTGAGTTCTGGCCACATAAAACAATTCTTTAAGTCGCCGACGTTTTGGTTTCTATAACTCTTCGTCAAATCAATTTCTTAAATCGGTTTGTTGTGCCTAACAAACGGGCTGGCATAAAATGTCACAAAAGATAATAGAAGGGGAAAAATTCATGTTAATAAATTGTGATTGTAGAACAATAAATAAAAAAAAAATTAAAAAAATCCAAAAGCAAATGACTTTTGATGCCACTTGGTCAAAATCCTGAGAAAAATAATTCTGTAACTGTGCAGCGGGGGTGAACGCTAGTGTGGGTCCTTGCGCAATCCGCCGTGTGTGACCCAAAGTGAACTGGCGGAGCTTCCCCGGCGAGGCCGGGTCGCTTCGCCCCGCACCACTTCTGGTGCAGCGACAGGGAAACCCTACTCCGCCTCCCCCCTCCGGTGACTCCGATTTCGGGTCAACCATTTTTTCTTTTTCTCTTCCAACGCGCCTCCCAGGGACGCCACATAGACCCGCCAGGTTCTCCTTCGGCGCAGATGGGAGACTCCCATGGCAAAAGCAAACCGCCCGCACCGCTCGTCCTATTGCCAAGGCAAATTAAGAGTGTTTTAGAATGGACAGTTGAGTTTTTTGAAACGCAAGGGATTTTCGTTTAGTATGCAGTTTGAACTTTTTACTGAATTAAATACGTGATTTTCGTTTTAAATGAAAGTTTGTTGGCTCTAGTGGTGTTCTTGCTAGTTACTATTAACCGATTTTGAAGAATAAATATTACATTTGAATAATGTCTTCAAATTAATTAAATAAACGCTTTTCTCTCGTCTTTTGTTCGCAACCATGTGGCGCTTTTGGTACAGAATTTTCGCATACAACATACACGAGCTGTGTGATCCGCTTACCGGTTCATTTCTAAAAGTCTTTTAAGGAATTGCTTCAAGAATAGCTGAAAGCGCGAGACTTGGTTTACTTCAAACAAATATTTTGAAACAAAAATTATTTTCATTTATCCGAAAATACCGATCTCTTCGTGACGACCATCTGTGACGTAGGAAGTCATGACACGGCATTCTATTGCTTGTATCCACTGTACACTAAACTGAATGAAATTGCGATTTAATTTTTCTGATTCCTGATGTTTCTCATTGGTCAGTACCCAGAAATTATTGAACCTCATTTGTTGGTAGTTTTTGAATAGAATTAGCGTTTACAGAATCATTTATTTTGTATTGCCCTGGACCAATCGTATCCTGATGCTGGACCGCCTCGATCCCACAGGTCTTCGACTGCTGCGCAAAGGGAGTTCCGGAATCATAGTTGAAAATTAATTGAAAAAAGACATTGTATAAGGCGATGTTGAATGATGCGATTGCTCTGTGGTAGTTCTTAACATTGGGCATATTCTATTTCTTCTAATGTATAACGTAAGTATTTTTGCAGTCGGTTGAACATTAGAATGAGATAAAAAAAATCTATACCTATGTGCTACAACGAAAGATTCAATCTACTAAACGGAATTAGAGTTGTTTCATTGTGAACAATGTAGTGACCGTTTGCGTTACGTATACGTATTTCAGTATAGCACGACTACTCACAATAATCCTAATACATATAGCCCGGAAATACAGGCATAGAGAAAGGCATTTGTTTTTTCTTCAACCGATGTGCAAAAAGGCATTTATTCTGGCTAAAGAATGGCTGCAAAAATGCATAAAACCAATGAAAAGTCATATTTAAAAGGAATTATTGTAAAATAAAAATTAGAATAAAAATGTTAATCATTTTAATTTTCTTCTAAAATTTACATTAGTACTTACGTGTAAGTAAAACGGTGTACGTCTGTAATCTTGATTGCACATGGCTACCCAGTATGAGAAATGCGAATTGGTTTTACTTGCGACGCAGCAATCACGGAATTATATTTTTCTTTCTTCGCCCGCAAATCGCTAGCACTTCGAGGGGTATATCATGTACAGAGAGGTCTGTCTCCAAAAGGGATCGGAAGCCATACTCAAAACCGGGAAAACCTTGTGAACGATCAGAGCCTGTGGGCATCGGTATAAAAATAAAAAAAAAATAAATTGAATATTAACATCTTCCTAGTTCAGTTAGATTTTTAACTATACTTGACCCTGGAGTCCGCTTCCAGACAAAAACAACGCACGACCAACCTTCCTGTTCAGGTTTGCAGATATGTTTCCAACTTCATCAAGATTAGTGCCAAGGGGAGAAAAAAATGATTAAGAAGGCTAACCTAAGGCAACAACTATCAAAAACTGCGCCAGAAGCTAAAATAGTCGAAAGAAAAATACGACAGTGAAAATCAAGTAAAACAACTCCAGAAAAACGATTACTTCTACAAGAACGAAACTTTCGGGCTCCAGCAGTCGGAAGAGTAGTCGTTTGGGGGTGCCCGAGAGCTGTGGCGGTGGGCGCCGCCAGCGAACAGAAAAATATGCACTCGTCCTGGCAGACCGGGCGCCTGTCGGAAATGTAACCTGCGGCGGCTCTCGAGCGGCAGGTTTCGCGCGAGGCAGGAGGGGGCGGGTGGGGTGGGATCCTGCTCCGCGGGCACGCGCGGTCGGCGACCCGCGCCACCGAGCGGCCCCTGCTCTGCCAACAGCCACAAGCGCAGAGCGTCAGCGGCCAATACCTTTCTAGTGGTCACAGGGTTATGACCGTGTCTCTTATTCTGTTGTCATCTTTTCGTGGCTGCACTCTAGACGCAGCTGACTTTTTGAATGTTTATCACGACATATAGGTGGTAGGAATCTATTGGATCATAGTTTGTCATTTTGTGCAATTTTCCAATTTGTAGGTCATTTTTTGGGCATCCACCGTCATTTCTGTCATTTTTACGCATTTTTGCCTTTCCGTGTTTTATTTTTGTTTGTGAAAGTTTCGTGAATGGACACATAAAAATGGAGTTTTCAGTAACTTCCTCGACCTTTCAAAACTGACGCTTCTCGATATTAACCCACTGCCTGAAAGATATTGTAAATCTGCACCTGAATATGTATGAGAGCGAGGAGAGAGAGAGAGAGAGAGAGAGAAGAAGAAGAGAGAGAGAGAGAGAGAGAGAGAGAGAGATAGAGATCGAGAGCGAAGATAGAGATAAGAGATCGAGAGCGAAGATAGAGATCGAGAGCGAAGAGAGAGAATCGAGAGCTAGAAGATCGAGAGCGAAGAGAGAGAGATCGAGAGCGAAGAGATAGAAGCTGAACGAGAGAAGATCGAGAGACAGGAAGAGAGAGAGATCGAGAGCGAAGAGAGAGAGATCGAGAGCGAGAGAGAGACGAGAGCGAGAGAGAGAGATCGAGAGCGAGAGAGAGAGATAACGAGAGCGAGAGAGCGAGCAGAGAGCGAGAGCGAAGAGAGAGAGCGAGAGCGAAGAGAGAGAGAAAGAGAGAGCGAGGAGGAGAGAGCGAACAATTTTAAAATTTGGAAAAAATCAGGAATTTTAACCAACTTGAACCATTTTTTAAACATTCTTCAAACTACGCAGCAAAACTATTAATCAATCGATGAAGCCAGGTTTTTTGAAAATGTATTGGGATTCTTGATATAATTCTTTCTTAATATTAAATAATATCTTAATGTTAATGTTTCGGTTCTTCCATTACAAACCGAATAAAAAAGAGAAAAAAGTACTTTGGCCGGCAATAGATGCAGTTGGCAACACTGAAACGCTAGCCCAGACCAAGAAGTTAGAAAACAAAAATAGTTAAGAGAAGGTTGTGCCATTCTGTAGGCACCACTAGTATGATGGATTTTTTCTTTATATCGGGCTATTGATATATCTTGTGGAAGGGGTTCATGGAACTCAAAGTTCAATGGTAGGTTAATGAATTGTTATAAATTTAAATTAAAAACATGGATTGTAGTACTCGACAACAGTTCACTATATTTGGGATCTCAGAAGGGTATGCTATTTTCCAATTGTACCTCAAATTGTTGTAAACGCTTTTAATGAATAATTTCATTACAATTGCATTAAACTAGTTTGACAATGCAGCATATTATGAAAATGATTGTATGTTAATTTTTTCGAATGTATTACATAGTTTTTTTTGGGGGTAATAAGTAACTTACGATTAAAAGTAGCAAAGAAGCAAAATAAATTGAATTGCGTTCATACGAAGCGACAAATTTAAGAAAATCTTTGGTGCCGTTTTTGTGAACTAATTGTGGATATATTGTGGAATTTTTGGTAGTGTTCAATTCAGGCTTTCGTCAGTTAAACAGTTCGAATATTTTTTCTGTAGGAGATTAGAATTACAATCGATATTCATTTAAACTTTTTGACGAACTGGAATATGACCACTTACGTGGTTTTGGGAGATACTCTCAGAGTTTTTATTTTTCCCCCGTCTTGATGAATTATTCATAACTGCTGAGTATCTTGAGGTATGGGCCTCATTTAACGGAATAGGTTTGTTTGTATTGATGTAAGCTGTTGCGCAGAAAGTTCGGATCGTAAACTCACGTCCAGATTATACTCTCCCGAGTATGTGGCCCTCGACTCACACACCGTCCATCATAATGAAACAAGATCCTACGTTAGACGTGATCTACTCAAGGCTTAACAAGTCCTTAAAATATGTTGAGCCGTCAATGTTTGGCGTTTTTATTTTTTACTCTAGTAAACCGTTAGTTCGGAGGAATAAAAATAGAGCAACAAGATGAAATAAAGAAAGGAATAATATATATATATATATATATATATATATATATATATATATATATATATATATATATATAAAAAATGAATCGCAAAATGTGTTGGTAAGCGCATAACTCAACAACACCTGGACCAATTTGGGCAATTCTTTTTTAAAATGTTCGTTGAAAGTTCAAGATGGTTTTACGTCGAGAAAAATTCGAATAATTGCGAAAAAAACTAAAAACAGCCTTTTTCTTTTTCCCATACAAACGTTTTCTAAGTAAAACGTAGAGTCAATTTGAGCTGTGTATAAAGCACTCATTGTTGTTAGTAGCTCAAGCACTCATTGTTGTAGTATTTTCCTAACGGCAAAAGAGTCAATTTGCTAAGGGTTGCCACCTGTCCGGTTTTAGACCGGAGGACTCCGGTTTTTTGAGCTTCATCTTCGGTCTATCGTTTTTGAAAAATTATCTTTTTTTTTTTTTTTTTTTTTTTTTTTTTTTTTTTTTTTTTTTTAATTTCAATACATTTTCAATTTTTTACGAAATAAATAGATTTTTCAACTTAAATTTAAAGCTTTTTCTATTTCATCAGAAATCTGTCCTTTTTCTTCTTCATTAGAAAGATAAAGAGCAGACCATGAAAATTGGTCTTGCGCGATTCTCGTGTTATCGCCATCCCGCTGTCTCTTTCTTTCGACGCATATCAACAGAGACAGCATCTAGCGATTATACGAGAATCGCATCGCGCAACAGTTTCAAGAATAATCCCCGGAATGCTATTCGATATCTCATTTTGAACAAGATCGAATTTTCGTATTTCGTATTGAAATTTCGGTATCAAAGACTGAATATTTAGAATATTTACAATAACAATTTGAAATAAATGTTAAAACTTAATTTAATGGTAAGTTTAACATCAAATTTGTGTTACATATCTCTTTAACATAAAAATAATTAATCATAATTCTTTGTTTAGAAATAACAGATGTTAGCTATTATTTATTGAGCGAAACAACATTTTAAGAAATTTCCGAAAAGTTGTGTAATTCGTATATAAAAACGAAATAATAGAAAGGTATGTTAAAACCACATACTAGATAATTTAGTATAAAATGTTAAGCAAATATTCTTTCTCATTTATTTTTTTATTTATATTTGAATTATACTAAATATGATGAAGTAAGTTAATTTATAAATTAACACTCTCACTCACATACACACTTATTTAGCAATTGAATAGTTGTTAATTACTCCCCCCCCGGTCACAGCGGTTACCGGGTTTCTGAATTGGCAGTGGCAACCTATATTTGCACGTTTATTACCGTTTATACAACGTTCAATTCATCATAGTTATCAAAAACAGTGTGGTGTGCGTTGAAATACGATGTGTTGGAGGATTAATTCGCGGTTCGAAACTATTATAATATAGGATTATGCCTCCAAGTTAGACGAAGCAATTTAGTAGAAGAAACCTAAATGCCTACAAAAGAGCTAATTACCGATTCTAATCATGCTGCACCAAGAACTTGACGTCACGAAATGAACGTGGAAGAATTCGGATATAACGAACGCATGAAGCGCGAGCGGCCTACATTCAACTAATATCATCGCGCAAGTTTGAATCGAGCTGCTTTCAGTTACGATGTGACAATTGCAACAGTAACTACCAATGTATTGTTATTGTTCTATGAAACGCGGTTTCTCATGTTTGTACAGGCATTGAAATTTAAAAACGAAGCTAATGGATTGTGTGCGTAACTGGTAAAAGTGAAATTGATACCATTGGAACCACCACCAGAGCATTTGTTACTCATTGGTTTTAGATCATGAACGATTCCATACACTTTTTGGACAAATATCAAACATATAACAATTGCTTCAATGACTTCATTTTGGTCAAACAAATTGAGTTAGGGAAAAATTTTAGCCAACTTTCACAGGTATGGTATTATGCAGTTAACATAATTATTTTATGTTCTATCACCTTAAGTAAGATGTGTTACTAATCTCGGAATTTCTTAATCATTAAGATATAATCCATCACTTAAGTCCATATCATTTGGTTGATTCAGTTTTATGCGACACTTTTTATATTTGAAACCCAATATATTTATGATAGATTATTAGTTACAACAAATTATGAGACATATAACTTTTAAAGACAATATTAGTTTAAACTTTGATCATGACAATCCATAAATGTAGATCCCACATTGCTTATTTATTTTATATTTTATTTTATAGTGTTTAGGTACAACACATTATATTTTTTTAAATTTACAGATACAAGCCAATATATCAGAGAGCAGGTTCACGTTACCAGTGTCAGATAGCAACTAACAAATCCTACAAATTTATTATATGGGCAATTCATCACAAGAAACTAACTGCTTGTGAACATAAGAATTTAGTACAGAGGGTCTATTGTAAGAACAATTACCAAAACTTTAATTCGATGAACACAATCAATTGCTTATATTGTTTATAAACTGCCCTGGATCTGATGCCATCCAGATAATCACAAAATTGTAATTCAGAGCTGAATTACAAACCCTGCGGATCAACATGCAAGAGTTTTAATGCGCCAACTATTGATGATTGCTATCGTTGTATTAAACGAAAACTTGGAATCGCGTGATATTGTTTTACAATCGTCGGAATGATCATTACAACGCTTAAGGAAACACCGCTCATATGGATGCCACAGCAATATCACATTATATCCGGTGCAAGGTGAAGCATGGCTATGCATTTCCACATAAAAAAATATATCCCCAATCAGGTAATTAAAATATTAGTAAATCTTCCAGATCACTATATTATGATTATTAATTTTTATTTCAATGTTAAAAATCAAAATCTATTATACAGTTCTGAAAACTAACAAAAAAGTCAGTTCAGATGAACTATTATTCATTACGCCTAATGATTCCGGGAAAAATGAAGACAAATCACATATTGAAATGTCGGCGATTATATCACAAATATATTGTTGACATGTATGTTAAAATTGAAAACGGAGAGATTTAACATTCACAGCGTTGAATTCAGACCAAAACTCCGAATCTGAAGAGTATATTCACCTTCGAGATGCGATTAATAGTGATGGAAATGCACAGAAATGTTAGGTTGGATGATATTCTTCCAGCAACATACTTCGAAGCCCTCGACATAATGACGAATATCTCAAGATGCATGTCGTATGTTCGTCATCATGTACAGCAGATTTGTTCACAACATATACATGCGAATCCGCACTTGGATAGAAGATCAAGCAGGAGTTATTCCGCTGGGCAATCACCATTGATCGTCATGAATATTACAGCAAGAGTCTTTAGACAAAAATTGAAATCTTTAATGGATTTCATCGTAAAAACCATTATGGTGTTTGGTGAGACACGCTGCTGGGATGTATTCTGTGGAGTTGGCAGAAACGAGGATTGCCACATGCACACATTTTTGATTTGGTTGGTTGAAAAGATAAAGGCAAATGAGTTGATGCAGTGATTTTCAGCTGAACATCCCTGATGTACTAAGTAGATCCTGGATTGCATTGAGGTATTATAAAATATGATAGCATGGTCCCTGTGGAACTCTTAATTCAAATTCACCATGTATGATGGAATGGTAAATGTTCACGCGATATCCCACGGACTTAATATGAAACACTTACTTGGTAATGAATTATCCACTGTAGTGTCGACGATCGCCAGCAGACAATGGAAGATCAACAATTGTCAAATTAAATCACAAATATTGAAATAGATAATCGTTGGGCTTGGTCCATATTCATCCATTTTATAAAGCACTTTAAAGCACACTCAACGTTAATTTTGCATTCATGTGAAATCTATAAAATACATTTTCAAAAATGTAACCAAGGGAGTGGATATGGCTGTTGATTGGTGCAGAAATTCCAAAGTTTGAAGTTACTGCATACAACATGGGGCGTATTGTATAGTATGAGAAGCAGTATTGGCGATATTTCTTCTTTTCCTATTCATGAGAGACACCCTTCCGTTTTGCACTTAGCTGTTGCATTTAGAAAATGGACAAAGAGTGTATTTAACAGCACAGAGCGCAGACAAAGAGCTGCTCAGCACCATCTACTACATTAACAGTTTTTTTGGAGACATGCGCAAAACGATGGACTTTGCACCAAAAACATTGCTATACTTCTGAAATGCCAAAAATTATTTACTTGGAATTATCCTCAATGAAGATTTATACACGCGAAACATAGGCAACAAGTTCCAGATATCCCAGATGTGTATTCACCGATGTCATTGTCGAATTTAATTCAGTACATCTCAAGCAATGATGAATGTTTTTAATTTACGACTGCTATTATTCAATGTACGTGGCCCAACATCATTCCAACATTTACAAACTGTTGATGGTGAATTGTGTGATCTTACAGAGAAAGCCTTTCAACGTTTTGCAATTGCTAGAAAATGACGCGTCATGGATTCAATCTCTCAATGATGCTGTTATATCATCAAACAGCTCTCAAATACGAGACATTGGGTTTCTATAAATCATTCTACATGCTTTCTCATTGAAACCCAATGGATTTGTGTCAAGTCAAAGATAAATATGTGATGATTTATTTTGTATCAAATATAAATAGATGGGAAACAAATATAAAATCAGTGAAGAAATTTACAATGAAGCATTGATTCAATTGAGGACATGTGCTTGATGATGTCAACAAACTATTATTCAATTAGGTCTGGCGCGCCCAAATCGTCCAATACATGATGCTTTTAAACCAAGGTGATGAGAAAAAACTGTATTGATCTCAACACTTTGAAAAATTAATTCAAACAATCTTCCACTGTTGAATGAACAACAGAAGTATGTATTGTGATACTCTTATGAAAGTAACAAATGATGAAACTCGGAGGGATTTACTTCTTAGATGCACCTGGTGGTACAGGAAAAACTTTTTTGATTCAATTATATTAGCAACGATTCGGTCACAAAATAAAGATTGCACTTCACTCGCTTCGGTCGGGATCGCAGGCAACATTTGCTTAAGGTGGTCGAACAGCCCATCGGCATTAAAAATTTGTCATTTAAATATGCGCAATAAAAACTCGACCTGCACATTTCGAAGAAACTCTGTCAATAGCAAAGGTCTTGCAGCAAATGTAAATTATTGTTTGGGAGAAGCACGAAGGCACATAAAAATCCTTTGGTAGGCTTTAGACAGAACTTAAAGATCTACGGAGCAATAGTAACCAATTGGTGTGCAATGATTTATTAGCAGGAGATTTTCGTCAAAACATTGCCAGTGATTCCCACGATCAACACCGCTGTGAACTCAATGTAAGTCTAAAAGCCTCCAATTGGTTGGGAAACATGTCAGAGTAACTTTATTTAAGCAAAGAATGCGTGTCGAGTTGCAAAATGACAAATTGAACATATTCTCTAAAAACTCATTGAATTGCGTTAAGGCAAATTCCCTATAGACATGTTGACTGGCTGCATTAACTTTCCTTCAAAAGTTTTTGTCAGTTACTCGATCAAAAGATGAACTTATTCAGAAAGGTGTTCCTGATGTTTCTCAAAAATACAGGAAACCATGATTGGTTGAGCGAACGAGCTATATTGGCTGCAAAAAAACATAGATGTAAATGAATTTAAATTAAAAATTCAAGAAAACAAATTACGGCGAATCGAGTGATATATAAATCCAGTTGATTTGGGCTACTAACAAGATGATGTAGTGAACTATCCACCAGAATTTTAACTCTCGCGATTTTACAGAATGCCACCTCACAAATCCTTCAATTAAAGGTTGGATCTGTAGTTATATATGTTGCGATATATCAACACCAGCGTCTTGCAACGGCACACGGTTAACGATAGAAAACAAATTACTAAACAACGTTGATTAGAAGCAAACTATACCTGAAAGGTAACGTATAAAGGAAGACGTTATCTCCATACCGCGCATCCCAATGATTCCGAGTGACTGTGCCGTTTAACTTTAAACGACTCATTTCCAATTGCGGCTTGCTTTGCCTTGGACCATAACAAGTCCCCAGGGGCATCATTAAGTGTTGGTGGTATTAATCGCTGGAAAACCCATGTTATTTCACATGGTCAATTGTAAATGTTGCCTGCTTCCCGTGTTGAAAACATCAGATTTGTTTGTCTATGCGCAGGTATAATCAGAAAAAATATTATATATCACAAAAGTACTACAAATCGAAATAAAAACAGATTTTGTTAATAATTATGATTCACAGTATTAACACTAAAGCGATTATTACTTTTAATGCTTATAATATGTTTTATTTAATTATATTTCTTATCACAACACCCTATCACCAGGGTGGACAGTTCTGTTCAGGAGATTTGTTTACCAGACTATGAAAAATATAGGAACAAAAAACTTGTCACATTACAAATATTTTGAACAGGACGAAGTCTGTCGGGTTCGCTAGTGTATATATAATACCTACTATATAATAATGATTATATATATATATTATATATATATTATATATATGTATATATATTCTTTTGCAGGAGCATGGTATTAACCTCACGGAGCCGTTTATTTCACGGTTGAAGACGCAGTGTTTTTCTCTGTGGCCTAGGACCGTATTTACTACCTAACGTACCATTTTCTCAGCATATTAGTTGACGTCACTCCAGAACGATGTAAGGACTCAATTTAGTGGATTTCGTATTTTGTTTTATATTTTTGCCTTTATTTATTTATTTCTTTGATTTGCGAAACTTTTATAGTTTTTTAATACTAATATATGTTCGTTTTAAACGTTGTGTCCGAGATAATGTTTTAATTGTTCTTGGTTTACATTTAACTGCGAGGGGACATTAGATTTGACTCCGAGTTATTTCTTGTAGTTTCGTTTATGCTCTAGGTGTTAAAAAAATTTAAACCTTTCTGAAAACTTAGCCAAACTTATTACATCTAAATATAATGCATATGTCTGCATATTAATGTTCGATTTATTTATGTATTGAAATAAATAAGTGATGGAAATTCTGACGTACAGCAGCATTAAATATTAGTCCAACCGGAGTTAGTTGGGATGAACAAAATTGTGTCAGAAGTAGTGATGCAAATAAATTAGTTGCGGATTTGAAATGTAAAAGCAAGTTATAAATATTATTCATATTGTATATTGAGTAGAAGTATATAAATTCAAGACACGCGTCACTTCTCATGCTTCTCAAAATCAATTAAATAACCATTAAATACATTTAAAAACTACATGTTTTCGAAGGACTCGTTTTGGCTGCTCCCTATCTTTGTGTTACGTAGACTAACATTATCGGGTTTGTAGTCTTCACGCAATCTCAGTTTTGTTAACTCAAAAATATACATTTCCATCGCCTTTTATTCATTAAAGCTTTTTATTTACGAATGATATTTTAATGGTTAATAATTAAAAATATCAAGATGACAATTTATGACGTTAATGGTAAAATATGATTCAAAAAACTCAAATGATTTTTTGTTAACCCATTTACAGTGATAACAAGTAAGAGACATTTTAGAAACATTTTAACATTTTTAACACATAAAGTGTCAGATAAAATGCGGGGAAAATCAGGGATGGAACATATTGACGGTAATAAAATATTTAATTTCCGGACAATGTACGACGGATGTAGTCTCACATCGTTCGGGCCTCTTTCAAACTTTTCATGGGTTGTGTGTGTGCGCGCGCGCGTTCTCCATTTCTTTTTTGGCTCGAGTGTGGCGTGAGCAGAGGGCGCTGTTTTTGAGGGGAAAGCGAATTCGGTGGTGCAGCAAGCCCATCGATCGCTGCTTTGCCGCTTGCCCTCTTCCGTCCGCCCGCGGGCCGCCATTTTGTTGCGTCGTTTTCAGATTGCGATCGCCTCGGAATGGCACGGCAGTTTTTCTAGTGCAGTTTTGTTCCCAGTTTGGGCACAGAAATTATAAAAATTTTGTATATGTTGGTTTTTGAAATTTTGTTGATTGTTGGAACGTTTATCAACAAAGTATTATTTATCAAGTTTTTAAGTAAGTTACTTTATCGAAAATTTAACAATAAATTAGCAGCTGTATATTTTTCCTTTTTTGTGTGTTTGACGGTTTTCTTTTATGAGGTGATGTTTTTTCAATGAGTATTCTTTGTATATTTTGAGTTCACGGAAAAATTTCGAGCAATTTTAACATAATTTCACTACAATGCTTTACAAGATATTTTCTTGGTAATTTGTTTGTTTGTACATTACTAGTGACGCAACCAATATTTTTCGGTATAAGTGTAGTGTCCAGACGACTTGATTTTGTTTTTGTTAAGAAGTTTTGTTTTGAATGTACTACAATTTATTTTTATTTATTTTATTGGTATTTATAATGAATGAATGACTATTGAGTTACTTCATAACTTTTCTAAACATTTTGTGAAAATATTATGCCTTCGGCTTTAGGGGATGGGGTGGGGAATATAGAAGCCTTAAACGCGCCTCTCGAATTGTACTCTTAAAATAGCTGGGAAATAAAAACAACTTTTTCAACCTGTGTATCTCTTGGCTTCAGAAGGTAACTCTGAACTAATTGGCATGGATGTGTATACTATGTCTGCATGGGTGCGGTGTGTGTGTGCTTCATTTCGGTCACGTGACCAGCCTGGCTCAATTTTTTAGTACGTGGCAATTTTTGTTCATCGTTTGAATCCTCACGTTTCACCTGACGACCTAGTCCACCGTTGGCAAAAACATAAGATATGTGATAATACCATATATATATATATAT
>BOPP01000022.1:11568600-11584082 GCA_017312745.1 Gryllus bimaculatus
ATAAAAAAGTAAATAAAGTGAATAGGATTAAAAGGAAAATTCAAGCAACGAAGAATTCCATTTCATGTTCCAGAACTAAGTACTATATTACTTATAGTACGGTAATACTATTGCGTCCATTAAAGAAGAGAACAGTATTACCTAATATTGGATACTTGACTCGTTGAAATGGAAGTTGTAATGTTATGATTTCGGGGCGCAAAATAAAAGACGTAAATGTGAATGATTTTTCCCGTTTTTGCTATGGCCATAGAAGTGTAATGGTAGCCGCGTTTGGGCGCGTGCACCTGAATATGGCTGGCGTCACAGGAGAGAGGAGGCGTTGAGTAAGTGCCCGGGACATATTAGCTCAGAGATGCGTCCATACGTGGGTGGCGCTGGCCCTCCACCGCGAGGAGAAAATCACTGCAGCGCTGTGTCGAGCTTTTTGATTGATTCCAGTTTAGCGACTCAACTGCTCAAGTCGTGAGTAACGATTTAATAGAAGGGATTTGTGGTCATTGCGGGATCGCGGTTTGAGGGTTTTCCATTTCCCTAGATACTAATTCTGCATTCCTCCATCATTGTTAAATTAGCATTAGTCTATTTAATGACTGCCGTAAGGCAAAAAGTATACTACTAGTTCCCTTCCTCCGCTCCCCCCTCTTTCGTTGATTGGTCCCTATTAAATGGTCCACCATTTAAGCAGTTGTAATACATTAGTTCTTAAAAATAGCGCTTTACTTGCGGTATTAGTTTTAAAATAGACCCATTCAAATGAGAAGTTCTATGCACATAAGGCCCTATAAATGCGCCTTCTACATGTAGCATGGCAGGCCAGTTACGGAGTTACATACATTCAGACCACTATCCTGGATTAGATTGTAGTAATCGTAGCAACACCACAAAATGCTGTTTCGGCCAGTAATGTACAAAGTACATCCGTGATACCGGTTTATAGTGCACTTTTTTGCATGCCCAATACACCGTGGTCAGTTCGGAGCAAGAATTTTAATGTGCAAGTTTTGTGCGAGAAGATTCCCGAAAAATCTTGTTTTTTAAACTCAAAATTTTTAAAGACTAGTCACATGAACCAGTGGCCAGTGACTGATCGCGGTCACCAATATGTGTGGTTTTGTTTTTCTTATTTGTTCGAAAATGAATACTTTCAGATTATGTCTTCTGAACTGTACTTCGTACAAATTTCGTGTGTTAGAACGTGTTTTGGCTCTTGAATATCGCAAAGAAGTTAAACTGTGTAATACAAAACTAACCATTAAAATTATCATGCGGATCAACTTACGTAAATTAGGTGACACTCGTAGTTTGCTTTGACGCTATTCGCATTATGCGCACGATTGGCTTCAGAGATGTTCAATGTAGCAGAATTATGGAAGGGAAAGCCTCGCAAGGTTAGTTTTCGCAGCGCTCGAGCGTCGATCCTTCTCGTCTGGGCGATGGCGCCCGTTTGGGAATTTCTGGTCGCGGCGGTTGGTAGCGACGGCTGGGAGGGGAAGGTTCCCCCACCGCCGAGAATAATCGGATAGCAGGCGAGCCTTGCGCCTCTCCCCCCTCCCCTGCCTTGCTGGTGGGGACACTCGAAGGTCACAGCGATCGCTGCTCGCCGGTGCCGCACTCTGCTGGCGACCGTCGACGGCGACGCGTTCGTTTCCCTTTGGACGGATCCTTCACAGCCAGACATACGCCATTATATTAATAATAAATTTAGACACGGAAAACATTGGTCGGTCGAGTTAAGGTTTAAGATTTACAGCGGTTATGCTGGAATACTGCCGTCTGCTGTGTAAAAAATCATTGAAGTGACGTTACGTAATTATAAATCACAGAAATTAGTAAAGCCAGGTTTATTTAAAGGTTTTAAATATAAATAGTAAATAAAAATATTAATTTCATTAAAAGTTTGTGACTTAATACGTAACAAAACTAGAATAGTTTTCTACTAGATATAAGCTCCGTATGGTGGTCTCCAGAAGCTTCACTGTGCGTTTTTAAAACAAAAAAAATGAGTCAACGAATCACATAAAAGAAGTAGAGCGAGAGTCGTTTCACGCTCGCGCTTCGACACCAACATTAACGTAAGCCAGCGCTTCTTGGTAAATGGACTTGGCGACCAGGGGAGGAGGAAGTGGCAAGTGATTTAATATGCACCGGTGCTGGCTTTTCTTTCGTAACAAGTCCCAGCTTCGGCGTTAGAGAACCTCTAATCAATATTTGTTAAAAAGCGGAGACGTTACTGGGCGTTGCATCAAGCGTGAGGGTAGGAAAGCTGCTCGCCGGTGTGTCTTCGCACGTGCAATACAGCGTGTAGGACGAATTAGCAGATTGACAGATAGGGACCTTAAAACGTTGTGAACAATCACATGCAAAATTAATTTCAATTGGTGCGAAGATTTTGATACAGAAGTTATTTTCAAACAAAATATTTGATTTCACTTCATACAAAACAAACTCCAAAGAAGAGGAATCGTGCAAGGTGTTTAATCGGACTGTTCCTCGTGCTGTTCTGGGACGCCTGCACGGAACTTGTTTGTGGGGGTGCGTTGACTGTTAGAATCCAAGCGAAGCGAAGAAACTGGACGCGACGGAGCTCTAGTTGTCTGCTGCTCGCGCTCTCGCCTTCGCTTGCTGCCGGCTTCACAGCCTTCATTCCGGAAAGGCTTCTGGGCTGTGTTGGGTAGGCAGCCATTTGTTCTCGGAGAGGATCCAAACGCACAAACTTCGCAGTTTGATTTATAGCTGGACGTTCTCACAAATTTTTGCACACGTGAGACTCCGCAAGCTTTGTCCGATTCCCGTTCTTAAGTGCCTTTAGTCGCTTGCAATCCGTATGGCTTTCGCCCTGCTTGCGTCATGTCCAGACGGGTGGCCCTCCTTACCTCCGCCCCCATCCACGACCGTGCAGCGACTGCGGACCGCGAGCCGCCCCGCCTGCCCGTTCGTTGCGCGCTGTTGCCGCTTCGCCACCGCCTTGTCCCCCCGCCCCAGCCCTCGCCGCTGCGGGCCAGTGACGTTGGCATGGAGATTTACGGCGCAAAACAATGCCGGGCGTAGGTCGCGGCGACCGCTTTCGACGCTGAAAACGCTTCTTTTTTGATTGTTTGAGAGAATCTGCGTGAAATCATGTGCGTCGATCTCAGTTTGAGAGAACGTCTGCCTAGGCTCCTACTTACGGATTCTCTTCTGATACCTATTCGATTCCTACCGTATCTATATTCACAGTTCCGCCCAGCGGACGATTATTTTTTACAGGTTCTAAATCAGTTGGCCATCGCTTACGATGGGTTTACTCTGCGAAATACATTCTTTCGCCAGCCAGAAGAGCGGAAGTGTTAGTGAGAGACAAAAACCCATAATGCCTCATAATTGTCAGTTCAGAGAAATTACATGATAGGGGAAGGTTTCTGGAGTAGTATAGTTTTATCCGATTTCATTATACTAGTGGAGCACCACAGGCGCATTCTTTTTCGATTTTTCGCATTGTTTGTAACGTTTCTAATTTTCGAAAACTCAGACCGTTCGAAAAACTCCAGTCATTTTTTATGTGTACTTTTTTCTATTCGAGAATAAGAAATTGAAGATAAAATTGAGCAGACTTTTATATGCCTTTACTTCAAGCTAAAATTCTCCAGTAATAACTAATAATAATAATATGAATAAATAATAAAATAATGATAAGTAATAATAATATAATAATAAATAATATGAATAAATAATAATATAATAATAATTAATAATATAATAATGAATAATAATAATATAATAATAATAATAATAAATAATAATAATAATTCCTTCATACGAGTAAAATGCAATCTCTTATTACCATCGACATGAAATTAGCTGTGTAAACCGTATCATGCCACTCATACTATTATTGCTAAACTGCTATTATTTTTAAAAAAGTAAGGTATTTAATTTTTTAGAAATGAATTCATTCAGAGAAGAAAACTATCTTCAATATTAAGTGTTCCAACGACAGTTTTTTGTTATTCTCGAAAATAGAGAAAGTGCACAGAATAATGAGACCTTCGACAATGCGAGGTCTTTATGTTAAGTTCCCTCTCTCCGACATCGTAATATACCTGTCAAAATCGTAGTGCCTCTTGTTCGACCCGATCGAATGTCAGTTTTGAAAAAAAGTCGTTTGAAAAAAAGTAACCCTTGTTTAAGGGCTAGTGTTGAGCACAACCGTCCGTATGTAAGAAATGACGTTTTGCAGTAAGCAGATTTCAAGAATCACCTTGAGAAGCATTCAAAATACGACTTCTAGTATTAAAAAATTGAGACCCTGCATGTGGAAAGTAAACGGACAACCAAGAATTACCAAACCTCAATGGTCCTAGGGCGAAAGAGACCATCACGTAATCAGTTAAACCTGCAATAGACCAAATTTGTATGAAATAATCATTCGTGTAAATTATACCTCTTTACATGAAAGTTTTGAAACGTACTTTTGAAGTTGTACCAACACACGTTAACACATTCTTCATTCTGCGGATTGACAAAATTGAAGAAGTACTAGAGTCTCGGCACAAATTATAGCGTTCGTGAAAGGAATGCGTCTCGTTTCTACTTTGCCACCTCTCCCCCCCCCTCCCCACAACGATTTGGCCGAAATTGGGGTCAAAATCGTGCTCTCATGCGATGCTCTCATGCATTGCCCTCATGCGACTGAACTGAATATATTTTACTATTCTTTATATTACTACCAGGTTTGATATAATTAAGTCGATATGCGATATATCGATATTAGAACTGAATTGTTGGTGTTGAGTAAAATAAGACTGCCTTGTAATAATAATTCTAGCTCTTTTTTGAAAATTTTGTTCGCAAACTGGTCAAAATGCTTTTGTTTCACCTCACTCTTATAAACATTTTCTTCCTCGTCACTTTTGATAAGGGCTAGAAACAAATACTAATATATCATTTCAAGTACGTTATATTTAAGGGGCATTCTTCTCAATTTGGGACTATGTGTATGTAGGCGTCCCCGTCAATTTCCGGCCTGTCTCATAGTGTTTTACCCATCTCTGGTCGTGGTAGAGATATCAGAATCGGCCGTTCTCTTTAAACTCTAAGCAGAAACTGCATATTTCTATAGTTCTCGAGCTGAAGAAGCAGCTGGATCGTCATTTTATCTAACACGTTTTCCGAATAATGTACTAATTAGTTATCGTGAGAATTTAAGGGTATTGCAGTCTTATTTAAATAGTTCTAAATAGATGTGAAAGAAATCGAAGAAATGAATAGAGCAATGAAACTGATTGGAATACAAAAAAGATTTCATTCAAGCATCCAGATGTCTAAATCCGCGTGTAATATTTATTTAATATTATGAAAATAAAACGTGCGTTTTTCATTTAACATTTCATGCTGATAAAATGATCAAGACATTCATCTGAACGACTCTCAATTGAAGAATATGGTTCGTGAGCGTGGAATTAAAGGCCCACCCAGGTTTTTTGATAAAACCCATTAAGAAACAATAAAACAGAACAATAATTCCACTTGAAAAATACACACAATGTGCACTCATCACAAATTGTAAGCTTTTTGATCTACAGCATGGTCACGTAAAGAACATTATAAAAATCTAATATTTTAAATGAAAATTACAACTTTACTACATATCTGTAGAAGGTTCTGTTCTAAGATGTTTATGAATATTAGCTAATTTCATAACCTTCACCCAAATTGTTGCACAATTTGGTCAAAACCAAACCATAAGTTCACATAAAATGTCTGAGAACGTGCTTTAAGTAATGTCATATAAAATTTCTCGGACTCGATTTTTTTCTGGGACACATATCTCAAACTTCCGCATTTTCAGAATCGCTCAAACTCTATTTTCTCAAAAAAACAGCTCCTACTTTTTTCTTTAATCGTTTCGAACTGATAGTGCTCTTTGCACTCTTTTATATGACGTTTTTGTTTTTTAAAGAATTAGACAAATTTTTAAACGTCTCTCTCACCGTCAGAAATACGTGATCTGAGAAATAAAAGTGAAATGCTAATTGCAACTTTGAGAATTCGAGCAAGAAAGTAGGAGTTCTAGGGTAAGTGAAGAAGTATTCCTTTTGTTCATCTTTTGGGAAGACAAAAAATTCCAATTATAAATTCATTGCGAAACATCTATTCTACGGCAAAAACTACTTTGGAAATAACAATAATAATAATAATAACAATAATAATAACAACAACAACAACAACTACTGCCTAGGGATCTTGTTGATTACCTACATGACCTTGGAGTTGATGGGGTTTGAGTACCCTCGTGAGCCTGAGAGCTATGTCGGCTGTTGCCTAGCTTCTGGTAGTGACTACCTTGCGGAATAGGTTGAAGATGAGGGGCAGACGAAGAACAAGAGAGTGGGAAGGAAGTAGAGAGGGAAGGGCAGTGAACCTTTGGATTTAGTGTTATCGGTCTACGGAGGGATCGGGAGAGAAACGAGATTGGCACACCAGGCCACTGATTAGAGTACATGACCGAACCTTGAATTAGCCAGCGTAGGAGGCTGCCTTCAGCTGTCAGTAAAAATCTCGTAGGGTTTAGAAATGCCGACTGGCGATCGGAGGGACTCCTTGTTGGTTCCTGCGAAGGGATGACCCGAGGCTACTGTGGTTCGCAGGAACGAATTTCAGAAAATAACCTATGGATTAAATGTGACCTCTGAACTCAACTTGCTACTTGCGAAACTTAAAAAAACCAAAGAGCCAAATGTATAGAACAAGAAATGTAATGAATCTTTACGTACGTTGTTCTACCAATGTCCCACACCTGCTCAGAAACCAAACTATTGTCTTGTCGACGTTTGGCCATCCTAAGGATGTTATTACCAGGGATCAAGATCCGGAAGTAGCTGGAAACCAGCGTTAGAAATGGACATGGGATAACTTAAAGAATTTGATATTTTTACTACGCAGAAGCAAAAATTACGGGCTTCGAAATAGACGTTTTCAAGAAATAGGAAGGGCGGAAACCAGATGCGAGACGCATCCTACTTTCAAAGGAGCTTGCCTGTCAAAGGTACATACTCAACAGTGGAAAATTCACAGCAGGAAATCTCGCTGACATTGAGGGAAAAGCTGAGTATGTTCTTCGATCGACCTTGCATCATGAACTTTGATGTATCTAATATCTTTGAAAACGGCCGCCCTATTTAAAGGTTCATTTGTTTCCAGTGAAACATCGGTAAGTGGTGAAAATTCATTTAGCCATGTATCACACTAAATACACATTATACGAAATCTCCTTCGCGAGATATAACGAGTTCTACTTTCATTCGAATCTCGTGCCCGTTGGGAAGAAAATACGAAAATGCCAAAGAGTCAGCAAATTTTGTCTTGAATGAGGTGGTATAGACGCCAGGTAGGGATCTAGATATTACCGACATCACGTCGCATATGCAATTGGATCTCTAAAGTCTCAGATTATTTTGTAGCCAGCCAAGAATTACGTTTGACAGTACACAATTCCGTACCCTCATTGAAGAAAATAATTGTGAAACGGATAACCGCCACTCGGCGTGAAATATTACTCGTAGCAGGGTATTTCCAGATAGCTAGCGATCATTGTTGGCAGACAGGTAGAGGGGTACCACGAACACTTTCACATTTGTAGGAACAACATTTATTGCGCTACACTGTTACAGACTGTAGATGTTGGCGAACACACGCGTCCAGACGCATGGAGCGCTCGCGGCATGGAGTTGTACAGATCCCTAATGGAGTCCTGTGCTAGTCCATTCCATGCATCTGGCACCTGAGCGTGCAGTTCTTGTACATTGGTGGGTAGGGGTGAGGACCTGATCGCACGCCCTATAGCACCCCAAACGTTCTCGATCTGCGAGAGGTCTGGCGATGGCAGAGTATCCATGGCTGCAAGGTTTGCTCGGGAGATGGCTGCGGAATACGGTCGTGCGTTGTCCTGTTGAAACAGAGTAAAGGCGTGGGCGTTCTCAACAGGAAAGAGGATTCTCCTGAACGTCTGGTGCGGCTTTCACAGAGTCCCCGAGGAACACTAACGATGAACGGACCCTATAAGGCATCGCGCCTTACGCCCCACACAATCAGATGAGGCTGGCCGTAGTGCGACCCACTGCGCCTCCATTTACGCACCCGTGGTCGTCGCCCAAGATGACTGGCCCCAGGTCCGGCACCAGGCGAGTCTGTGGTGGCTTTGCGGGGGGTTGAGTGGCGGGCGTCGTAACGATCGGCGTGCGGTGAGCCCTGCGTTGTGCAGCCGCCTGCCAATGGTAGGCTGCACAGTCCGATGAATCGTTGCCGTTGGATCTGTTCGCGGTCCGCTCACCTCGTGGTGGGTGGCGGACATCCCGCTCCGATGTGTGCGTGCCTACCTCGAACCACGCCAACAGCGGGTGATGGTGGTGTCCTTATGACCGGGTGGCGCGCAATTCGGCGACAGGAGCAACCAACCTCCCTTCTGACCCACGATGTCGCAATGGCCGCTTGAGGCCCTTAACAGGTGGCCGACGCCACGCCCTTACCCCAACACCCCAGTGCGCGGCCGAACGTGAAAACGAAATCATTGGCTTAGCGAATGGTGTTCAAAATACCTACCAAGATCGCAGCGGATCAGTAGGGTTCTTCGGGTTGCAGCTTTTTTTAATGACGCTGAGTGTATTACTAAATTCATTGGTGTTTGAATAAGGCTATGTAATGAACGCGTGTGTGAACGTTGGTGATTATTTAGTTCTGACCGTTGGTGGAATATTTGAAAGCCATAATCAAAGTTGTAAAGAATGTCAATGTACACGTGTTCTTAGTCCATGTTATATGCAAACATCGGCCAGGAAACGTGAGTTTGAAAGTGTTTAAAAATGGAGGTGGGTTGGGATAGAAAAAAAGTACAATAATATACAGTATATAGCATACAGTAATGCACAATATATAGTTATCATATAGTTTCTAAACAACGTCTTCTTTTACAGAAATTTGTCAATACAGAATTGCTTGAAACGGTGCCGAAACGAGAGTCACAGTTGTCAAAACAGACTACAAATGCTAAGATATTGGCAGTCTATAAACATTCTGAATCAGCTACTCAAAGGCAAGAGCGACTCGCTGGAGAACACTCTCTCACCATTGAAAATAAAACTGCATGGGAGGATACAAATGTGAATAATTCGCTAATTCTCTAGGAAGTAGGGTAGCTTTTCATTTTGACTCTCAATTTCACTATTTACACAGCTCTCAAGTTTAAATGAGTAAATATGTTGATATGTTAAATATGTAGTAAGTATGTTGAACTTTATTTTCAATATGTGGAGGAGACCATTTACACATTAAGAGTAAATTATTCTGTTGTTTTGAATATTAATTGCTAATGGTTGCCTATAAAAATGCTGTATTGGCTACTCGGAGGAAAGAACGACACGCTAGAGAATACACTCTCACCATTGAGGGAGGGAGCAAATTTGCATTATTCTCTGGGTCAGGATTGTCCAATGGCGGCCCGCAGGCAACCCTCACTTAATGGTGCTAAAACGGTACGTACTTTACCCCCTTATTTTCACACATTACGCGAAAAGCACTCAAATTTTCGAAAATTTGTAGATGACTTTATTCCAAAATGTTTCTTAAAGGAACAGATTTCATTAAGTGAAAAAATATCATTCTTAAATATTTTAGTTGTAGGAAAACCGCGAAAAGAATTTTCGCAGAATCGGGGGTTTTCAATGAACGTGATATTTGCATCATTCTTTTAAACGCTCTTCACACTATCCAACAGCAAAATTCAGTGAAAAACTATGGAGCCATTTTTTTAAAACAATTGAAAATGTCCCATGCGTTTCATGTAAAGTACCCCCAAAATTAAAACGGTTTCAAATTATAAGGGTCGCGAATAACAATGTTGGAGAAAATCGGCTGAACGGTTAAGCTGCTAGCTTTCTTCACAGACGGATGGACGGACAGATAGACGGTTCGCATTCGTCCGATTTCTCGGTACCAAGGTTATACAAAACTGATTCTAGCTATACCATGTGTTAGATGACTTTAAAAAAATAGCAATTAGATTTATCCACTGTTTCGTTACCAGGCCCCTGTAATAATAGTTTTTCTGCTGAAAATTCGCAGTTTTTTTCGCGCAGCACTACATAACACTCTCTCTCTCTCTCTCTCTCTCTCTCTCTCTCTCTCTCTCTCTCTCTCTCTCTCTCTCCTCTCTGTCCTCTCTCTCCTCTCCTCTCTTCTCTCCTCTCCTCTCATCTCTCTCCTCTCTCTCTCATCTCTCTCCTCTCTCTACTCTTTTTCCCAACTTCTTTCGTCCATGGCTCCCTTGACCGAAATGAAACTTCCCGCGGCACCCCTAGTAACAATAAGTTTCAAATATAAGGGTTAATTTTGGCCTACTTAAGAATCAACACAAATGAGTATGTGATATAATAGGGAATTGGTAAAGGATGTGCCAGGTTCAATTAATCTGAAATTCATTAGTAAAATAAATCACATATTATAAATAACTTATAATACGATAATACAAAATTATTTTGTAGCCATGAGTGTCACAGGGATTAAAGTAAATCAAAACTAAAGATAATTTTTGTTAAATCACCCCTCCGCCCTTGGGAGCCGCGAAGCACAATTTGAAACCCCCAAGCCTACATCTACAATACGGGAAAGCCAGGTGTGGCTCACCCCTGTAAATACATGGACGCAATTATATGAAAGGTTTTAGCTGAGGCCCTTGAAGCCTTGAAAATCCAACACCCCTGCTCTAGGTAGTGAACTTTTTTTCTCAAATATGTGCAGGAGCTTAGTGCTGTGGTATGTAATTAACCAATGATCTTTTACATATTGAGACTAATCTATGTTACTGTTTTCCATATCAATTGCTTCCAATGAATGAATTCATCCATTTTTTCTATAAATATAGGGAAAATGTATTGATCTCAATTAAAAAAAAGTCTGAATGTTATTGGATTATATTATTCTCATTTCAAGATCAATGGTATCTAGCACTTTCAGATCTAATAAAGAAGTTAATATAGTTATGTTGAAGGGTACACTACAATGTCAATTTATTGTGAGCACATAATGTACATTTTGGTGGGTCAGTATTGTACATATGTTTCAATGGTGTGATGAATTGATTTACATGAACAAATAAGTTTTATACTTGTTACTAGCACACATGAGTTTAAACAAACCTGCAATTACGTTTCAAACTAGATATTTTCATTTATTTTTAAGCTTATAATTCATCAATTACCTTATGACATCTTATTCCGGATGGATCTACTAGCGTACCCGTGCGAGAACTCTTGCAGGTTCGACTCGCCTCCCTTCAAGTTCACATGTTGGCAGGAGTTTTTTTTAAGGATACTATAGAAGAACGAATGAAGATCTTGTTCTACAATGGGGCAGATTATTGAAAGTGCTGGTACAATATATAAAACTCCACAAAAATAATGTGAGTCTACTTTTATTTTGTAGTTTACATTTCTTTATTGTTTTTAGTAATAAAATGATTGCTTGGGAGCTGGAACTCCCAATAAGAAACATGTAAACTTTTTTAGTGGGATAGTGAACGAGGAACGCTGGAAATTTCCAAATAGGAGGCAACACTAGGGAGGGCGAGCTGAGAGGGGCAGCAGCCGAGGAGTCGATATTGAAACTTCGTATCTTGTTTAGCTTGCGTCTACTAGTTGTGATAATTAGTTACGTTTTACCTATAAGATAAACGGCACAAAGTAATAAACTGGGACTTGCTTATTCTAATTGAGGGAGGGAAGAAAAATAAAGAAAGAAAAAATAAACTAAAAATGTCGAAATTCTTGAAATTTATGTACTCACATTCTACGCATTTGTTTTCTCTTTTAACAATCTTCAAAGGTGGTGTCCTGTGGTTTTTGTTGGCTTTGGAGTTTAATTTCAAAGGACACCCTGGCGACTTGTATTCTTTCAGCATGGGAAACTTCTTTTTTCTGCATTTTCTTCTAGAAAATTGTAAGATTTTCATTTGATGTTATCGTATTTTATTGTAAAAATTGAAATCCGGAACATATTGTTTATAAAGAAATAATATTTGTCGTTCCTATTCAGAGTTCAGAATAGAATAGTAAGTGTTGTTCTTCGGAAACATTTGATCAATCGTGAGCATTTGACAAAAAATATTAATGTTGATTACGCTTAAGGAGTTATCTATATTTTAGCCTAACCGTTGGAACATAAGGTTGTCTTCCGTTTAGGTTCTCATTAGTGTTGTAAGAAATTTATGAAAATTTGATGTAAAGGATTTTCCCTAGGAGTTATTTTGGTATTTCGCATGCACAATATTTCTGAACCTAACTTTTTTAGTTAGTGGGCATATTTTTTCTTAGAAAAGTATCAACATTTAAGGTGTGAATAAGAAGAGAACCACAGAGCGTAAATGGATTGCAGTCATGGATACGAAGAGAAAGAAGTAAATGCCAATAAGTGTTATTTCGTGTAATTTCAAAACGAAACGAGCATTTTAATTTTTGACAAGGGTTGCGTTTAAAGAAATGCTATGGAACTTTGCGTTTTCGCTCCGCGAGGCGGCCGCTCCGCTCAGGCATGCGGCGCGCGACGCAACCCGCACGGCGGATGTGGAGCGGCGGAAGAGGGCCCGCCCCCGCCTCCTCTCCCAACCCCGCACCCGCTCGCTCTGTACATTAGATAGAGCTGGGATCGCCAACCTACTCCGGTCGTTGGAAACATTCATGAACTCATGAAATACCTTTCGGACGGGTGCTGCATTACTCTCTTGCAGATTTTGTCAGGTGCATTAAGATGTCAGTGTTGACCAATTGAAGGGTCAGCGACTTACTACCACACGCCTAATTAATGCAATTTCTGGATACTTCATTTAATGTTTGACATATATATGAAATCCAATGACTAATCACGAAAATCGGTCACGTCTAATCCACCCATCTGACAAGAAAATGGAAATCTATAGTATTGAATGAGAAGAGGTTTCTTCGGTAGTAAGGTCTACACGAACAAGACTTTGTAGGATATGACTCCCTTCACTGAGCCCCTTCTGTTGAAAAATCGTTTCGCGTTACTATCTGTGTTTGGCCATTAACGAATAAATACTAAATTTGTAATTAAAACCTATTTTATTCTAAAACATGTACTTGGAAACAGTCACTCCTCTCTGCGGAAATGAACATTTCGCTTCAACAGCGATATAGACGAGAGTCAAGTGTACTTGTTAACAAATGTTTTTAAAACACAACTAATTAAAGAAACAATATAGTAGTGATTTTTGTTGTCATTTTGTTTGGTTGTAGTTTAATGTGGGATACATTTGTGATCGTTTAAATGGAAGGAAACGTGCCTCCTCCGAAGTGGTTGGCGGTCCCTGTAGATGTCACCCCCCTTCCCCGCGAGGGCTGTGTGATCGCTGCGCCTCGTGTTGCTGTTGTTTTCTCTGTTATACTTATGACATGACTGTTGACTCCCTGTTTATCTTGTTGGTGCTCTACGATCTGTGACTCCCAATGTGCATTGTGCTTCTTTCTGTGCTTTGTTTGGTCCCAGATGGAAACGTGTTGTGGAGTTCTTTGTACATAGCTGTGTTGTTGTGGGAGTCTTGTCTATGAATGTTTTTCTTTCTATGTATATATACACTATATATTCCTTTTTGGTATATATTTATATATACGTACATATACATACATATCATTTCTGTCTATATGTGTATACAGAATGGCTTCTACGACGTCATCCTTTACATGTGTATTCTTCGTTGTACCCTGTCAGTAGCAGTTTGGAAGACAGGTTCACCGACCAGTTCTGGATATAGTAATTGCATACGGTTTGACTGACTCCTCATCAATGTGATTCAGCCAAGTGCCTTGAATGTGGACGTCGCTGGCTGGAGTAGCCTTCGCGGGGGTCGTGTGGTCGGTGGGCCTGCCGCCCATAGCCGCCTGCCGGCTGCGCGCAGTGAATGCGTGTAGCAGTGCTTGCTGTGTGTGTGTGTGTGTGTGTGTGTGCGCGCGCGCGCGCGCGCGCGCGCGTGCTGCAAAAGCGAAGAGAAGAAGAGAGCGGCGGCCGTGCCAGGCACGTCGGAAGTGGGGGCCAAACGCCAATAAACACTATATTACTACTATTTACACCCTGTTTTTAATAGAGACATTGATAAAGTAGCCTTTCAATTTGCCTAGAAAAAATGGCGTGTAACCATTATAGGGAGAAAACGCAACACGCATTTCTTATTAATATTCTTACTTCTCCTTAGTTTAACTATTTTAATCATAAACCTTATTTGTGGGTTTTAAAATAGTCTTTCTCAGTGTAAAAAAAAATGTTTACGTATTGTAATTGTGGGCGAAGGAATGAGTTGTGGCCGCACTCCCTCGCGCCGCGGAAGCCTGGCGTGGCTGGGCGTGGGGTGGGGCGGCGTCGAGGGAGTGCGTGTGTGTGTGTGTGTTGCAGGCCCCCCGAGGACCATGGCTCCTTCGTGGAGCGCTCTAGTCACTTCTACGAGCGGCGCGGCGCGGGCGCGGGCGTCGCTGACGCCGTCGCCGAGGCCTACCTGCGCCGCGTCTCCGCCGCCAACTACCACGTGCCCGACCCCCTGCGCGGGCGCGCGCGCGACCGCGACCGCGACCGGGACCGGGACCGGGACCGGGAGCGCGACCGCCTCTACCGCAACGGGCCCTACGCCGCCATGCTGGAGAGGTACTACCACAGCGCCCGCCGCCCGCTCCACCACACAATCCCAAATTGCTCCCACTCTGTTCCATGGGCGCAACTCTTTGCTTCACCGAATCTCACTCACAACACTCACGGAAGTACTCCCAATCGCCTTTCCTTTTTGTGTGTCTGGAAGCAATACCCACTCCCAACAATTTATTACACTTGATCATTTCCCTAGTTCAACAATGGCACTGCGACTTTTATGTACAATTCGTCACGATGATATCCAGCTTATTTTCCTGCGAATTATGATCGAGTTAACAATTAATTGATTTAATTACTAAGAAATGCCGTCCTGAGGAAATATCAACTACGGTTCCGATACAAGTAACCAGGCAGAGAGGACAGAGTACCTGAATTTCATTATCCACTGTTCTTTCTTCAGCAACCGTAGGTTCCTTTGAAGAATCACCACCTCACTTCCTTCCCACAGCAACTCAATCCCGGACGTATATGGGCCGCCCCCAGTTCTTGCTAACTCGATCCTTCGTCAATGAGCTGTCGAACGGACTGACAGGACATTGCGGGGAACTCGGTGAGACTTCTCAGATCCGGTTGCATTCCGCGAGTTGTGTGACAAATTGGCGACAGTTTTATTTCCCGCGTTACCACTCGTAAAATTGCGTCGCAATTTGTTTCTGCCGTAGGGTATTGTTATTAAGAAATGAGCTACGGAAAGAATTACAGTACTGTGCAATCGTTCACTGAAGGCGGCTCGCGTCCTTTCGTCCTGTGCAAGGTAAGATGCCTCTGCCCACCCGCCTATCCTTCCGCTCACCCACTCA
>BOPP01000022.1:11584142-11602998 GCA_017312745.1 Gryllus bimaculatus
GCGGGCGTCGCACTGCGGACCGCTTTCCCCTCCACGCCCCCGCCCCACCTCGTGTACGTACCCGACGGCACGGCGCGCACAGCCAGACTCAACCGCCCGCGCCGAAACGTCTCTGTTTGGTTGATGGTGGATGGTTGGTTTGTTTTTATGTTGGTGTTCCGTTGCATGTACGTGTTGCTTTGTATTGGCGTGGTTTGCTACTTTGCCCGAGCTTTCGACTCCTTGCCTCCTCAGTCTCTGTTTTTTGTACTTTTTTATCTGGTGGAACGTTCTATGTGCATGCTTTTTGTTCCCTCTGCTTTTCTGTATTTTTTCCTCTAAATGTTCAGTGGTTTCTCCATGATTTGGGATTCTTTCTGTATTCACAGTGTAACTTTTTTGTTTACGATGGTGTAGTACCTTTCCGTTCACTTTTTCTTCTTTCCCTTGGCTCTGTTTTTTATTGCCGATAGATATGTGGCGGCTGCTTCAAGGGTTACGTAAATATAACTATAGGATTTTAAATAAATTGCATATTGTTATTAGTTGTAGTTTTTTTGCTTCTCAGCCGAGCTTAACTTCCTGATGCTACTTTTAACACAACTGTGCGTATTAGGCTATTATTTAGTTACTGTGCTGAGGTGGTCGGAAATTCAGATTTTGCTAAGAGATGAAATTCTCTGTCGTGAATTGTATTATTTCCAATAATGAAGTGTTCAGTGTGCTGTCAAATATCTTAGATTAGAAAAGAAATGAATATTGATCTATAACTTATATTACCGGATGTCCTTAATTCAGTTGAATGTAATCAGTAGTGTGCGCGAACGTCGTTAGAATTGCTAGAAGTTAAATAAACACGGAATTGAGGTGTGTACCCTTTCCAATTAGTTAAACGACATAAATAGTTACAGCCACCGTGCCTTGCGGTCTAGAAGCTTCATAGACGTCCATTTGGATACTGCCCCTTCATAGCACATCCACTGGTGCATACCTTTGGGCACAATGTTAGCATGTGACGATGCAGTTGGCGCGTTTCCCACCCCTTTGCTTTGAAGTCGGCCTCAGTAAGTTGAGCCTTTCGATGCTTCGGTTTGGGCAACGTGCTGCTGGTTATTGGTCTGGACTGGTTTGGTTTGGTCTGGTCTGATCTGATCTGATTTGGTTGGTGCTGGTGATGAAAGCTGCAAGCTGAAGGTGGAGGAACGGTGGTTTTGCGAAATCTGCGTTGGCATTGAAAAGAATGGAGAGACTTTGTCACCGCCCAGATGTTGGAGCAAACTTCAGTACACAACTATGCTTACGGTGAAGATTCCCCTACAGGAAGAAAATGGCTCGTTTATCATCCAGATACAGAAGAATTCTACGTATGGAAGTGCCTCTGCCCCTACTTTTAAATATTTGGCTTTTTATAAAGGTGTTAAAACAACCCCTCAACTACATTGACTGTTAATACGTGTTTTGTAAATAATTTGTTGATGATAGTGCCAGTTAAATAATGATTATTGCTATTTGAAACATTTGAAGTGGAAAATATTCGTAGAGATTTTAGTGAAATGCATACTTAACATTTGCAAATTTAAGTTATTTGCAAATACATATCCATCTGAAATATGTCTCGCTCACCCAAACACCACAGGCGATGTCGATGTTGATATGATCCAGTTGCATTGAAGAGGGAAAATGGCAAAGAAATTATCACTGTAACTGATTTCCAAAAGGATTTCCTAAACAAAAAATTTTCGTTCGTCTAGTATTTTCTTGGAGCATGTATTATAATTTCATATTCAGTGAAAATGGACTGTAATTTGTTGGTTTACAAAAGGGCTGCTTTTACCCGGAACATTATTATAATTTGTTGTTCAGTACGGAAATCCCTTGGAAACAATTGTATGGAACCCATTTTCATTTATAGATAAGAACGTAGCTTAATAACGAAATGCTGTGTGAAAATTTTTAGCATGTTCTGAGAATCACGCCACAAACACATCTAGAAAAAAAAGGAAAAAAAAACAAACTATTATACGCGCATATCAGTGTAGATCACCCTTATCAGCTTTTCTTTTGATAAGTATGTTAATTTGATAATCCTCTTGCCGTAAACTACGTCTCGCTTTGACCTCTTGTTACTCCAGACTCTTTCTAGCGTTAACCTCGATTTTGTTTCTCAACAATTGAACAAGAGGATCTTATGAACTTTTGGAAGATTTTTTGTTAATTGACATGGCCATTGTTTTCGTGGTTTTTCATTAATGCCTAAATTCAGATGTTTTTCCCCCTTTCAGATAGAGGCCAAATTGTGATCTCGTGTTACCATTCCGGGAATACGAACTATTTAAAAAAAATCATAATTAGCATTTAAATACTTCTAATTTTCTACAATTAATTAGTAGTAATATTTACAATAGAAAAAATAATCTCGCGTCCTACACGATACGATAGGGCCGCGATACGATCTTACCACACTTTAGGAGAGGAATAAGCTGCATTTTGAACTTAGCACTTTGAAATAGCACAGCCCTTTGTGAAGTTCTAAAGCACCTCGTAAAGTAAGCAAAATACGAAATGAAAAAGGATGAATTTTGACAAAAATAGTAGATTGAGGTGGTTTTGATTACCAACGCTTCTTGTACTGGTGTTCATTCGTCTTTATCGCAGACAAGAAAACCGCAATTTTGGGAACTCGCATACGTTCTGACTGTATTTTCCCTCCTTCCCAGACTCTCTCTCTCTCTCTCTCTCTCTCTCTCTCTCTCTCTCTCTCTCTCTCCCTCTCCCTCTCCCTCTCTCTCACACACACACACGCACGCGGAGCTTTTTTTAATTTTTTTTAGCAGTACATTCTTTGCCGGGGGCAAGAGGTTTGCTTTCATTAGGCTATAATCATTACCTTTGCCCTTTTTAATTTCCAATTTCCTCAGAGAGTAGGGGATACGAAAGTCTACCCAGACTCTCTTCTGCACATGGACCATCCCAGTTGTGTCTTTTTCTGTTCGGAGCGTGTCCCAGGAGAGATAGCTGGGTAATTATGAAATACAATGAGATGGTTTGATTCGACAATTCATCCATTGTTCACTTTTTTGTTCGTGATAATTATTCTGTAGATGGGTTCGTTGTACCCATAAGGGTACTGCCTTTTTAAATTAAACAATCGTTGTTGGAGATGCAGTACAAACCCCTTTTCTTTCCATAACTTTGATTATTTACACCAGTAAATAATAAATATAACCTACATTGATTTTCGGGTGGGAAGCCAATTTTACTCTTGAGTGCTTTTATTTTCCTCCTGTGGTCGCGAACAGTCATGTAAAACGGAAATGGTAGTGTTGCTAGCAAGGTTGTTGTACTTGCTGGTAATTTCTAGCCTTTCTAAATTTAACTGTGGAAGAAAGCTCGTGGAGACTGTTTTCGCGAAGAATTGAATGGGCTCCGAGTGGAGGGCGCGGTGGACGAGCTGGCAACTGCGCGCGGATGTCCCCGCTATTGATTTCTCCGAAGGGGTGTGCGCGGGCCCAGGCCTTGCCCAGGCCCCCGGCGCGTCGCCGGAATGTGCACGGCGTAGCCGGCTTTCCTTGCTCCCCGCCCCGAGCGAAAGTGGGCTTTTCTTCTCTCTCCCCCCACCAAGTCCTACTTCGCTCTCTTGCCTCTTCTCTCCGCGTCGCCCTTTTCGCCCCACCCAACGCTGCCCAGTCCAACTTCGCCCTGCTGCATTCCTCTCGTCTCTTTCCGCCCCATCCCGACACCTCGCCCTCGGAAGTGGTATTTTTTCTTTTCTTCTTTGCCCCGCCCCCTCCTCTTTCCGCGACGTTCTCCTCTGCGGTGCCTCATCGCTGCTCAGGCTGCAGCGGCCCTCAGCGCTCGATGCTCCCGCGCGGGGGCGCGCTGGGCTCTTGCACCCAAATGCCCAGAACAGACGAAGGAAGATGTGCCATTCCACGCTTCACTTCGCTCTCCCATCTCCTTAGACTTCTATTATTTTACCAGATTCACACTTGTTCGTCTACTAGTCTCGATCGAATACGAGAATCGATTCTTCTTACACATACGCGCCACATACGCCTCGAAATGCATTTGTTCATTATTTAAGGGCAGTGACGGTTTACGGAAACCACATTCCAGCTTCTCTTACGAATCGTCACTTTACTCTCATTCATTCCTTCAATCATCATAAGAAAGTTACTTACACCGCGCGTTTAAACCTCACGAACCTCTCAAAAAGTGTTCCTTGCTACGAGGATGTGGTTTTGGCAAAATAAGGCGAAGGCGCCATGAAACCTCCGCGAATGCTACCTCTTCTATGAAACATATAAGACGTCTGGTCCCGAATCTAGTGAATTGTTACCCGAATTGTTCCCCATAATTAGTAGATGACATCTGCCTTGCACGTGTAACAACTATGAGACCGAAATCCTAAGATTCGATTCCGATCCTTGTCATGTTTCGCCGATTCTCCGGCATACGAATAACTCGAGTGTGAGATTAGCATCGTCGACTATTTTTATCTCTGGCGCGGGTGGCTTTGAGTTTATGAGGTTTGAATATTGTAGTGTGATGATAATAATGTATAGGGACGTTCGAGTCCTATAAAAGAATCGATCACAGAATGTAAATTTGGAATCAAATCGAAAGAAAATAATCGATTTCCTAAGGAACCGATTCAAATGAGGACACCATTCAAAGAAAGTATCGATTCCGGAATCGAAAATTTAGAAATGATCACCAGTCTGTATGTTTTTTTCTCTATACAATGGTAAGGATGATGAGTATTTGTTTCGTTATAACAGATTGTGAAACTTTTATGAAAAAATACTTTTTCAATTAGCAGTCCCTCAACACGCAAATTCCACTCTTCCTAGTTATCCTACCCTACCCTTCCTAGTTATGAAATACCTTCAGTTCCAAATGAGACCCAAGCATACTCTTTAAGTTCCTTTTTTGGTCATTAAAATTTATTTTCTGAAATATTTTAAACACTGGGAACTCCTTTGTTTTGTCAAACACCAATACGAGTAAACGATTTTTTCTAAATAATCTTTTGTAATAAATTAATTCAAGTCAGTTGATTCGATCATTTAGGAATTTGATTCGATTCCGGCATTTTGGAATTGATTCCAGTAAGAATCGCGGTACCGATTACATAGGAATCCAAACAAAATGATCGATTCCGGAAAATAATCTGTAGTATCGTAAAATCCCTATGACATAAAGTCACTTTCTCATTATTTGAAGAAAAAAATCCGGGAATTTCAGTGTTTTTGAAAACTTAAAGAAAAATTAGGGAATGTATAGAAGAAATTGCTAAAAGTCAGGGAAAATTTTGAGAGCATTATAAAACTAGACATTATACCTTAAAATATTACTAACTTGTCCTTTGTCACATCGAAATCAGGGAGTTGCCCCATTGGTAGGGAGTAGATAAATTTCTTTTAAGTAGTGTGAAATTACGTATTGTATTGAGAAAAAAATAAGTATAAAATGCACCGCAAACCCGGAATAAGGCAAGTAAATTTGTTTCAGAAAATGAGTGGCCACCCTAGATGATAAATCATGTTCACACAATAAATACGAAATTTAACTCGCTGTCTGAATGTAATATATTTATATGCAGTAGAAAATCTAATCTTATTTGTTCAAACATTGAAAGTGAACTTATCAGGTATTATTTAAATAAATGTAAAATCATTAATAGTTAAGTTTACATACAGTTTGCATACGAGTATTCTACATTCCATTCATCTACAATTGCTTAATTCACGCAGGTTCTCCAAGTTTTAAAACATTAGTTGGGAGAAAAATAATAAGGGAAAAAATTGAAGTAATGAAATTAGAATGTGGATCACAATAATACTACGTTTTAATTAAAATACAGTTTCTTCGCACTCTTTGTTCTGCGACATTACAAAACGAACTATTCAGGGAGAAATGGAGTTCGATAATCTAGCATTGTGTCGTCGGTTATGAGCACGGTGCCTTTTCTACGTACTCCATTGTTCGCACATGCAGTGGGGCCTCCAAGATCATTTATGCCAATGAACACGTGGGAAATTTCATACCACGAAGTTGCACGTGACTTTCACCCCTGAGTGTCACGTGACCCATCATACATCGGTGCTTCGCTGGTCGCGCTGTCCAAAGTATTTAGTGTACCTAACGTACACCAATTCGTGATGGGTTGTTTATCAGTCAAAATCCAATGCACGTAAGAAAATTCTTTACATTCATATTCTCATATGTTCATTGGCAGAAAAGTAATCATTTTCGACCCTCCGCCCTACGTGCCCTAGAAGTTTGTAACATTTATTCTAAGCTACACAAATGTTAACATTGAAACGAATTTTTAGTTTTCACGTCAATATTTTACAATACACAGACTGACAAAAAGGTATTCTTGGGAGATGGGTATTGCTATTTTGGACGGTGAGGGGTGAGATCGTCGAGTCAAAAACTGCGGACGTCTTTTATGGCCGACTCGTAACACTGCACGAGGGGAGACCATTTTGTGGAAGGGCGTGACGACGTCGGGGCGGGCCGGCGCGAGACTGAGCGAGGCTCGTGAGGTAGAAGTTCCCTCGCTCTGCGCCGCCCCGCTATGCCGGCAACCGGGTGGGGAAGGCAGAGGAGAGGAGAGGGGCTGAGAACGGGCTGGCGCGCGCTGCCGCAGGTCGCAAGCCCCCGCCGCCGCCGCCCCCCGGCCGCACCACCGCAGGCCTGGGCAGCGCGTGGGGCCGCGTACGAGAGCGCCAGCCGCGTCGGCCGCGCTACCCGCCGCCGCTCGCCGCCAGCGCGCCCCCGACCCCTACGCCGACGATCGCCGGACGCGGCCGCCGCCCGTCGCGGCCGCCGCCGGCAGCCGCCGCCCGCCGCGGCTGCCGCCGCCGCCGCCACCGCCCACAAGAAGCGACCCAAGTCCAGGTAGGCTTACGTGCCCACCATTTCTTCACGTTTGCAGCAGGGAAAGTAACATAAAACTTAAGTTTTTTATGCGTATAAACATAAATGTAGACCATTGCAGCAGCATTCGTGCATACATCTGACCCACTGCGCTTTAAACCACCGGCCACTCGGTCGCAGTCCTGCGTCTGAGGCGCTGGGAATTCAGTGCGCTCGGGGCGAGAATATGCAGGTGAGACATCTGTCGTTCATATCAGGAACGTCTACGGGCCTTACGCGGGTGAACGTCAAGAGGCCTTGGCGTTTCCATGGAAACCGCCAATTAGAGTGCGCGGACGGTGAGTTTTTGCAAATCCAATGTCGTAGCCGTAAACATGGTCTATAACGTCTCTTCACAAACTGAGTTTTTGCAATTCGTACAATCAAAAACATACATAATACTAGGAACTATGTAGTTGGAACTGAAAACCTTCAACAGTACCTAAAAGCATTTATTGAACGTCTGTGTATCTTCCCACTCTATTTTTCTTTTTATAAGGATTACAAGATTGTATCACATAAAGTACATGAAATGAGATTGTGTCATACGAATATGTAAAATACAAGTTTTTCTCTCCAAAGTAAAGAATAGCTTCCTAGATAGTCTTAGAACGTAACCCAACAATTTTACGATACCATATATATGTAAGGAATAGTAAATGTATGGCAAATATATCACCTGTAGATAAATAACTAATACTTCGTGACAATCAATGAAGCCTTAATGTACACATAACATCCAAATCCTAAACAAATACGTTTGTTTATTCCTGGTGTGTTTGAATTAACTTGAGTAAAAAGTAATCATAACGTTACTGCCAAATATTGGTACTATGGATCCTGTATTCTTTTTTAAAATTGTTTTCATGCTCTTGCGCTTTCGTGTCGAATTCGTGTTGAGTTGTGACGGCGGAAACTACGTAAAGTGTGAGCTGTGACGTTTTGTCGCAGACGACAAAACAGGGATCATGACGAGGTTCGTCAGTCGAAAACACATCACTGGATGCCGCCGCATGCGCACTAGAATTCTTTCCAGATTTGTCGTGTCACGACTTTGAAAAACTGTAGTATTACAGTATTCGATTAAAATCAATAAGGGAATCAGGATGCCTTCTTCTTAGTCGACGTTGGATCGAAATGAATCCTTCGTTCCAGATATTGTTCCCTCAGTTACAGTGATGCGATGTAACCACAAAAAGTGTAGCTTCATACTTGGAAGAACGACTAGATCGTAATTTTTACCCAAATGGTGTTCCCCCGTCGAAAATTCACGTCTGGCAATGACTCATAGTGGTTCGTCCTGAAGTCGACGTGCGGATTACTGGGCCAGGCTGTAGGGCAGTCGTAGAAATCCCAATTGCAATATCGCTGAGGTCAAAGGTCGAGCTAGTGTCCCCGCGAGGGAATCATAGTCCGAGCAAGGAAAGTGCAGTTCTCGGAGCATAATGAGAAGATGACTTATATTATACCCATTTTAACATGGAACAGTCTGATTGGAGAGATGATATGGGTCTACAGATGTTTCAGCTGTATCTGAAAGGATCCTTTTTTTAATTTCTCATCGACGATATATGATCATAACGAGTGTAATTATTTTTGCATGCGTAAAAACGGCGTGTTCAAAAAGTGGGATAACTTTGTAAACTTATTGCTGCCAAATTCCATGGTCATTTTAAATTTGTTCTTACCTCTAATATATTCCAATTTCAGGCATGCATTTTCTGAAATATCAGAACTCGTAGTAATCCCATTGGGGCAATAAAAATTCTTCGTCGTAGCAACAGTTCTGTCTATTAAGGTTTCAAAGTTTCAAAGTGATGTTTTATGTAAAAATGATGGTCACGTTTGGCTGGAACCCATCTTAGCAACTGTTTAAGAACCTGTCACATTTCCTAGCGTTGTGGTGTATATTATTTTAATACTTTCGCTTTTCTTCGAATTGGACCCTTTTTGTGATACCTCATATAGTCCATATTTCAACGTTCCCTGAGATACTTGAAGAACCAAATGGTGCTGATATTTTCTGCAACTTCCGTAGTAATGTTTTTGTTTTCGTTTGACATATATTATTTTTCATATTGTTAAAATAATTTAAATAGTTTACTTTTGGAAACTTAATTTAAAATAACTGCTGTGTTTCTTGCATTAAATATAAATTCTTAAAAAAACACCTACATATGTCGTAGTATGCTTGCACTTTCGAAGAACGTGGGAAGATGCTTGAGGTCGAAAAAATAGTATTAATTCTTTTTTTGTTCAGCGTCTATTTAAAATCATTCAAAAATACAAAAAAAATCATTATTCATTCATCATTCAATTGATACAAAAGAATATAATGTAAACAATTCAATAATAATAAATTGTTCAATTGATACAAATGAAGACAATGTAATAATAAACGATGTCCCGTTTTTAAAGTTTTTTTGGGGGGCGGGGGTATGTAGATGTAGTCTTAATTGAAGACTCTTAATTATAAAGGTTCACAACCTAAGAATTCGTGGTTAATTTATAACACGTGGAATTGCAGTGTGTAGCGGATCTTCCAATATACGCACATCCGTAATTTGCTCTTCGTGTTTGTGTTCGCTGAGCGAAAATAATGTTGCACTTTACATGTTTCTGCTGATCCGTTGTCTTCGTGTGAAGTGCATTCGTGTGAAGTGCATGAAGTGCATGCTTCGTGTGAAGCTTTATTACGTGTTTTGGGGAGTGGAGAGTATCTGTTGAATGGGTGAGGATGTCTGGATGTATAGAATGGAATCAACGATAAAATAGTGTTCATATGGTAGTAGTAGAGACGTGTCTATTAATCACCCTGTTTTGAGATTGTGAGAATTTTATCTCCATAATGCAATGTAGTGTGTTGGGTAGTATAGTAATGCAAAATTGGAATTACTTTCGTTGTTAAATCTTATTTTGTGGAGATCAAGCCTGGTCAGTTCTGATGGTCTTGTAGCGTTATTATAAATTTTCGTATATAATGTTAGGTTTACGTGTAATTTGATTAATAATTTTTAACTAATATGTAGTACTTCATGTTTACTCACCCCCTATGTGTTGCAGTTCCAATATGCGACCAAGTTTCCTTGAACAAATTTAGATGTTTTTAAAAATCTCCAATGTAAGGTGACTGTAAATATGCGTTACTCAATTCTGTAATGATCTGTTAAGAAGACATCGCCCCCGGGTCGTATACTTTTTTGCTAATAAAACCACTACACTTTGCGGATTCGAATGGCATTTGTTAATTTTGCCTATTGATACTAAGGTCAGTTCCCATCATATGAGAACTAGGTTAAATAGGGCGACCAATTTGCGATATAAAAACAAGTTCTTCACATTTTTCTCGCTGCTGGTATTGGATTGAAATTTGATGAGAGTTTTTTCTAGAATTAATAATGTATGATTAAGTCCAGTGATTAGGAAGAGGTAGCCAGCGACCATTCTTGACGAACTTCATACTTTAGTTGGTTTCCAGAGTTGAACAAGTATTGCTTTTATTTTTTGTACGTTATGTATATAGTGAGACAAGGTGAGGTAGACGCGGGTGGTAGGAGGTCGTACGCGGATAGGCAGGCAGTCACAGAAAAACAGACTCATAATTGCGCAGGAAGGCCCGTATGTCAACGAGGCAGGCAGGTAGGCAGACGCGACAGTCAACCAGGCAGGAAGACAAGGTAGTCAAAACAAGCATGCATAGGTGACAGCGAAGCGAGCAGAGGGTGATGGCCGTGTGTGAGGTCGTGCGTGCGTGTTCATGCTTGTGGGGGCGTTTGGGGAAGGGTGGCACGTGGTCATATGCGCAGCCGGTCGGCGTCGGGCAGCGAGTCTGGCTCCGGCGGCGGTGGCGGTGGCGGCGGCGGCGGTGGCGGCGGCGGCGGCGGCGGCGGTGGCGGCGGCGGCGGGGGCCGCAGCAGCAGCAGCGCCGTCAGCCGCTCGGCATCCAGCAGGTCCAGGTCGCGGTCGCGGAGTCGCAGCCGCAGCCACAGCCGCTCCAGCTCCAGCTCCAGCCCCTCGGCCTCATCTAGCTGCACCTCCGCCTCCTCCTCGCCGCGCACCGACAAGTCCTGCTCGCCACACAGGTGAGCCATCGTCTTGTGTCTCTCGCCGCCTTCAGGCTTTATGTTCCACACATTGTTAATGGATGTGGATATTAATGTTACTATATTTCAATTAAAAATATCTCGCAACGTGCAATTTGCGATGTGCGTGTAACAATCATACAAAACTAACATGTTCTAATCTGTGATTGATTGTAGAGGTTTTGTAATGCAATGGACAGGGGTCGCAAACTGCGCCCGAAATGTCTCATATTTTTAAATGAAATCATACAATAAATGTGAACACTCGCTTACAACTTGTATAATAATCTTTCCATGTCTCTGGATTTCAAATTTTTCAGGGTCATCGAGACCACTCTAAAGAATTAGGGCAGTTTCCTTGTCGACATTTCTTTTTTCTTTCTTTTCTTAAATAAACATCATTACTGCCGGCCTGGGTAGACGAAGAGGCGTAGTAGTCTCTTACCTGGAGGATCGCGGGTTCGAATTTGTCCGGGGCATGGATGTTAGTAGTTCTGTATACCGTTACTGTTCCCGACAATGTTACTTAGGTACAATGTATATGACCTTAGTAGTTGAAAAGCGACCTTAAATAAGCAATAGAAAAAGAAAATTACTGTCGTCTTTGCGCCGGAAAACCTTGCATATTAGTTAAAGACACACATTATTTGTACAGTTTTTTTAAATTGTTTAAATGAATTGAAAAACCGAGATATTCTGGAAAATTGGTTCTGGGAAGGTCCGTGTTCGTATTAGACATTCTGGTCAAGACGACAGGAAATACCGATAACGTTCAGAAGAACACATCCAAGGAAGAGAATAAAACGCGAAATGGGAAGCGCAAATATGCAACTCTCCTGAGAATCTTCACAAACTATCCTATAAACTCGGTCTTCATAAAGCAACCCTTTGCGATTTCGTGTCTTCGGTGTGTTGCGGCCTATATTGTCGAACCGAGAGTTCTGTAATATCCGTACCAAAACGTATGAAGTCTATGTCGGAGAACTACATTATCAGAATATCATAAATCGATTATTGACACTTACTTTTCATTCTTCCCTCTTTATTTGGTAGTCATAAACAAAACAAAAACTGCACACCTGTTTCATCATATTTGTGTAGTCTACGTGAAATATGGAAAGTAAGTAATGAAAAATGTATGGACAACAATAATGGTTTATTAAAAAATATTCAGAGAAGAATTAAATATTTAAGTAATAGAAACTTCTCTGTAAATTCAACACTTTCTGTATATTCATGAATCCTTTAGTAGTGTTCGGAGCGCCACCTCAGAAAGATACAATGTCAGTCAAGTACATTTTTAAAAGGTCATCTGTGGGAACTTAGTCCCAACATTAAGATACCCAGTTTGAAAATATATCTCTTTTTCTTTGTTAAACGTGATATAATTAACAATATGGTCTTCTAAACATAATTTCGTAATGATTAACTCGTCAACGGAATGCTAATAGCTCCCGATTCGAACACAACTTCTAACTAGTGGTGCTATAGGGTGGCACAGACTTTCTCGTACTTGTTAGTTTTCTAATTCCTTTGGTCTGGGCTGGCTTTTCGGACTTGCCAACATACTCTTGACAACTGCCATAATCACCGCCCAAAGAACATTTGTTTTCGAAATTTTCTCAATTTTTCGTTTTCGTAATGATAGAACCGAAATATTACTTCGTACATACTGTATAAGAATAAAAACTCGTCCTAGAAAGATATTTTCGTTGAAAAATGTTGAGCCGTGTTTAAGAAAGTAGCGTTTATGCATTACTGTGAATGAGAATTTTTTAGGTTTTTTCAAAAATCTTTATTTTCGAAGAAAGTCATTGGAAATTATTTAAAGCACTACCACCTACAAATTTAATAACGTATGCAAAATCGCTAGAAATCTGCGTATTCTAATACGTATTCTAAAGTGTTAGAGATATTTTGAAAAGAAGCATTGTGTATTTTTTTAAAATAAACAAAAGAACACAGGAAAATTAATTTTATGTCATCTTATGCAGTGTAATAAGCACTATCCACACGAAAAGCTTGAAAAAAGTTGGAGCACTTGAGAAAATGTAGTTTCAGCGTTTCTGAAAACATGGAATTGTGAGCTATTTTCACAGACAATTGCTGAATTTTCGAGAAATTTTATGACATTTAAATCACATGTACTCATAAACGAAATAATGTGAGCAAATTTCCTGTATTGCAAATATTAACGACATGAGAGAGGTAACAAAAACATTGTTTGTGCAAATTTTTGAAACACAAAAGAACAGAGCAGAACGGGGATTAAATCATCTAATAGAGTACAATTAGCACTATCCCTACCAAAAGTGTAAAAGAAAATTTTGAAGCCGTGTTTAATAAAATCTTGCTTTTGTTATTGTTTAATATTGCAGGCAATATTCCACGTAAGCTATTAAAATTTTCGAAAACACGTACACCACCTGAATGAAAGAACTAATTATGGGCAACAAATTTTACTTGAAAGAAACATGTCTTCAATTCAACTGTAATTCAACAGTTGTAGGAAGACGCAACAATATTTTGCAATTTTTAAAAATGCAGAATTAACAGTGTAAAATGGATCTATGCCACCTTTTATAAGTACATTACACTATTATTGCGAGAAAGTTAAAGAAAAAATGTGGAGCCATTTTTGAGAAAATTTGGGAAATGTCCGTGGATCTTCATTGAAAAGCGACTTTGTACAAAATAATGTTTTTCAAAAACTTAGAGCTTCGGAGTGACGCCAGGTCGACAGGGATTTATTCAGTTTGGAACAAATCCTACGTGCAGTTTACGCGCTAGTGTTGTTCACAGAAGACAGGCGGACGTTTTTAGAAAGAAAACAATTTTTCTGTATCGAAGTCCCAAAATTTTTATGACTACATAATGTGTTAGGAGGCGCAAATTACTATGTTTTAAAACAGGAATATGCTATTTTCTATATCAGGGCTTTACAATACGAGTTGTCTGTCGAAAATTCGCCATTTTTGCTGCAACGTTCCATACCTTTCTCTATACTATATACGTACGTATTCGAGAAACCAAAACCTGACGATTACCATTTTAGAATTCACTCGGTGAAGTCGGTACAGTTGAACAAAATATATAAAAATGATTTCAGCTCTCAAAACTTATCGTTCGTTAGACATCAGCGAGTGAACGTGATCTTAGGCGAAAATGATTGTAGAGCAGTAATATAGACAAATATTACCATTCCATTCTTTTATTATGTTTTGTCACCACTTGGGAAGAACTGAAAGTAATGATATTAAAGGATTATATTCAACAGACCACAATCTTCTCGGAGTATCAATATCAAAATATAAAGAGGGCTTGGTGTGTTAAAGAGTCAAGTTGTGCTAATTGAACATTGCAACCTTGTTTATTTTTTATTTATTAAGAGAATAGATAGTTGTAGCATTTGTTGTATCACTTTCAAGTTCGCAGCTCCACTATTTCAAAAAGTGGGAATAGTGATCACGAAAATGGGAATTTTCACAAAATGTTATTTAAATAATGTCGAAATAAATTATTCTCTATAATTCGGTCGTTGACATCGAACGGGCGATTTCGATTTTGCTTCTTACGAGACCTGAAGAGGAAAAGTTATAATAGAGGTTTTTCCCTAAACGGTTCACAGTGTTTAATTACATTTCGAAGGTTATTTTCAAAATAGTTTCGCGTTTCATCTCAGGAAAGTTTCAACTTAAACGACCAATACCTAGTGTCAGTCTATGCTCTTTCGAGACATCGCGGTTTCTTGGTTGGGTGACCGTTTAGGTACACTGGGATCGAACTGCGCAGACGCCAATTGCCCCCTACGGGACATAAAATGGCTAATTACAAATACACAAGTAGGCAATCGCCCTTCTATCCCGAGAATACCGCATAACTCGTCCATATCCTAATTCATTTCCTTGTTCAGACCGTAGTCTCAAATAACCCAGCGAGCGACGTTGTGGACTTTACACGTGCGTACATACATATATTCACACACACACACACACACACACACACACACACACAAACAGCTTCATATGAGCTTGCTCATCACCACCGGGGGAAGACGGGCAAGACCCCCCCCCCCTCTCCCCCATGTTTTTACCTTCCTCCTTGGCTGTTGTAGTACGTTTTATTTCGTATCAGATTGAATTTGGTGTTCTCCATTCAAGAACAGAATTTCATTACGTTGCCTATGATTGAATATAAATTGCCGTTTAGTTCACTGCGTGTTCTTACCGTCGGCCTTCACTGTCCGTCCTATTTCAGATCTGTAAAGTATCACTTTTTATAATTTTCCAGGCGTGAAACGACAAGTATGCGAGCTAGTGTGGAATAATAATTTTCCTGAATAGTACAGAAAGCCTTAGATGTACAAATTACGGTTTTCCGACAGAAAACTTATTGCCGAGCCCTGGTACCGAGAAAATAGATGGATCTTGTCCCTAAATGAAGTATGTTACTTCATCTAATACGTTGCCTTGTCAGATTCCATATGTTATGGCTCCTTTTATGGTTATATTTGTTGGCAATGAATATATCTGTCCATCTGTCTATCTTACACTAGCACCTAAACCGTTCAGACAATTTTCCACAAAATCGATATTCTCCCGTCGATCTGAACGAACTTGAGGCGCTGCACGTTTGACACGGATATTTTGATTCACATGAAGCGTCAAAATAATCAGTTTTCTCGAAGATTACTCAGTTGTTTTATTAAACATTGTCTCAGATAGCGTAAATGTATAAAAGAATGGCGCAAGTCTCTTGTTTGTTAAAATTCCTGTTTTTTCGAAAATTCTAAAAGGTCAAAATTTTGGGGGGTCTTCCCACATCTACAGTATTGGAGATAAACCTTTTTTTCCTTCATGAAATTTGGTCTTTAAAAAAATCTTGAAATAAGGTCATGTAATTTGTTTCTGAAACGTTTTTTTCGCATAAATTTCGCATTCGTGAATTATAGGGCCTTTTTAAACAATTATTTCCTCAAAATATTGATTTTTCCAAAAAATGCTTCGAATTAAAAAAAAATGTAGGTATGCATGTATGTATCTAAGGATAGTAAAACAATTTCGGCAAAGTTTCTGTATTTTCGAAACTGACAATAAAATTAACATTACAAAAGTACAATATTGAACATAGAAATTTTTGAACTAAATTAAATATGTTGTAAAACATCAGGTCTTGAACAATTCTTTGAAAAAAAAAGTATAGTTTTTTTAGTAGTTTCAGCTTGAAGTTAACGAAAATTATTTTTTTTAAATCTGAAAAAACACCCGAAATGTTTTCTTTAATTTTTTCCACGGCTAAAATAAATGTCACTTAAATCAATCGCGCAGATACCTTTTTCGTTGAACTCTGTGAAATTTGGAAATGCGAGGATAGAAGTTAGCATGCGAGAAGGTATGTGCTGTTGAAGCACCACTGCTGTTATATGTGTGTGATATATTAGAGGGGGACATCTTGATAGTCTGAATCTTGAAAATCGAATCGAATTGTCTTCTCCATCTCCATATTAAAAGAATGGAAAATAACAGATAAGCTAAAAAAATCCAACTCACTGCCCTGAGGAAGCCTGCGACATGTCAGGCGAAACGTCGGCACCCCAGCCAACAACGCGGCGTCTCACGGATAGCCGAGAATTTATGGATTCGAGCTGCGGAAGCGTACGTATGCAAAGATGAAGGAACATCAACGAATATCGGTGTAGGGGGCGAAGTGGCGTATTAAGGGTGTAGTGAGATGAACGAAATTATGAGAAACGCAAAATTGCCGAAGGCGACTGGATAGATAGGAAGAAAGGGAGAGAGAAAATTAAGTATACTATGTTTTCTTTTTAATTTGATTATACAAGAAACTTGTAGAAAATATAATGAATATAATATAAAAATATAAAAGATAATATAATAAGTATAATGCACTTGTAATTTTTACAGACTATTAGGAAGCAGTAAAATGTTATCTTGGCATTGTAAATAAATAAAAAAATGGCCTTCCTCAGTAAGGGTGTGTCCTGGCGCGTATGTGCATGTGACTGTGCGCTTGTGTGTTGGCAGCAACGCGCACCACGCGCGTGGCGGCAGCCAGGGGGCGGGGCGCGCGGGCGGCGTCGCGCTGCAGTCGGCGGTGAGTGCGGCTTCGACGCACGCCAACAACGCCAGCCCCGCGCACGCCCACGCGCACGCCCACGCCCACGCGCACGACGACCGCCGGCCCGTCGCCATCTGCGTGCGCAACCTGCCCGTCCGCTCCAGCGGTGAGTACGCGAGGCGGCCTCAAGAGAGTGACGTATCGATCTTGAAACTGCAAAATGTCGTAATCCACACGTAAATTAACATGTTTACATCAATATATTCTATAATACATCTTCGTACAAAATTTCATAATCGAAAAACATTTTTTTAAGTTTTATTAGAAAAAATAAATATTGTCTAACAATAATTTGTAAGATTCAGGCAAAAAGGTGAATGCAAGTAATAAAATTCGTTTTTATTCATTGTCATCATCTATAAGATGTACTTTAAGTGACTGTAGCAAACATTTTAATACAAATCTAGATTTGTGGACACTGTTAAACGCATTTTTTTTCTAAACTAGCCCAGTGTGTCTGTGGGCAATATTGCTGCTAAATTAGTTTTTATCTTCAGAAATTAAGTGCTGGATAGAAGGTAATAGATCTTCTAAATCTATTAGTATGTAACTCTATAAGTTTGTTCATTCCGTTGTATGTTATATTGTATTTTATTTTCTCGACGTAGTTCAACTGTGTGAAAAAGTTTATAAGAAATATAATAATACATAACATCAACTTTGAAATTGATTTAAGTCTTTTTGTCTGAGTAATTTTTTTTTGTTTGTAAAAATACAATTTAAAATACAGCGACGCCGAAGTGCATTTATAATAGTTGTAAAATTGAAGGACTGAGCGCAATACTGGTCTAACCCCCAAACATTTTTTAAGGGCTTTTGACATTCTTTGTTATCGAAGTTGTACTTTTATCTGTTTTATCTGTTTTACAAGTTGTTCATCTGACCAGGTTCCCTACATAAAATTAAGAATGGAATCATTATTTTTATTTTATTTTCACAAATCATTTTCACCACAACTCGGTAACTTTAACTTGATTTTTCTGTTTTCGTCAAATGTGGCGTGACCCATACTACTTCTGCACTGCCACCTTCAATCAAATTAAGCTAAAATTAAGTTATTTACTCCAGCAGGGGATGAGTGAAGGCAAGTCGTTTTTCGTGTTCGCCCATACGTGCGCCCAGGAGCGGGAAAGTCCAAGGATCTTAGCCCCCCCCCCAAGGGGCCCGTTGCCGTACGAAGTATAACATTTTCTTTTCGTGAATCTGTCCCTAATTTTCAACTTTTTTTTAACTTGACAATTCGGAAAATTATACATTTGACCGAACTAGCGAACGTGAGGTTGATTTAACATAATATAATCAGTAGTATTTATTATTTGCCTTGAAAGTTAAAATTTCATTTCTCTTGTAAGTTTGATTCATGTTCTAGTTAAAAAAACTGTTATGTAAAAATGGTTAAAGGCAAAAGGGGCTCAGAAATTTAGGTTACGACCCCTCTTGTTTTGGGCTGTGCTTGCCCATGCATTACTACAACACGCTCTAAACGAATCTACACGAATTTCTTTTGTCGAACGATCCCGAAGTGTTGGGCAAAGGCCGAAAAGGTTTTTCTTTCCACACATCTTTCATATACCTTTATTATTTTATGTTAGCAAAATGGTTCTAAAGAACGCTTATGCTGGTATGGACGTTTTCAAAAGTAATACCGGTACTTTTCGTGGAAAATAAAGTCGCTCGCACCCTCCCTCCCCCTCCCCCTCTCTCAAAACACTGTCCCTCTCTCAAAACAC
>BOPP01000022.1:11603246-11626818 GCA_017312745.1 Gryllus bimaculatus
TCTCTCTCTCAAAACTCTCTCAACATATACACTCTCTTCACTCACTCAGCACATAAACAGCGGAAAATTCACTGGGGATTGCCTAGGATGTGGTGAATGCTTTATCGTCAGTCTGAGCGAAACCCATTCGTTGGGGCTAAAATGAAGACGCCCGTGGGCTGAAACTGTCCTCCAGAAGTTAACTGTGCTGGTTATTATTCAATTCTGGTTTCACAAATGACTATTTTTTGAAATTATTTCTGGCAACACAAAAGTTTTAAAACATTTTTGACGTTTGATATTGATTCATTTTTAAACATTTTACATACTTGTGAAAATTTAATCAAGTTACAAAAATTAATGCTACTCTCTCGGGGGGGATTTTACGTCCCTTAAAAAAAATTAATTACAGCCCTTAAAAAATAACAATTAATATTATAATATTACTATAAATATTTTTAATATTTCCATCCAGCAATTTTAAATAGTTCATAAAGTATTATGCCATACAATATTATATTTATTATATCTATGGTAATATTTTAATTTTTGGAGAAATTTAATCGTCTTTATTTTTTAAAAGAAACTAGTATTTACAGTCGAACTTCATTAACACGAACGTTGATATCGCGAATTTTTCGTACATCGATGTCATTTTTACCTTCTAGTCCTTACGAAGATACATTGTAAGAAGAGAAAGTTATGTAATCGTATGCCGAAAAACGGCGAATTTTCGACAGAAAAACTCTTATTAGTCGGGCCCTGATAACACAAAAGCGGATAAATCCAATTGCTTAATATAGAAAAAAAAGTGTTCTAACACATGGTGTAGCCAGAATCCATGTTTTGGTGTCTTTCTTACCGAAAAATCGATTGACGTCCGAAGGTCTGTCCGTCTGCCTGTGGTCAAGCACCGCCTAAACCGTTCAGCCGATTTTCTTCAAAATTGATATTCCCCGACCGATCTGAACGAACTCGAGGCTTTAGAAGTTTCAAAGGGATATTTTGATTTAGAGGTATTTTATATGAATCCTCAAAACCATTTTCAATATTTTCTAAAAATGCCACCAACTTTGTTCTCGGAAAGTTAAAAGAACACTTCAGAGAATGGTGTGTTGAAATAATGTTCTTTAAAATCCCAAATTTTTTGAAAATTTCGAAAGTTGTTTGGGCGTCATCATTGAACAATAACATTGAAGATTTAGATTTTTATTCAGAGTGCAAGACAGATCATCAAATACGTTCATATTGAATTAATCTAGAATATGAGTATTTTTAGTGTCATTTTGTGTGAAATTTAGGCAAGTTAAAGTATTTTGAAATATGTTGCTGATCTAATTCTGAATCAATGTTACACTTCTTTTGTACAGATACAAGCCTGAAGGATGGTTTGTTTCACGAGTACAAGAAACATGGAAAGGTCGTTTCTGTAAAAGTTGTGGGGCAAGGTGGTGAGCGGTACGCCATCGTGTGCTTTAAGAAAGCTGATGATGCGGAAAAAGCTTTGGAGGAGTCACAAGATAAACTCTTCTTTGGCTGCAAGATATCAGTGGCACCCTACCAGGGTTATGATGTGGATGATAATGAGTTTAGGTGAGTCCTGAACACTATTGATTTCGTTTAAAAGTCATTCAATGCTTTGTTAACATCAATTATTACTTTTGCACATGTGTTTCAATGAATGTTTCTTCTTTTGAGCGTTGATAATACGTCATTTGCATTTCTAATTATTTATTGCTACATGTGGTAGAAAAATATGACTGACAATTTGTCTGCATTGACTATTACAGGCCATATGAAGCAGAACAAGATGAATACCATCCAAAAGCAACACGTACATTGTTCATCGGTAACCTAGAAAAAGATATTACTGGGACGGAATTACGGAAACATTTTGAGCAATTTGGCGACATAATTGTGAGTCTTTGGTGATAATTATAAGAAATTTGGATTTATATGGACTTTTTTTAGTATAATTGTGTTATGATTTAATTGCAACACACATGATTTTTTAAAGTATATGCAAAATTGTGCTAATGATGTTTTCAGGAAATTGACATTAAGAAGCAGGGAGCCATGTCATCATATGCGTTCTGCCAGTTCAGTGATATTGCCAGTGTTGTGAAAGCCATGCGGGCAATGGATGGAGAACATTTAGGTGCCAACCGAATCAAACTAGGTTTTGGGAAGTCAATGCCTACCAATTGTGTTTGGGTGGATGGCATCCATGGTGCGTATTTGTTTGGAATGTATTGTATTTGTTTGGTTTGACTGTATGCCTGTGTGATTGTCATAACTAATTTATATATCCTTTATCTTTGGCCATTCTCGTGTAGTGTATCTTCTGTGAACTGTGTCTTTCTTTTAATTAAATTTACTTTAATTCAATGATGCAAAACATTAAAAAAATTTACAACTTGTTTTATGTGATTAAATTACACATGTTTTGAGCATTGTATATGAGATCACTTGTTTTGTTTTGTTTGTTATTGTTTGCATCAGAATAAGAAAACATTGAGTCACATAATTTATCAGTATTTTACTTTTATGTATTGTAGATTATTTAAATCATGTAGTGAGCAAACTAAAATACCATAAAATGTGTTTTTGGAAATGAACATAAGTTGTTGACAAAGTGATATTTGATTTTGCAGAAACTGTATCTGAGAAGTACCTGAACATCCAGTTCACCCAGTTTGGTGCCACCTCGCAAGTGGTGGTGGCCCGTGATAGAGGCCAAGCGCTTGTGTATTTTGAGCAGTTGGCCTGTGCACAGGAGGCTGTGCATGAGATGCGTGGTTTCGTACTCAGGGGTCGTAAGCTGCAGGTGGACTTTGCATCGAGGGAGTGTCAGGAAGCATTCTATGAGCACCTCGAAAAGCAAGGCCATGTAGCAGCTGTCGGAGAACGTCCCTGGGAGCGCTACGATTCCAAGTGAGTTCTATTATTTATTTACCTGTTTTTACTTTAATGTAATTGTGAGTAAAATAGGCATGCACTCTATGAAATCTGCACAAAAAAACAAAAGTGGATAAATAAAAAGAAATTGTGGAATTTAATGTACATATCTGCTGATGCTAACATATTTTTCTATTTCAAAAATGTCATTATCAATTTTTTTATTATCCTGGATCACAAGGATTGCTTTGAGCTGGGATGTAGATTTGCCCAACTATTATTTTTATTTCTTTCATTGATTCTCAAAAATTCATGATTTATTTTAAACAAATAGATTGTGAATGATGATTTCTTCAATAACCTTATTATTCTTTAAGCTGAGTTTATTTGAAGCTTCTCATACATTCATTTTTGCTGGTGAGGTTTGTAGTTATGCCAACAAACCAAGCTGTGGTCACAGATTGTGCAAACCTTCTCTCAAGCTTCATAACTGTCTGAAGATGCACTGCCACATACGATTGAGATTTGTTGGTTGAGCTGCAAACCACATGTGGCCAGTGTGAGGATAGAAGTTAGCATGCGAGAAGGTATGTGCTGTTGAAGCACCACTGCTGTTATATGTGTGTGATATATTAGAGGGGGACATCTTGATAGTCTGAATCTTGAAAATCGAATCGAATTGTCTTCTCCATCTCCATATTAAAAGAATGGAAAATAACAGATAAGCTAAAAAAATCCAACTCACTGCCCTGAGGAAGCCTGCGACATGTCAGGCGAATCGTCGGCACCCCAGCCAACGACGCGGCGTCTCCCGGATAGCCGGGAATTCATTGGCAGTACTTGGAGTTCCCTTTAAGTCATAGGGAATAAGCGTGCATATGTAAACATATCTGTGATAATGTTTTTAAAAATGTGGATATTTAAATGGAGCAAGGGGTGTGAAAATGGGAAAGTAGGAAAATTATTTTATCCCATAAAAGTATTCCTCCCATCCGCTGTAGTCTTCGGAATAATAATCATAACTAAGTTTTAAATATTAAGATATAACACATTATAACAAAAAGTATAAGTTTTCACATAAATATTATTAATTACAGTGTACATAAACAAAAAAATAAAACTAATCAAGAATTTAATAGGGTCACTATCTGAAAAAAACTTCTAATACAATTATTTTAATGCAAATTGAAATTTCCCACTTGAAATGTTGAATTTTTGTTATTAGGCGGATTTACATCCCTGTATTAGCGGATGTTTGTATGGAGCATCTGGCAACCTTGTTTGAAAGTAGAAGTTATGTTTCAAATTTGCAAAAAAAAAAAAAATTTTTTTTTTGTTCCCCCTTTTTCCGTGTCTTCCTGCAGCTATGATAATGATGATAAAACTTTTTCCTCTAATGAAATCTGTTCATCAAAATCAGATCTCTGAAGAAAGTGTTCACTTTTTTTGAAAATATGGGTAGTTTTTGCTTATCTTTTGTTAAATTAAATGTTTAAAAAAGCAACATTTCAAAAAAAAGTTATGTAAAGTAAAAAAAAAAAGAAAAAGCATAATTTTGCTTATTTGAATATCCTGAGCTTCATTTACTACTATTAGATGATTGTGAATTCGACAATGAGAATTCGACATTGCCCTGAGAATTCCTTTTCATTGTTGAGAAATTATATAGGAGTTGGTTTTTGCATTTAGTGTTCTGTGATTTGTAATGAGTTTAATTTGTTATGACTGAGATGTGTGTATATGTACAGAAATTGTGATATAATAATATTACTTAACCACATTCATTTTATCATCAAATTATATTACATGACCAGAACTTTGTTCACATTGCTTGACATGCAGTAAGAAAATAGATGTCACATTGGTCAGAAATCCCATCTATGTCTTGTTCTGGATTGTCTGTTTTGTTTGTTTTAGTGGTATGTTATAATTTTTTATAAAGCACACTGCAAACTGAATGAACATATGGGAAATACTCCAATAAATCATATTTATGCTGAGAAATAGATTGTTGTATATGTGAAAGCTGGTTCAGTTCTATTTTAAATGTAAGTCTATGTCTTCAGAACATAACGAAGTCAGCTTGTTGATAGTCGCTTTTAAAAGATGTTTTGAAATACAAAATTCCTATGTTTTGCTGTTTAACATGACCTTGCACATATTTTGATAGAAAAAAATGCAGTTTCTCATCCATTTCCCTGTGAACAAGGGGAAGACTTGCAGTGTCTTTTGTGGCATACACAGACTTCAAACTTCCTTGAAAATCTTCAAGTTCCATATGAACATTGTACTCGCTGTTAGGTTGTCTTACCAGTTGTTGCCAGTTCCAGGACGTTAAAATTCTCTTATTATTCTGTTTCATCTCCATCAGTGCATGTACTTTATCAGCCTCCATGCGGATATGACCTTTTAATAGAAACATCTCAGTTACCTTGGTTAATTTGTTGATACCTATGCTGTACCCAGAAAATTGTCAGAAATGAACTATCTGGTTTGGGGTAACTTCATAATTTTGTACCCACAAGAGTGTGGATTCATAATTCTTAATTCCTACCTTACATACATTGTAGATAATCAAATGTAAACTGACTGGACTGTAATTTGGTTCATACAAACCTATTTTCTACCATTTACCATTCTACAATTTACTAGCATTTACCATTATACTGTGCAGCAATATACAACACTACGTCCAGGTGGTGTGGTCAAAGAAAAGTGGGTCTAGTCAGTACAACAGTTAAATATTCAATTGATAGCACCAACTCTGTTGTTATTCTCATCAACTAGTTAACATTGCATGGAAGGCAAACAAGGAACAACGCTACATTTGCATGTTTATGACGTGAGCATAAGCAAGATGGGGCCTGCTCCTCTGCCTAACCTTATGTAAAGTATACAGAGTAGAATGAAAGTAATGTATTTTTAATTTTTACATCAAAACAGAGTACAAAAACATGATAAAAATGGTTGTTTTTAATTATTTTATGTTGGAAATTTGTATTTGGCACCAAAAATAATCCTCAATATTTTTGTTTGGTAAAATGAAAAGATTTTCATCCTGAAAAATTATTTTTCCGTAGAAAAGTGATTAACTTGTTATGAGTTATATGTGTGTAAAAGGGTGGAAAAAAGTTATTATTCTTTTCCAACATGACGTAGCAAAGATCACTTTGAACACACAGAATACCGGTGTGTAAGATATTTTTGAAAAGCTCTCTAAGATATGTATTGGTGTTAGCTACGTCTCATAAATTTTTCAGAATTTTATCTTCGAGTAAAGATATGAAATAAATCAAAAACCGAAAATTTGTATTTTTTCTGTTATCTTACAAAATAATCATGCTTCCATTTTGAAATTTTCGGAAAATGACTTTCAAAATAACACTAACATCTCCTTAGTTTCAAATTGAACTAAGTTTGCAGGCATTTTTACTATCCTTGTGCTGCTATAGCTTTTCCTTATAAGTAGACCATGATAATGTCAATGCTCAGTTGAAGAGTTAAGTTTATCCATGAAAGGGATGTATAAAGCTTAAAGGCAAAGCTTATGAGTCAACATTTGAAACTACAGAGAGTGAGAAATAAAAGTGTCATATCTTCTTACAGTTGCTAACTAATGCTGTTACATATTCATGGGAGCTTCTTGAAAAGTAGATTGCAAAATAAGTCTCCCTAACACACAATCTTTTTTGTACTTAGTTTACATTTGGAGGCCCACGAAATTGTTCCATTGGCAGAGAAAGCTAATTTCTTTATTATTCCAAACTCAACTCTTGTGTTTCAATGCTTATCTATGTGAATCCAATGATATGGAATCATAAATTTCAAATTAACTATCATGGCTCTAATTTCAACAATGTGGTAGTCAAGATTATTTCATATGATGTCTGATTGAACAAAGAGTAAAATTGGATTTAAAGAGAAATTTATTAATGTTAGCTTTCTTGACCGTTACTTGACCTTGATATTTAATAAATGGGAAGTATCTTGGAGTAGGTTTTAAAGAAAACCATTCTTAAAATACCAGAATTTGGCTCTTATTAAGCCTTTTCTCAAGGCTGTGACATGAACAATTTTTTGTTTCTGTATTCTGTATTATATATATAAAATGTACAATATAATATTACATATATCCCCAAGATTGGTGTTTAAAAAGTCTATACAGTATGAAATAAGAAATTTATAACACTTGCAAAACGAATTCTATTTCCAATATTTGAGTCTATCACCTAAAGTCGATCAATGATCATATGATGGGTGCAAGCGTTCACGGGGAAAATGTCAGTTGAAGAAAATGAAGATGAGAGAACTGTTAAACTAGTATTGTATGTGGTTCATAAAATCACTATCATTAACTCATGGTTCCTGAAAATGTAATATACTATTGCAATCCCAAGAGTTAAAAGCATATTAAATGTGGTTACGAATTTTGTGAACTACTGATTTTGTAATTTTACATTTAAAAGTCTTGCTCTACAATGAGTTGAGATGTCATGGACTAGTCCCACACTATATTTCACTATCACAGATGTGTCCTGTCCGTTTTACATTTCAAAATCTAGTGCAAGATTGCTTTCTGAACTCTGAGCGGTCATGAAAAACTACTACTCCTCTTAGGCGTTCAGTGCGTGTTACTCATTCACAACATAACACGAATGAAACATCATTCAAAAACAATCAGTCAAATCCTATAGTAAATTCCAAATACTCTATTTAGTTCACAGTTTCGTTAACTGCAGTTTAAAACTCACTGAATAAGATATCATCTATCATACTCTAATGTGGTCTAAATTCAGCTTCAGTGACAACATTAGATATTTAGTATAAATCAGTAAGTTAAAATATTGCATACTCAGCAGACAGGGAAGTTCACAATCCCCTAAATGGGGGAACATAATGAGTGTTACATTTGGTTACTAGAAAAGTAAACGGGTTGATGATTGCCATCATCCAATTACAATGTTATTCAGTCTGGTCATTTTTACGTTTAAATAAGGTAATACTAAAATGTAAAAGGATGTAATTAAATAAATATAATTAAGTGTAAAATAAAGTATAATACAATATATAATTAAACTTAATAATTACGTAATATAAGAGATTGAGATGTTTGCCTTATTATTGGGTGGGAACGAAAGTTCATATGGGTTCAAAATACAGCCCAACATTCGGTTTGATTGTTACAGCAATCAGGTTAAACCTTGCTCGAATAAAAATTTAAAATCCAGTTTGAAGGAATTGCAATTTTGTAACACGTATTTGACAGTGCTGAACTGCGGTTATCGTAGGTACCAGACGTTCTCTGCTAAGAATCTTGAATGAAATCCGACCAACTTTCGTCCTTACCCGACTATTTAAAACAAAAATCCGCTATTTACATTGTTTCGTGGACAAGTGAAGTGAAACTTTTTTCAATCCTATATTTCCTGAGTGAATTTCCGTGCACCAAAATTATAGTTTATAATACGGTGTGTAATGAGTATAAAGGTATTAGCATTGAATAAAGAATTTGTTGTAAAGATTGTATTTTACAATAATTATTGCTCCTACATTTATAAAAAAAAACGATGTAACAAAAATTCATTTCGTTTGCTTAAGTTATAGATGTTTAAAGTGTATAAATGTCTTCTTACTATTGTAAACATTTGTAAATTGTTTCGGATTTTAAGCGTATTTTTTTCTCACTTTTTGATATTCACGAGAGTAATTTTTTCGGTTGAATTTTAGCACTAATTTTATATCGATCTCGTCGTTACGAATAATTAAGCGTTGGTAATGTCAGGAGAAACTATAACTGAACGGCCCAAATCTTGGTTTCATCTTCGCCTCATCGTGGTGCGTTTTCGCGAGGCATCGCATTTCCCGTTGTCCGTTACCACGAAGGAGTTTTCTCTTGAGCGAGGTGTTGCGTTGCCCGCAGCAGCCGGGAGGTGTCCGCCAGCCGCTTTGACACCACCACCGTGGTGCCCGGCTCCCGCTTCTCCTCCCGCTACGAGACGCCGTCCCGCGCCCGCAACTCGTATGGCGGCGGGGGCGGCAGCAGCGGCCGCAGTGGGAGCGGCTCCTCGGAGCCCCGGACGCCCACCGGCTGCTCGACGCCCGGCGGCGCGGGGGCGCACAGCCCAGCCGCGAGCGCGGGCGCTGGCGCGACGGCGGCAGGGAGCGCGGCGGCGGCGAGCGCGGTGGCGGGGGGCGTCGGCCCCGGCGGCACCGGGACGGTCGCCCGCGGCGGGGGCGGGGGCGGGCTCAACACGCAGCCGCGCCATCCGCTCCGCGCGCTGCCGGCCGCCCGCGCTGCCGCAGCGCCGCCCCCGGGCAGCGCTACGACTACTACGACTCAGAAGTACCCCGGCGCAGATAACAGGTGAGTGTTCTCCTCAGATTCTATCTCTGTTTCGACGACACGCCTGCGTAAGCAATTTGTAAGACAAAATAAAAACGAAATCGGGTGATTAAGCCTATAGAAGTTTTTGCACGGATTAGTATACGTAAATTTTCTTCTTTTTGTTCGCTGTCACATTTTTGGGTGGAGTGCCGCTTTAAAACTATTGCGCAAGATAGCATAAAAGACGTTCGTTATAGCTGCAGGCAATATGATAGTATTTAATGAAACATCTTTTTGTTCCGCAAGAGCAAGTGGTTATATACATGTGTGGTGTGGTGCGGTGTGCATGGACTATGATGAGTACAGCCAGGGCAAGCGGCGCCAGCCACGACGACCTTATGACGCTGACCAGTTTGGCGCTGCGCGAGCTACGCGGCGTCGAGGAGGGGGCGTACTGCCGCGGACTCGGCGGCCGCTCACGCGAGCACAGCCCGCGCGCGCGCGCCCCCCAAGGCGGACCGGCCAACGACGAGGAGGCCGGAGACGTCGTCGGCGGCCGCCGCTCGCCGGCCCGCTGCCTCGTCCGGGCCGCGGTCCCCGCGCCCCGCGCCCCGCGTCCGCGCCCCGCGCCCGCGCCCGGCGCCTCGCGCCTGCGCTGCGCTGCGCCTGCGCCCATATCCCGCGCCTGCGCCCGCACCCGCGCCCGCGCCCGCCTCCACACAGGCCGCCTTCAAGCGGCACGCGCTGCAGAGCGGTTGTTGGTGAGCGGTGACGCTCGTCCGCGTCGTCGTCGACGACAGGCGGCGGCGGCGGCGGCGGCGGTGGTGACCGCGCCCACGTCGGCCGGCCCGGCCCCCGGCCGCGCGGCCGCCCACCGCCGCTGCCGCCGCCGTGACCTGCGACACCTGGCCAGAAGGTAGGCGCGTGCCTATTCAGCACCTTCTCGAACAGCTGGACAAGCAAGCGTCGTCGGGGGATGGAGGACGGCGTCCGCCTCCGTCCCCGCCGACCGCCCCCGCCTCCGCCCCCGCGCTGGGCCTCGCGCCCAAGAAGCGCCTCAAGCTCGACAACTACGTGGGAGCGGACGCCGCACCCGTTGCCGCAACCGCCTCCGCGCCAGAGGTGAGTGCATTCCTCCTCTTCCTCATAGTTCTTCTCTCGTTCCTCACACTCCTCCTCACCGGCTTAGATGGCTCAGGGCATCGGTTAATGTCACTGCAGTACCTCTAACCGGGATGTTCCAGTTCCGACGGTGCCAGGTTTTTCGACATTAGATACCTTCGCCGAGTTCAGTGACTGCTTGGAGAAGAATTCTACCGGCCGGCTGCTCTGATCGGTTATTTTTTTCCGTGGTTACTCTGATCAGCTCCAAGCGGATGCTGGAACAGTACTCTTGACAGACGGGTGACAGCTTGCTTGAGATCATTCCTTCCTCTTTCTTGACCTATTCTTCATACTTCCACATACATTGTACACATACAATGTACTGTACTTCCGCACATGCCGGGATATCGGTTGGGAGCTTATAGCTTGTCCCGGCTGGGCGGTGCCGAGCTGAAAGAAGATGCCCTGTTGGAAATATCAACGTGTATGTCAACGTGACGGTCTTCGACAGGTTTCGCCATTCAATAGGGAAAAACATCGCCACCTTCTGTGATACAAGCATGCTCTACACTGGTGTGATCTTAGTAATTGACGCTTCAGATTCACTAATCAATAAAGCAATTATCCCTCTCTCCCTCTCCTTTCTTTCATCTCCTTTTTCTCCCGCATCCCTTTTTCTTTTTTCTTCTAATTTTGCTCCTCTTCTTTTTCCATGCTTTTCCTCGTCTGTCTTCCTGTATTTGTTCTGCTTGTCTTCCTTCTCTTTGCTTCTGCTCTACTCCGCCATTTGAATCGGTTCGTTGCTGCGCGCGCGTGTGTGTGAGCGGGGGCGTGTCTGTGGCAGGTTTTGTTTGTGGACGGGCTGGGTCACGCGGACACCGGGCTGGCCGCGCCGTCGCCCTCGCTTCTGGTGCACAACCATCGCAAGAGCAGTGCCGGCAGCGGCTCGAGCGGCGGCGGCGGCGGCGGCGGCGGTGGCAGCAGCAAACACTGCAGCCGGCGGCTGAGCGGGGAGGGGCTGTCGAAGCACGAGCGGCGGGGCGGAGGTGGGGCGGGGGCGGAGGAGCGTGGGCGCGACGCGTCCGCCGACCGCCTGGCGCTGCCGCTCTACTCCCCGCACCCGGTCTGCAAGCGCCGCAAGACCGGCAGCAGCGCCTCGGAGAGCGAGGAGCGCGACCGGGACCGCGACCGGGAGCGCGACCGGGACCGGGATCGGGAGCGAGAACGCGACCGCGAGCGCGACCGGGAACGCTGCCGCGGCGGGAAGCACTCGCACCACCACTCGCACCACCACGGGAGTAGCGGCGACGGGGCGGGGGCGGGGGCCGCGGACGGCGCCGTGGACGGCAGCCGCCCCGGCACGCCCCTCTGCGACGAGCGGCCCGAGAACCTGTTGCCGCCCTCCGAACCCCGCCGCCTGCCCCGCGAGCGTAGCGCCGCAGACGGGCCGCTGTCGCTGCCGCTGCCCAGGTTCGCCGCGCAGGTGAGTTCGCATTAGTATGCATCAGTATAGTTACTGGCTCTGGATTCTAATGGGTTGCGACTGCTTTATAAATGTTTTCGTCGGATACTGGTTACTACTAATCCAAAAGTGAGGAAGTTGATGTGTTTGAAATGGCATTCATCGTATCCGTGGCCCTCCGCTGTGGCGTGAGAGAATGCATAGATTCCATGGGCTACCTCTACACCCCATGGCAACTAGACTGCTCTCTTTACTCTCCCGTTTAAGTATGTCACCTGTAATGTATTGCAGTTTCTCTTAAGATAAATCTGTTTGATGTTTTCCTAGCTAAATCGTGTTTTTCAAAATTAGTTTTGGGTGTGTTGTCCCTAATTGCCTTCAAATATGACATTTCTTTTTGCGATGTATTTATTTCTTTTATATATAACCGTCACCCTCATAGTACAATTTGATAATAAAGTAGCAACCCCTTTCTCACAATAGCGTGTACGTATTTCATTAATGACCCCTACATGCGTTTGTCTATGCAAAAATGTTTGGTACAAAGAATTGTAAAATTTAGAGCATTCTCAATAGGAAATTTTGGACCGAAAAATCTTTCATGGGATTTTGCAAAATAATTTTCATGTAAGAACTGGGACTTGTAGCGATCCTTCCTACATTACTGTGGACAATTTCCAAAAATAAAATAAAAATGTGAGAGGAAAGCGTGAGAAAAAAAATGAAAAAAAAACAGGAAAATTAAAGCGCAGAAAATTTACAGGTATGTCTGCAATTCGCGTCGTTTGGTCATATATAAAACAATTATTTTACGTTCATTAATTTGAAACCAGTTTAATATTTAGTGCTGCCAGTCATACGCGCGTAGCAGAGACAGATTGGGTGAAGCTTGTAAGCGGTCACCGAGGGCCCGAAGAGAAATGGCTCTTAGTGCGGCCGCTTAATGGAGGGTGTGAGAACGTTGGGAGCATTCATTCGGCTCAATTTTGCAATTTTCAATGGAAGTTAGTATCCGTTGCTTGTTAACACGATTGGTCCTTTCAACTTCATTACACTTACAATCTTCAAAGTACAGTAAGTTTGTGAACGTTTGAGTTTACCCGTTATTGACGAACACAAAATTTAGTTTTATCATTGTTTTCATTCTTTTGTTACGTGGACTTGATTTCCAATCAGACCATTTCACACTCTGAAAGTAACAAAACCTGCATGAAAATTTTTTCTGAAACAAATTTATCACTGCATGAAATATACAACCCTACCCAATTGTACTTAATCTTGCATTGGAACCTTACTCAGGAAGTTACTGAACTAACTGTAACATTCGTCGATCTTCAGCTTCCTATAGCAATACGGCTCGAAATGGCAAATTGGCCAGGAAGTTGAGGGCGTCTAATGGAAAGTTAAATTCTGAAATGAGACTGGATGCGAACTGTTAATATAACGAAACATTATGAATTATTTCATGTCAAAATCAATCAGTTGAACGAAAAATGTCCGTGAACGGAGGTAACTGTTCGAGTGGGATTCATTGTCACTTGATGGTCCCGAGACTTATGAAGCCCAACGTCTCTCGTAATTTTTATTATAATTTTAACATTTATTTAACTTTTACAGTACCTTTTCAATGTTTAAAGTTAATATATTTTCAGAATGAAAAGTAAAGCGAATGTTCAGTATGGGTATAATGTCGGCTACTGAAATATCGCGGATTCGGGAAATCGGCTTCAGCCATTGTGAGCAGTGCAGAACTATAGAATATAAATTTTATCTACATTAATACAATCGCTTAAGATACAATAATCCAGAAGTATACGTGTCTAGACTTATTTGTGTCAAGGGGTGATGACAAGCAGCACGCTGCCTGCCTGCCTGCAGGTGCTGTCGTCGGCCGGACCGCGCCTGACCATCTCCACCAAGTCGACAGCGGCGGCCGGGACGCTGGCGTCGCCCCCGCCTGCTGTCACCTCTCCGCGCTCCGCTCAGCCGCCCTCAGCGCACCACCACCACCATCACCACCATCACCATCATCACCACGCAGCAACAGCGGGCGCGCCCTCAGCCGCGCCGGCGCCCGCCCCAGCGCCCACGCCTCCGCCTCACCCGGCGCAGCCGCCCCCCGCGTCGCCGCCACCGAGGCCGCCCTCGATGTCGCCGTCGTCGTCCGACTCTGAGCTCGCGCCGCAGTCGCCGTCGCTCGAGGAGCGCATCCGGTCGCTCGACGAGAAGTACGAGAAGTGGAGCGGGTCGCGCGCGCTCAGCGCCTCTGGCGGCGACACGCTCGCCAAGCTGGACGCCGGTGCGTCGGCCTTTCGCTTCCGCCACCGCCTACTCGACTCCAACTACCACGACATCCAGCCGTCGGACATCATGAAGAAGGTGATGGGCAAGCGATCTGTCTTCGACGAGGATTCAAACCGCCTGGAGAACGTCAACGACAAGTACGAGCCGCGGGAGTTTGTGCCGTCGCGCGCCGCCAGCTGCTTCCAGACGCTGCGCCTCAAGACGGACGCGGGGCCGGGGGCGGGGCCGCTGGCCGGCGCCGCGTCACCCAACCCCGCCAAGCCCTTGTTCGCCAGTGCCGTCACGCCCACGGCCGCGGCGGCGCCCGCGCCCGTGCCCTCGCCCTTGCCCACTGCGACCCGGGGCCTCCTCGGCTCGCCCCTGCACTCGCCGTCGGCACTACCAAAGTCGCCCTACTCCACGGGCTGTCCCGGCCCCGGCCCTGGCCCTGGCCCCGGCCCTGGCCCCGGCCCTGGCCCCGGCCCTGGCCCCGGCCCGGTGTCCGCTCCACGCCCGCCCCGCACCGAAAGGCGGTCGGCGGCCGCTCCACCACTGCCAGCTTCGCCTGCAGTGCACGCCGCCCGCCGCCCGCCGGCCCCGCGGCACAAGTGGTGGGCAGCCATCAAAGGGTTTTGCAAGATTTATTCCGTTCCCCGCCACCCGCCCGTGCTTTGCCCACCACCACCGTCGCCACCACCAGCGCGTCAACGGCGGTTCCTTGTTTTGGTTGTGTCTCGGTGGTCGGTTGTTTGGCTTTGCTAAATGGAGTCAGAATGAGTCGGCTGCGCTTAATCCTCGGCCCCCTGCCCATCCACCGCCACCCGGAAACTTATTGATGTATGTGTCGCTGTTCGGCTGCGACAAAGCGGCTTCTCTGCCGCCGCCGTTCCTGTTTTGTAAAGTACCCACCTTCCCCCGCCCCGGCTAGCAAGGCTGGCTCCGCCAATCTCGGTAGGGGGGCTGTTCTTTTCTAGGTTCCACTGCTGCGCCGTCGGCGGGGCGGCACGACACGTGTGCCCATCTGCCCGGCGCACGTCGTGGATTCATCGACTGCCCCCGCGCAGACTCGCACATAAATGTCTCCTCGCATGACCGCCTCACAAAGCCTCTGGCAGGGCGCCGCGAGGCCGCGGTCCCGGCCGGGGGTTGGCATGGGGTGCGGCGCCCTTCCGGGCCGGCGATCCCCTGACGCACGCACGGCAAGTGCCGCCAAGCGCGGGCGCACCGCCGCCGCCACCCGCCGCCGCAGCAGCCAGGGCTATCAAGACCTACACCGGGGGCACACGCAGCCTTCCGCTGCCGCCGCCCCGGCGCCGCTTGCAGCAGGCAGCCACCACCGCCCCGCCGCCGCCCCGCAGCAGAACGTCGGGATCTACCGGGTACTCGGTCTCCGTCCACTTTCGTCGACGCCGTGCAACGACCGCCCCAAGGGCCCGGCCGGCCTCCTCGGCCTCGTCAAACATTCCTCGCGACGCTCAAGTCGCCACCCGCCGCCGCGGCGGCGCCGGCGCCGGCACCGCCTTCCGTGCCTTTCACCCGGCGGCATGCGCCGGCGGTCACCACGGTCGGTCCGGCAAGGCACCCCCGGCACACGCCCGTGCTGACGGGTCACCGTGGGCGGTCTGCCGCGCCCACGACCTTGACGTCGGCGGGCCACGGGCGGGAAGCCGCTTCGGTGACGAGTGCCGCCGCCGCAACGCCGGCGGACCTCCCAGGCACGCGCTCCAAGTCAAGAGTTAAACGCGATCGTGTTTCCTCGTCTTCGTCTGCGTGAATAAAAAAGACCCTTCCACATAAAGGAAAACAGTGGCGACGAAGTCATCGTCCTCTTTGGCCAGAGGAGGAACTCGGTTGTGGGGTCGCCCTGTGAAAAAGGATCGGCGGTCGAGCCACAAAGTCCAAGTCGAGTGGCGGAAGTGCTTTTGTGTTCGCGGCGCGAGGAGGCACGATGCGCGCGAACACGAAACGCCACGGGACGAGCTGCGCCCGGCGCGACAGCAAGGATAAGGACGAGGAGCCGCTGGGAGCAAGGACGGCGGCAGGACGACGCGCCCCAGACGGCAGCAAGGCAGCGGAGGACGGGCGGCGGCGGGGGCTCTAGCGCGGGCGGCAGGCGCAAGGACAACGCGAAGAGGAGCGCGCGGGGGGGCGGCGGCACGCCAGCGGGCGTCGGCTGCAGAAGCGGCGATGAGCTCCCAGGACTCCGCCGACAGCGACGCCCGACGCGGACGCACAAGCGGGTCTCTAATTGGGTCTATTCGCCAATGGCCTCGCCGACCAAACCCACCCCGAACGCCCGGACTCCAAGGACAGCTGCCGCAGGCTTCCTCCAGCAGCAACGCTCGTCTTCCCATGTCCTTCGCATCACGGACAAGCCGTCCTCCAAACAGCGCCGCCGCCGCCTTTCCCAAGGGGGTGACAAGGCCAGGACCACAAGAGAGTGGCGGGGCCAAAGGGGACGAAACGGAAGCGTAGCGCGACAAAGGACGCCGCAAGGCGCAGGACGGTTTTCGGCAAGCACCGCAAAGACAAAGAGAAAAAGAGAAAAAGGTGGGACCGCGGAAAGCCCGAAGACCCAAAGGCGTACGTGAAGCTGTTCTTCGTCGAAGGGAGAAATGCCCACGACAAGGACTTCTCGCGCAGAGCGCTCGAAGAAAAAGGAGGACATGCGAGCCCGAGGAGCGGCGAGGAAGAAGGCACCGGCACATGAAGAAGGATCGCAAAAAAAAGCAAGGACGACACGCGGCTCGGGTAGTGTGCAGCCGAGAGCCTGTCGCACCAGCGAGAGGACACTAAGAGCAAAGACCTCGAAAAGGACAAGGAGAAACGTTGGCCCTCGGCACAGCCAGGCACACGATCGCCGGAAAACAGCGTGGACTGCACGACGAGCGCAATAGGACAGCAAGGAGGAGAAGTGACGCGTCCCGCGAACCAGCGCCCGACTTCCTATCCCTCGCCCAGACCTGCCACCACCGCGTCAGTGCCAGCCCCGCCACCCCGTCCGTGCCCGCGGCCCGCCACCCACGCCCGCGGTCCACACCCGCACACGCGGCACCTCGCGCCCCGCCGCGACCCGCCGGCCGTGGGCCTGGCCAACCTGAGGCCTGCCACCTGACGCCTGCGCCTCCACGACCGCCCCCCGCCCTCCTTCGTCCGGACCGGCGCCCGCCTCCAAGGCCAAAAAGCGGGACGACGCACCGCCACGTAGCCACTCGGACAGCGACAGCGAGGACGGCAGCTGCGACGGCCCCAAGAAGCACTCCATCTTTGACATCATTGACGATGGCCCGGCCTATATCTCAATGTACGACAAGGTGAAGGCGCGCTCTACGAAAAACATGCAGAAGCAGGAGGAGGAAAAGCGGCAGGAGAAGATGCGCGAGAAGTTCAACCTGCTGAAGCAGTCGCGCGCCAAGCGCGAGGAGAAGAAGCGCTCGACTTCGTGGGACGAGGACTCGGATTCTGACGGCGGCGGCGGTGGCGGCGGGGCGGTTTGTGCCGCCGCCAGCGCCGCCGCCGGTGCCGCCAAGGCCAACAAGCGCCTCGCCAAGCTCATGATCAGCAGCTCGTCTGAGGACGACGCCAGCCGCGCCGCCGGCGGTCGCCCGCACTACGATCTGGACGAGGCCAAGGCGGCGGGCAAGGGCAGGCCGCTCGTTCGCGTCAAGAAGGAGGAGCCGTGCGCCGACTCCGACTCGGATGTGCAGCTACGGCACCCGCGCGCGCTCACGCTCTCCAAGGAGCACGCGCACGGCCTGGCCAAGCAGCGGCTGGACAGCGAGGACGACACGGCCTCGCCCGCCACCGGCAAGCACGCCTCGGCGCCCGCGCTCGCCCGCAAGGGCAGCCGCCCCAAGCTCGTCTCCGACACCTCCGAGGACGAGGGCGGCTCGCGCTTCAAGCACAACGTCGTCAAGACCGAGGTGTTCTCTGCCGACAGCGACCTCGACATGGAGTACCCGGACTCCGACGACAAGCACGCGGCGCTCAAGAAGCTGGCGCAGGGCGCTTCTGCCAAAAACAAGACCAAGCACACCCTCCTGGACGATGAGCGAAAGGTGCTGGCGGACGGCCCCAAGCTGGGTGTGGAGAAGGCGGCCGTCTTCAAGAAGATATCCGGCGCCAAGAAGATCGTGGAGTCGTCCGACGACGAGGTGGCAAAAAAGCTGCCTTGCGACCCGATCAAGACCGAGTTCGCCGACGACAAGCAGGCCATCTTTCGCAAGTCCATCGCCAAGAACAAGATTGCCAAGTTACCCTTGGAATCGTCGGACGATGAAACGAACCGGAAATTGCTGGTGGAGGCGAAGCCCTTCGACGAAAAGGCTCCGAACTTCAGGCGCTTCAATAGGATGAAGGCGAAACAGCCCTTGGACTCTTCGGACGACGAGGCAGTGCGCAAAATCATGACGGACTCCATCAAGAACGAGATGTACGAGCTGGAACCCAGCTTTAAGAAGAACTTCGGCAGGAACCGGGCGGGCAAGATGTTCGATGGCGCGAACGAAGACCCCGTAGTGAAGCATTTTTCCATTCACACTGACAAGGACGACATGTTCAGCGACGACAAGGCTGTGCTGCTCAAGGGCGGCGGCGACTCCGCGGGGGAGAATGCATCGGACGGAGAGGTAGCCGCGACGACGCCACCGCAGCTGGAGAAGGCACTCTACTACAACTCTGTGGGCAAGATCGCTGGCGACGCGGCGCGCCGCAAGTCGCACAAAAAGAAGCAGAAGCGACAGAAGCAGCAGAGCCTGGCAACGGCGGCGGGCAGCGACGACGGCCCGGCCAAGGGTGGGGTCGAGACCGAGCCCTACTGCAAGCTGTCTCCCAACAGCTCGGCGACGGACGCGGCCGACGACAAGCTGAAGGCAGCGGTGGACGCGGCGGAGCGCAAGCGACACAAGCGCGAGCGCCGCAAATCCACGCATAAGTCCGACGCTGAGGGCAAGCCAGCCAAGGCGCGGCGGAAGCGCTCCGCCAAGCCGGAGCTGAGCGTCCTCAAGGCCGAGAACAGCGCCTGCCTCAAGCGCGACGACAAAATGGAGGACATCTTCGGTCCGCTCTCGGACGACTCTGAGCCCGGGCTAGTAAAGGAGGCGTCTCCTGGTGCGGCCCCACCCTCGCCCTCGTCGGCGCCCTTCGCCCGCCTCCGCCCAGTACACTCGCCCGCCCGCGCGCTCGCTTCGCCCGCGCGCTTCGCCCCGGCCCACCGGTGCCGCCCGCCCACCGTGCACCGTCCGGCACTCGCTCGCCCGCCCCGCGCCCTTCGAAAAAGGATGAGTGCCGGTGACAAGGCGGTCTCCTCAACAAGTGGGCGGCGGCCTGGTGGAGAGGCGACCGCCGTCAGCCTCACCCCCGGCTCCGCGCCGCCCAATCGCCCGCACTGCCCTAGCCGACGCGCGGGCGGTGGCGAGGCATGCGGAGAAGGAAACGCAAGCGCAGAGAAAACGGCGCAAGAGCCGGAAGGCCCGTGAGGAGGAGAACCCCTCGGCCGTGGAACTGCGGAGGGCGGGACGCGCCCCCTGGAAGCCAAGCTCGCTGACCGAGGACTACCCATAAGCGGTCCCGGCCCCTGGCTCGCCGCCTCGCGCGCCCGCCCTCACGCCGGCGACCTCACCGTACCCGCACCCGTACCCGAGCACCCTACCCGTACCTGTAACCGCCCACCCGCGACCGCCACCCGCCACGCGGCGCCCCGCCTCCCACGCCCGCCCGCGCCGCGCCCCGCCCGCGCCCTCGCCCTCGCCCTCGCCCGCCCCCGCCGCCACCCCACCGCCACCGCCCCCGCCGGCCCCCCCGCCGCCGGCCGCGCCAAGCCCGCCGCCCAAGCACGCCAACGGCAACCAACACCGACGGCACGCTCCTCCGCTTCCACCGACGGCGACGAGAGACCCGAGGGGGCCATAGCGACGGCACCGCGGGCACTGGCGAAGAAAAAAAGAGAAGAAGAAAAAAAAAAAACCAAAGAAGTCCGAGGAAGAAAGAAACAACGGACGCGAGCATCACCACACCACCACCACGACAAAGGTGCCCAAGTCACCACCGGAGCGTCGGCCCAATGCGGCGCTTCTGTGCCGACGAGCCGCAGGGCCTTCCCGTTGCCCGTTGCTACGCTGGGCTTCGGCCGCCGGCGCCGGGTCCGTGCCGCCGAAGAGGCCGGGGCAGGCCGAGCGGCCGCGTGCTTGTGTTGAAATCGCCCGCCCCCTTTGCGCCGCCCCGCGCTCCACCACCACCCCTCCCCCGCCCCCTCCTGCTCCCCCGCCCCGCCGCCGCCCTCCGCCCGTCCGCGCCGTCGCCCGCACCTACGCCCACGCCCTCGCTGCCCAGTCTGGACATGGCCGAGTCGCCTAGGGCAGACGACCGCCCTGTGGCCAGCACCTCGCCGCCGCCCAAACCGCCTACGCCGCCGCCACCCACACTGCTACGCGACACCATCATCGCCAAGCTGCCCGTCAAGGCGGCCGACAAGAAGAAGCCCGACAAGTTCATCCCGGGCTTCGGCGGCGACATAGACGACAACATCCACGAGACGGCGGTGAAAAGCATCTCGACGGAGCTGATGTGCCCGCCAGCCGAGGCCGGCCGCGCGCCCAAGGCCCCCGAAGGCGCGCGTGACGCGCGCGACGCGCCCAAGGACGACAAGCCCACCGACAAGCCGCGCGCCGTCATCTCGCAGGTACGCGCCCCACTTGTTTCTCTTCTTAAGCTTTTCTTGGCGCAGGATGTTCACCATTGCTACCAATTTCTATACCGGTAATTGTAAGCACAAAAATCATGAATTCCAACATTACACAATCATTTGTTTTAATTATCATTAAAATAATTATCATTGTAATGTAAAGCGATCCATCAATTTTCTTTTATCGTGCTAAAGGAAACAAGAGTGTTAGAACTCACTAACCATGAGTGTTCTACCATTCCATCATGAGCACTAGATTAAGTTCTAAAATGTCTATGTTTATGCGCGAAAAATTGGCTTTTAATAGACAAAGAAATGCTGCAAAGAATAATTTGTCAAAGAGCCAAAAAGTTGACAGGTTAGTAAGTAAATGTTATTTTACATTTTTTCTTCTTAATCACATGAACAACCCATAAAAAAATTGTAAATTCTTAAATTTTTATACTCTCAATTTTTTTGAAAGCTGATGTGTATTTAATATTTTATTTTATTTTAACATAACCTAATTGACGGGTGCATATTGAAGTGTTGGAACAACAGTGACTTAAGTCATATCTTTCTCTTCGGCTGATGAGCACTGCCATATATTTAAAGCAATATGGCATATTATTATTATGGCTTATTTAAAGCAAGTAAAGTGAATGAACCATATTGAAAAGAAATTGTTTTTATACAATCTTTGAAGTTCAGTATAAAGTTGCTAAGAAGATGGGTAATTGGATGGATGGATAATTAAAATATGTGTAGATACAGGTATGACATTTCAATGTCTGAATTTTTCATCCTAGTAAAGGAAAAAATGAAACTGCTCTACATCAGTAACAGGCATTTCCCTAATTGTTGGAAAGAATTTTGTTAAACATACGTTTTTATTTCAGGAAATATTAAATAGGTTTCCAATACATTTTTCCTTCCATGTTAAATGACTCCTTTCAAATCACAATTTCCATTGCTTCATGCTGCTGTGAATCGCCTTGACACTTACCTTGTGTTTAAAAAAAACAAAAGTACAACGTAATGAATAATTTCATTATATACTGGTAATGTAATTAATTAAATTTAACTTGAATCATTGAGCACACTACAGAGTCGTATAAAAGAGAACTAAGAGAGATCAGAGTTAAAACATCCTTCCTACAAAGACATCCTTCAAAGACATCAAACTTGGCCTTCTGAAACCAGGCTTGAGGAATAGCTTTCAGATCACTGATCACTATTATTTGCAGTGTAGTCTTTCTGAAAATCATGGAAAAAGGGAAAAATTAGGGAGTTTCATTGCTCTATGAAAAATCAGATAATTTGTGGAAGAATAATTAATGTCTGGGAAAATTTTGAAACGGTTGGCTGTATTATTCCTAAAAGAAAATAATGCAGCATTTGTTTCTCATTTCTATTTGTTACGTTTGTTTTAATTTATACTTCATCACATCAGGAAGCAGACATTAGATTCAGAGTTGCTTTAATATCTTCTTTAATTAGTGTGAAACACTCTGCAAATCCTATTAGAGAAAAAAAAAACTTAAATGCTGGAAAAGCGAGAAAGGTAGATAAATTTGTTTCAGGAAATGAGTGACCATCCTGCAGCAACATAGTACTTGTAATGACATACAAAATAAATGTTAAAAAACAACAAACAAACAAAAACAGTTCAAAAATTCAAATTATTCTACACAGACCCTCAGGATCTTTTCATTGAAAGGAATAAATATTGAAGATTCCGTATCACAAAATAGAGTAACATTTAATTCACTTAAAACGTGTGAAACATTCCAGGAATCTGGTACTACGTACTTTTTAATAAAAAAAGAATAGTGCAGTCCATGGATACTTTTGAAGATATTAATCAAGGATTCCCAAGATTTTCGGGCACAGTACACTTTAAGAGAATGGATTACTTCATTGATTTTCTAATTTATTCCTCGTAACATTTTCGTAATTCGAATATTCGGTGACGCTTTCGTGTCATATTAGCACCCAACATGATACTAAAGCGATTCGTAGGGAATTTAATATGGCTAATGAATCGGTAGTTACCTTCATTTTAATAATAAATGCTCATAAGTATTTTAAGCCTAGGATGGATTTTATCGAATATATTTGAGAAAGTGATTACATTCTTTTTTGCCCCCCCCCCCCCGTCATATCTCGAATCAAACAAAAGTATCACAAGTTGGATGATACTTCTTAATTGGATAATAGTTCTTAATTTCACCGCAAATTTGATATAAGAAATAGTGTTTTCAAATGTCATAATATAATACATTTTCGATTGCTATTATTTTCATTCACATTCAAATATAGCTTTGAAATAAATAAAAGCAATAACAACTACAATCAACAAAATGTTGCGAGAACCTCCGTTTTCTCCGCTCTCTCCCGTCATGCCTTTTTTTGCTTTTATCACGATCGAGCTCCCCCCCCTCCCTAAAGGGGGGTGCGTTGGGAGGGGGAGTGTCTAGACGATCTTCGATGCAAATAATTTGTATTTGTCAGTTAAAATTGATTATCCTTGACAAATATTGACAAGGACGCATGTTGTCAGTTGTCATTTTTTATTCATAATTGATTCAATGTTGGGAGGCGGGTGCGTGACAAGGACGTGCTTTCCGCGTGTGCAGGAGGAGACGGAGGACGCGGTGAAGGCGCTATTGGGCGAGTCGTTCGGCCGGGGCTTCGTCGACGACTTCTCCGAGGGCGGCGCTACTGTCACCGAGGCCGCTGACGCTCACGACCATGCCCACACGCCGCCCCTCGATCACGCCCACGCCGACGAGGCGGAGGGCGAGGCGGCGGAGGAGGCTGTAGCCGAGAGTCGCGCCGCCGCCGCCGCCATTCTCCC
>BOPP01000022.1:11649214-11668874 GCA_017312745.1 Gryllus bimaculatus
AGATAGACAGATACAGAGATAGATAGACAGATACAGAGATAGATAGACAGATACAGAGATAGATAGCGTTATGAGTACATTACGCTTCATTTACACTTTTCTGCTATTGTCATTTGATATTCTGAGTTACCTATTTATGTCTCGTTCAACAAATATTACTAGCAATTCTAGTCAGGTACCTATAAAAAAGCTTGCATATCGCTTGTTTTTTTACGTAACTCGCTGTTCCTGCATGCAGGTTCCTTTGCCGCAGCCGCCTTCGCCGGCTATTCAGCCTTTGGCGGCAGCGGCGCCGGCGCTGCACCCACACCCGCACCCGGAGGCGGGCTCGGCCGGCCTTTCCGCGCCGCCGTGGCCTGCGCAGCAGAGCCACGTGCCAGTCATCGCCGCGCCGTCGGTGCTCGCTGTAGCGGCGCAAGGAGCGCGGAGCGGGCCCGTCAAGACTCCCGCGGGCCCCGCGCGCCCCATGACTACCCTGAAGGCGCACGTACTGACGCAGGCTGCTAAGGCCAGCCCCACGCTGCTGCACCCACCCCCGCCTCCCGGCGCCGCACTCAAGTCCCCGGTCATCAAGTCCACCGCCGCGCCCACTTTGGGCTCGAGTGTCGTGGCGACGAAGCCTCGAGAAGTCATCCAAACACCTTTGCAGCAACATCAGTCGCCACCACAGCCACCTCTGACACTGTCGGTGGCGAAGAGCGTGTCGAGTGCTGTGCCTATGACGCCGAAAGCGCATATTCTGCAAGCGGTGTCGAAGGTGAACGTACCGGCCGCCGCGCACCAGCTTCCATCGGTGTCCGTTACCAAAGTGCACCACGTGATGCCGCCGCACCAGCAGAGCGTGGTGAACATGAAGGCGGCAGCGCAGACGCCCCTCAACCCCAAGGCGCACCTGCTGCAGGCGGCGACCAAGGCGGCAGTACAGGTGCAGCTGGGCGCCAAGGGGTTGCCCCCCGCCGCCCACCAGGGCCCCGCGCAGGCCGCCAGCCCGCCGCTGCCGCTGGCGCTGCCGCTGCCGCAGCCGCCCAAGGCCCACCACCAGCCCCTGGCCGGCAAGCCCATCCTGACCGGCGCCGTGGCCAGCCCTCCGCTCAAGCCGCCGCACCTCGCCAGCCAGCCGCCCGTCGTCACCGGCGCCAGCAGCGCCCGCGCCGGCGCACCCAAACCCTCTGCTGCGGTGAGTTTAGCTGCTACCACACGAAGAGCTCTTTCGCCTACACTGGGACTTCACGTGCAACTCCTCCATCATTTCAATTTTTTCCCAAAAATAGTTCAGACATTTTTCTTTTAATTTCTTGTAAGAGTAGAGGAAAATGTAACCTGTAACAACAGTAAAGTTCCCGTTTCTATCGTTAGCCTTGATGTTTCGACAATTGCCAAGTATTAAATTTTTTGGACCTCTTTCTTACAACCACGTTATTAAAGATAGATATTTTTTCAAATGAAATTCGTTCTCCACATTTATTTCTTTAATGAACATTGTGCACATATTTTTTGATATATAGGTAGTAATTTTTAGTGAAATATCAGCAATAAAAAAAAATTAAGAACAAGATTTTCTTAAAAACAGTTCTCAATTTTTTCTTCAAACTTTTAGTAGAAAATGTGCTAATGCACTGCATCAGAGGGCATAAACACCACTGTCATATACTCTTTCAACTTCTAAAATTATTCCTTTTTTTTTTTTTCATATAAAATCTATTATGATACAAATCAGAAACTTTTCACCTTATCTTCTATACTGTTTGTAGCAAACACATGGAAAAAATACTAAATATGTACCTTTTGGTTCTAAAGACCTGTGCGAAGTAAAAAATAACTTATGACCTACCACAACTCTTAAAAATAGTCGAAAGGATGTATCAAATTAGCCCCACTGAATGGTTCTGTCCCACCTAATCAATGTATCGGTATAGCCATCTGATAATTGAATGAGCTAAAGTGATACAGCTTGATATCTCTATAAATTTTGATTGAGAAACAATGAAAGACCTATAATGACACACCTTGAGGTGTAGTGTCTCAATAGTATTTATTTCACTTTTTTTATCTTTTACCATGTATAAGTTTGCCATTGTTTCCTATCAGTCTGAAAGTTCAGAAAGGAAGCTTTAAAAGAAAGTGAAAAATAGCATTTTTTAATTCGGTTTTAATAGATTAATTTATCAAAAATTCATCATTTTGTTCACACATCAAAGTTTAATAACAAAAATGTTAACATTTGTGAGAAGAAGAAAAAAAAAAAGTTGAATGTTGCAAGCGTCTCAAAGTGATAACATCATTTCAGTTTGATGATATATACACAAGAGCTATGAACTTTCCTTTTTTACCATACTAATTTTTATATTATTTTCTGTGTTACGAGATGAGTTTCATTAATTAAATATTGTTTCAAGATATTTTTATGTTTTTTTGTTGTTTTTTTCATAGTAAACTATTATTGTACAGATATGTAAATAGTACCATTCCAAGCAGCACCTTAACAGATTCCCATGCAAATAATAAGTCATATGTTACATTTTTGTCTCTTATTACATGAAGTCTCTGTTGCATTTGTGAGTACAAATACTTCAAATGATTTCTTATGAAGTTTCTCAAAACTCAAAAGTTTCTGTGCAAATGAACCTAAAAGTGCACCTTTTCAGGAACTCTCAAACTACATTTTCTCGAGGACAGTCGAAAATTTTTCAATGAAAATTTGCATATATGGCCAGTATTTACTCTTGCATAATATTCTTAAAGTCATATTTCAATTGTACTATTAATAGATGAAAAAATTTAAAAAATGTGAAAAAAATGTCCCTAGTTTTCCAAAAATGTCCCAGTTTACCGACCGCCGGAGAGGGGTCCTAGTTTCCGCGCGGGGTGAGCGGCAGGGTAGGAGGTGATAGCTTTCGCTGCACCCACAATGTCACGTGACATAATCGCAACCGTTCCAAGAACATCGGAGCGGCTAGTTCGCTTGGCGGACCCGAGTGTCAACTTGTGAAAACCATTAGTTTCTCATCATGGCAAAGAGAGTTACTAATACTACTATACACACGAGTCGCGAAATCAATTGCCCGTGTGATTGAAATATGTGATAAAGGAGAAAGAAGATACATTTTTAAATTTACCTTTAATGAAAGCGAGTGAAAAGAGCTCCGAATACACAGGAATTCGACTCACCACCATCAAAGCCATTCGGAAAGAAAATAAAAAGAGGAATGAGAATAGCCCAAATGGAAGCTGAGAGTCTTCTGGGCACGTGTGCAATTCTGTCCATGAGATAGTTTTTGACGGTGTGTCATTAGAAATACGATTCTGGATTTCTACATGAGAAAAAGGTAGTGCCGCGGTGCTAAAGCTTCTTCCAATTATTAAGGGGCAAAATTAAATTTCCTTGGGGCCTAATATCTTTATGCGTGTTATGAAATCAATGGGTTTTAAATGGAAAAGGGTGCCAATCAAAGCGGCGTGGCTGATAGAGAGACCGGACATAGTGGAATTGGAGATCCAGATTCATTGTTCAATGGAAACAATTTCTAGAAGAGAACTGAGATATCATCTATGTGGATGAGACATGGGTTGATAAACCCTTAAATTTCAAAAGTGCTGGCCGTGTGATAACGTTTGTGGTGTTCAAAGTGATGGAAATGCAAACAAGTGACTAATAATTGTTCATGCAGGTGGGGAAGAAATGGATTTCTTTGCGGCACTTGTCTAATCTTTCGAGGCTAGTAGTACTGTGGGAGACTGCCACAGCCAAATGAATGGCATTAATTTTGGGAAATGGAAATCTTGACAATGGCTCCATACCACAGTATGGAAGTCAACAAAACGCCGTCGTGCATACTCAAGAAAAGCTGACATGATTGTATAGCTTCAAAGAAAGGGAGTGCATTGTGGAAGTAAACTCTGCGTAAGACTGATTTGTACCGATTACTTGCACCTCTCAAACGCACGGGCTAAGCAGTAACAAAGATCGATGAGTTGCTAAGCAGCACACGGACATACAGTTGTAACGAACTCCTCTCCTACATGTTGGAGATGAACCAATTACATGTGTGAGATGAACTTTGCTTGAGCGAAAGTAAAGCAGATATTTTAGGGAGCGGAAATGTAACAGGTGATATGTCAGTTACCAAGTTGCAAGAAAACATTGAAACTGCAATACAAGAGTCACCATGCAAGGACTGGGCAAGGATTTTGCAAGCACTTGGAAAAATAGAAAGTGATTAATTGGGAAAAAGATAGTATTGTAATCGGACGTCATTGACGAAATAATTAATTTGGGACTCCGACAGTGGATTCATCAGAGAGTGAAGCCTCCAGATCATCATCAGATTCCTGAATAAGTTAAGTTAAAATACTAAAAATAATGATCAGCAAGAAAAACGTCCCGCTCGTGAAAATAAAAAAATTGTTTTTCGCGCGGCTAGTAGTACGTCGACGGGCCGAGATGTGTCCTCCCCACCACCGCTCCGTTTCTGGGAAGAGGCCTAGGTCCCTTCCGTCCCGCGGTCGGAGATCTCAGTCCCGGATAGTAGATGTCAGCTGAGAAGAGGGTGGGGCAAAACTAAAAAGCTAACCCAAACTAAAGAGTTAAGGAAACTAACTAATTCAAAGAAGTCTGTGCCAGTTATTACTGCTTGGTAGAATTTGTTGTGTATTTTAATATATTGCAAATGCTCTTTTGGAGTAAGAGGATCAACCAGTTTCATAGTGGAGTGTGCAATGTAAGTAATTGCTCGAATTTGGAATTGCTGTGGGCTTCAGATTCCATCCGGTGTGCCTGCCCATCTGAGCAGCCACGTAAAGGGACTCATGGAGCCTCCGAAGGTGGAGGTGACGATTGGTGGGTGCATTGTGGTGCCCACACCCAGCCCTCAGAGCAGGCCGCAGGTGCTGCAAGCAGGCTTGCCTGTCCCTGCATACGAGGCCTCATTGGTGAGTGCGCTGCTCTGGTGGCTTCTTTTCATTTTCATTCAATCTCATTGTAGCAGTTCTCAAGCCTTGGACATTAGAAACAGGTCCAGGACCCTTGGCTAGTATATGTATATTACTTGAAGGTTGAGAACTGACTGTATTGCAGAAAATTTGTTTTGTTTTGTTCCTTTGTATGGATGAGGATTTGTCTGTTGTGTCTGATCAGGTGTTCTCTGAGTTCTCAAAGTGAACTTAATTAAAGAGGGTTTGTGTATTCAGTGAATCAGAAAAAAAAACTGATGATAGATTATGAAATGGAGAATTGCGTATTTTTGCTGATTTGTTAATGATGTATTGCTTCACTGCTAATTGTCATAAAGGGGCTTATTCTCTGTAAGATTGAGAAAGACCCTACATATAAGAATTTGTGTTATGAAGATTTCAGAAACTTTTCATCCAATAGTTGTTTCCAGTAATTCCTCTTTAAAAAATAATTTGAGTAATCAGTGTAAATAAATAGGTAAATTCTTGATTTCTTTTGATATAAACTATAAATAGCAGGTTTATATTGTAATAGGAATATAAGATTCACAATCTCACAAGATTGCATTGCTTTTTCAGTTAGTATTGCTATATTTCAGAACTGTTCCAAACCAGCTTAAAGGTATTGTGGTGGATGAAAGGGATGGTAGTGTGTGCTTATGGGTTTTATGTGCAATAGTGGTGGTGATGGTGATGTCAGGGTGGTGGACTAGCTTTCTTTTGGTAGTGGTACTAATGAAAACTTGATTCTCTATACTAATATAATTCTTGTTATTGGAATGTATTTTTAGTAACACGTTTCCTTAAAATCCTCATACTCAGTTCTCCTTAGTGTGGTTACCTGTGATACTCACTCCTAAGTCTACACTGGTGTCAGGGTTGGTTCATGTAATCTTTCTTTAGAAAAAGGTGGACACAAACTCAGTAGGTTTTATATAATAATACAACATTGTTTTAAAATCCATTGTTTCTAGATGTATAGTTTCTGAGAAAATTGAGCATTTAACGAGTGTTAACAAAAAAATCACTTTCGAGAAAAACGAGTTTAAAGTATTTACAGTGCAAGGAAATTCATTGCACTGCAATTAAATTAATGGCATAGCTCTCACCCATTGTCATCGCATCCTTGCATGCAGTCAGTGTTGGAACACTCGTTAAATGTCATTTTAACCTCTTTAAAAGGCCATAATGCAAAATCTAGAATACAATGAATACAAAACCGATAAAACTTAAAATCGAAAATTTTCATTCACTGGGCTTAACACCTCTTAATATTGATTAGCATATAAAATAGACTTTTGAACCCTAAATGTTATGTAATTCAGGGCAGAGGTAGTAGAAGTGCATAAATTCTCTTTACTTTGACCAACGTAAAAACACAGAAAGTAAATAAATATATCATTGATTTCAAATGCAAGAATGATTATCTTAAGTTTGAAAATTTCCTGGGAGTTTAGTGAAGGTATCTTTGCCAAATCTTAGTATCTTCTTAAGAAGCAAGTGATAGGCAGAAATTGTCATCAGTTTATATTAGAAACTATATTTGCCCTTGTTTGTGTACCTTCATTTGATTATGTTCATACACCAATCATAATTTTGTGAGTAAACATGGAAGTATTGATTCATTTTTGGAGGAAGTTTTTTTTCATATCCTTGTGTATAAAAGGGTTTGATTACTCAGTGCATGTTTTACATTGCACAATGATGTATTGCATCAGTACACATAAGGGTATGATCTGTTCTTCTCCCACCACAAGTGAGAGTTCTTGTGATGTGAAGGCCACCAGTGTAGGCTTATGGTGAAAGAGTGTGTGCCTTGAACTAACGGTGGGCGTTGGGCGGTGGGCACGCGCAGCATGCCCATGGCCAGGCGGGGGTGGTGGCGGAGCTGCTGCCCAACCCGCAGTTTGTGCTGGCGCCGCGGCAGAGTCCCCCGCCGGCGCACCAACACGGTGCCAGTGGCGCCCAGGTAACGGCAATGTTCCTGGCTCCCTGACCCCCAAACCCCATTGGCTTGCTTTGAACCCTCACTCATTGTTTGTTGCTTATGCTGGAGCAGAGACTTTGTGCACATCAGGATGAAACATAAATTGGAAAGGAGGAGGTTCTTTTGTTCACTTTGTAGCAGCCTGTTGATCAACATGTGATATTCTCTGTATTTCTTGAGTCAACACAAGAAATCTTTGTTAATTCAAGTTGATGTTTCATCCTTTTGCCTATCTTCAATATGTGGAATCTGCTTGCTGATATTTCACAATTAATCTTTAGAAAAACCTTGTTTTAGGGCAGGGGGGATCAGCAGATGTTTATAAAAAACATTTATCATTTACAAATACCATTCTTTGTTAAATAATAACACAGGTTTCATTTGTTTCTTTTATGAAATCAAAGTTTAATAAAGGCATAATTTTACTTCTGATCGTTTTTTATGTTTACAAGTTTGCATTTTGAAATGTTTTCTAATGGATAAAACTCCTGTTAAGCTACTAGGAAATAGAATTTTGTCACCAATGTCGTAACTTAACATTCAGTGTTTCCCTTGATATTTTTTGACTTAGAAATACCTTTCTTCATGTGAAAAAAATTGAATACTTTGTATATAACACCTGAAGTACCAGCAACATTCTCATACTGATCTTTTTTAGTTTCTTTCATGTAAACTTTTTGTGACCTTTTCCCTTAAATTGATGTATTTTTGATTGCATTGTTTGATTAGTATTTGCATGTGTTCTGAACAAAATCTGCTTGTGAGGGGCACATTTTGACTTATTTCTTTCTTGTTTATTTGGCAGAAACAGTTTTCAGCTTTTTTGTACATGCTTAGTTATTCAAGTTCTATGTAATTACTGCATTATTGTGAAGTCAATATATGAGTATCTAATTAGTGTACTGTTATTACTAGATATTATGTAATTAATAAGTTTATGATTTTTAGAAGTTATTATATTGGAAACTAATTGAGAAGATTTGCTGTTATAAAAAAAATATTTTTACCTTGTATAATCAAGCAAATCTTATATAATTTTTTTCCCTTTTTTCTAAAGAACACATGTTTTATTTCATTTTTTATATAATATTTTCATGATCTTATAGTTATAAGTTCCACAATATTGAGTTGCATTATTTGTAGTATTATGAACCTTTCAGAGGATATTGATTAGCATAATCACATCTTTAATTTGAAAACATTTTCCTTATTTGAATTTCTGTAAGTTTTTCTTATTGATTGTTGAGAATACAGCTGATTAATTTCGTTACCTGAACCTTATTATATTAGAGAATTAACATTATTTCAATTCCCACAATGCAAAATTACCTGCATTACTGTTTATATTTAAAATATTTTTGTCTGAAGACAATTATAAAACAAAACCTTTGAATTGGCAATTTTTTACAATCATGATAAAATATTAATTTGTAATGAATACTGTAGTGAATGCATGTTTTAGATATCTTTGATATCTGTTGAAAGAGTAGATGCATGAAAATAGGGCAACAAAATTGTGCATTCTCTTAGAGTTGTGTGAAGAAATGTATTGATATTCAATAGAAAGGTAATTGTGAGTGAATATTGTGTAAGATAAGTATAAAATAGTCTAGATTTGTGTAGAAGAATTGCTGGGATATTGTATATTTTAGTTACATAAAATATTGTTTCCTCATTTTGTTTCGTTTACCTGTGAGTCCTAACAATAAATATTCACCATATAAGTAGAATAGAAAAGGGTTGTAAAATTTATTTTGAATTATTATAATTTGATTATTATTTCGAAAGATTATTCTTTTAAATGTTGGGATGTGTGGACAAGATATAAAATAGTTTAGAAGAAGACAGAATTTGAAGGCAACAGAACTTAAACAATTTAGATTCCCAATATATTTTTCAATAAATATGACTAATGTTTCCAAACGTTTCAAAGGACAATACATCGCCAAATTTAAGTTTTTTGTATTCGTAGTAGTTACTTGTATTATAGGGTCGCCGTCACATTGAATGTGTAACAAATTCGAGGGAATTGCACTTTCAAAAGCAGCTGGTTTTTGCTTTTTCACATTCTAAAATAGTGGAGGATATGATATGCCTGCTGTGCCCAAGTTATGTAGCTCGTCTAAAAAAAATAATTATTTAACAATAAATTAAAGAAAGCAGTATGTTTGACTAGTTAAAATTCCACCATGCAGCTGATATAAATAGTAGAACATTTTGCCTTGCTCGACAAATTAACAGCTCCTCTCACATTAAACCCGCTATCCTACAAGATTACAATGTTTGAAATGTGATTTTCTTAGGCACCACCAGGCTGTGGAAGGTTTGTGAGGTCGTTGTGGGAAGCCAGTCCGACAGCACGGGTATCGAATGAAATTTTGGGTTGAGAATACAAATTACTGCTGCGCGATGTCTTAAATAAATAACAGTACTAAAGCCCGTTAGTACTCTCATGGCTTAGTGGCTAAGTCGCTTTCCTTTCACCACTGAGGTTCCGGGTTCGATTCCCATATAATCTCACGTGAAATTTGTTACAAAATGTGTTAGCCTGCTTAACGTAAACCTTATCCCTATCATTTTAACTTTCCAGTTCTGGCCGATTGGTGAATCACGCGTGCGAGACGCTAGCGCAAAGACGCTACATATCCGTTATTCCTTGACTTGACTGCGACTAACATGACTTGTCTTAATAATGGAGGTTTCCGCCAATTTAATAGTACAATGGAGATTACATCAACTGAAACTAACTGTGCGCCCAACGCTCCTTAAGGGTACATTTTGCGTCTTGCAATTTTTCTTTCATATTACATTAAAAACATATTTTTAAGAGAGGCAACCTAACTGAGCTAATTTCAAGTAAGGTTTGCGGAATGCTTGAAAGAAAATACATTCCTTATAACACGGACAAAAATATGGATGGTTTTAAATAATTAATCAAAGAGGTTTTAAATAATTTCGTAAAGATTAATTGGAAACGCATACCAAACTCTCGAATGTAAAGAAATTAACAAATAAATATGAAATAATATTCTTAGTATTCTAACTTACGTAACATCCAACTATTTCGTTCATTTTGAAAAAAATCAGAATTTTTAACGAACCAAAAACAATCCGCAATATTTGTGTATGGTAAAATATGATTCTCATCCAGAAAAAGTATTTTTCCGTAGAAAAGTGATATTTATATTTATTATGAGTTATATACGTATAAACGACAATTTTTTTTTTTTCAATATGACGCTCCAATTAGCGAAGTGTGAAAAAAATCAATAGTAAAGAACACCTTAATATCTATTTGTAGCAATGTTTTGGGAGTCGTCATCCCAAATGTAAAACAGAAAAATACCGAAATTAATAATATTTTAAAAATTGAATTTCCCACCAAATTTGTTTGAAAAAGCTCTCCAAGATACTTATAGATGTCAACTATGTCGCATAATTTTTTCATAATTCTATTTCCGATTAAAAAACATTAAAAAACGAAAATTCGTATATATTTTCATATCTTAAAAGATAATCAGGCTGTCGTTTCTAATATTTTGGAGAATGACTTTCAAAGTAGCATTAATTATTCCCCCATTCCTAAATTCAATTAAGCTAGGCATTTTACTCACCTTATCCTGCTACAGCCTGTAATTAAAATTGATGGGACCGAAAAAAATGTTAAAACAAAATTTAAAATAGTCTATATTTTTGCAAAATTACCCGAAAACTTCTCAAATTTTCGAAAAGTTCTACACGACCCTATTTTAAAATCTATTCTTAAGGAACAGGTTTCATCAAGTGCAAAAATCTTTATCTTTAATATTTCAGTTGTAGGAAACCGCTGAAAAAATAAGAACTTTGCCATTTTCGGAAAATAGGGTTTTCAACGAACATGAAACCCGCACATTTTTGTTAAGCGTCTATTACGCTACATGACACCAAAAATTTAATCAAAAAAAATTGAGCTAATTTTTTAATTTGAAAATGTCCCAGGGGATTCATGTTAAGTACGCCAAAAATTAAAATATCTGTTAGAAATTCAAGAGGCCGCGACATCAGCCAGATCGATTGGGGAATATCAATTTTTGGAGAATATCTACTGAACGGTTTAGCCACTAGCGATGTTGACGGACGGACAGACGCTTTGCCGTCAATCGATTTTTCTGTGTGAAGGACCCATAAAATGGATTCTGGGTACAGCACGTGTTAGAGGATTTTTTCTAAATTTAGCAACTGGATCCATTCAGTCTTTCGTTACCAGGGCTCGGGATGAGTTTATTTGCCAAAAATTCGCCCCTTTCCCGCAGCATTACATAAGTATTACTCTACTGCGTAAGCTGTAGCGAGGAGTTAAAAACAGTACAGGTACTACAATATCACCTATTTATCTCATTTCTAAATTTACAATTTTCGGTAATTCAGAGACCAACGAAAGTGAGACTAGCCTTTCTTTTATCCGTCCCTTGTTTAATGCGTGGATGCCTGAAAGAGAAAAAATTGACCGTTTCTTGAGAAAATCCTTTTTATAATAATAATAATTCGCATTAAGTTTAAGCAAAAATTTCTGTTTTTTTTTACCCCAAAAAATGCACATGGTCTTTTTTAAAGATCTGATTTTTTGGAACGGATTTCGTTCAAGACAATTATCCAGTTCTATTATATATTATATTATCCAGTTCTATTATATATTATATTATCCAGTTCTATTATAGAATATCCTATCCAGCTATATTCAAATTGGTATTTTTGCATTGCAACCAGTTTGCAATTTTCAAATGCACTGAAATTTCGCCGAATATGGAGCCGATTTTAAGAAGCAAATTGTTTAAAAACTACCTATTTCACACAAAATTACGTGAAAATCGCGCTTATATTTTGGAAAATTGCACATGACCTTAGACAAGATCGGATACACGGATAGATAGCTTGGCAGGCAAATATACCCACACACACAGATACATACATACAGACACACACGCACTAACAGATATACACACAGACAATTTTGGAGTCAATCGATTTTGCGGTATCCAGAAACCAGAAAACATGTTTTCTAACTTCACAGCGTCTTAGAGAAAGTAATTTACTATAAACAAGAACGAGATTTATCTAATTTTTCTTTACAAGGGCCCTGTACTAGGGTTTTTCAGTTGAAAATTCTCTTTTGTGGTGCATAACAATACTTTCTATTACGAAGGAAGGGCGAGAAAGTAAAATGACAGACCTCAGGTCTGTCTGTAGGGACCTCAGGTCTGTAAGCGTCGGGTGTGGGCATAGTTGAACTAATATGAGCATATTAATTAAAACAGCCGGAGTCAGTAGGAATTGCGTTTTAAAACGTGCGTCTGTGTAATATCACAGATACTTGAGTACCATTCGTTCCTCACTACTCATTTTTAATGACTACCAACTTCACGTTTCGTATTTTCATAAAGGATTTTTCTCGTGCGGGTGAGGTTCTTATCCAGAAAGTGTTTCGGAAGGGTGGGGGGACGATTCCAGATCGGCCCTGTAATAAACGTTTTTGAAATAGTTTTAAATTGTTAGCTGGGAATGAAAAAATGACTACATTAGCATGAGGATTATATTGGATGAGATGTATGTATGTACGACTAAATTTTGACAACGCATGTCTAAAAAATTGAGTTTTCCGGAGAGAGAAAAATACTGCCAAGTTTCCTTTACAAGCTAACAAAATTGTCTCCAATTTCCATAATTTTAACAATTTTCCAATTAATTTGTGATGTGCTTGTATAAGAATTCAAGAATTCGGCAAGTTTCTCTTTGGGGTAACATTATCTGAAAACTGCCCAATTTTGAGATATGCGTTGTTAAAATTTCGCCATGTATAAGACCATTATTTCGACTTCCTTCAAGTGGTGTGGAGACGGAGAAGGGCAATGGTTGAGTGCATGTGTGTGGGGTCCCGCAGGGCGGCGACGTGGTGCACGGCCACATGGGCTTCCAGTCTGCGGCGGCGGCGGTGGCGGCGGCGGCGCACGGCGGGCACGGGGCGCACGGCGCGCACGCGCGGCGGCGGCGGCGGCGGCAGCGGCGGCCGGGCGGCCGCACAGCGCTGCGCCAACGACCTGCGCGGCCCCCGCACTACGTGCACCCGCACGCGGCGCACGCCGCCCACGCGGCGCACGTCTACCAGCACTACCTGCGCTCACATATCTCGCCCTACTCGCTGCCGCCAGGTGAGTCACGCCATAATGTATACGCATGCTTCTTATGTTGTGTGGTCTTGTTCAGCTATTCTTTGAAATAAGTAATTGATCGTCAACTGGAGTAAAAACTAGTGACTTTTGTCCTGGAGGAAACTTGCATTGAGCGTTCAGAAGCAAAGCGGAATCGCTGATGTGGATCAAGAGGGCTGAGGGCCCCCCGTCGATGATGGGGTTCTGAATTTTTTCGTTCGTGACTTCGATCGAAATTTTTCTATTACAGCAGATAATTGAACATGGCTGTTATCCACGATAGAAAACGATGGAATTAAATGTTTATTGCCTGACTAATTGGTGACACATTTTAGTCATACATCGACTGACGCGAAAACGCCAGCTTCCTGTTACAGATAACATCTGTTCTAGCGCTTGATCAAAATATTCGAACTGGACGCGTCTCGTTAACAAAATCATGGTATGCATGTCGTGAACTAACCGATAAATGTGATGAGCAGGGACTTCGATTCGACATTTACTGGTAGATTATTGATGTCCATAGCGTCCGTTTCGTCTAAATCTGCTTTTCCTCTATCCAAATTGCTGTGCAGTGAAGAAAGGAGATTTGTTCCGAATCAACCGATAGGAAACGTGGGAAATCATTGAACGAAATAAGTGTTTTTATCAAGAATTTAATAATATCAGTAACAGTTAAATTTTTTGTTTCACTTTCTCATACTCCACATAAGATAATATTTTTCTTAATGAAATCTGAAACGTAAATTTGAATTTGTAAATAATGTGATGGGTATTAAATTTTAATGAAATCGTGCTATTTTGTATTTAAAAAAAGACATTTTCTAATAAAAAAAAAAATTATTTTAGTTTGCTGGAACTATTTGCATCGCCTGGACACTTTTTGTCTCTGTTAATTCATAGCGTGAAAGACCTACTAATGTGCAGCTCGAACTGCGTATAGAGGCTCAAAAGTATTATTCGCTAAGGTGCTTCAGGCTATGCAAAATTCTTTCACCAATTTTTAACTGAAAAATCTTTCTTACGTGACGAAACATTCTATAAATTTATGAAGGGGAAGGAAATTGATGAGGCGTATGTCGGTGCGCGTGGTGAGCCAAGAAGTCAATCGCAGAAGAAATGAACGAGGCGGTGGGTCTCGGCGCGCGGGGCGTCGCCAGGGCGGCCCATGGGGGCGCGGCGCCGGGACGAGGGGCCAACGTGACAGAGCGCCTCCCCCCCCCCCCCCCCCCCCACACACACACACCGAAAACAGCAAGGGTCAGTGCGACCGAGAGGCCGAGAAGAGCGCTAGCTGGTTACCGGTCTCCTCTCTCCCCGATGCAGGCGCCTGGCAAGAAAATGGCGTGGGCCCAAGCTGTCGTTCGCGCCGGCCGCTTTGGCTCAACGGTGACTCTAGGTACCTATGCAATCACAGCCGCATTCTCACGAACAAACATTTGCGTCCGCGTCCGCGTCCGCTCAGTATTTGAAGGGAATCTGGGATAATCACGAGGCCGCGTTGCATTGCCATTTGCGTCGTGTTCGACCATAGAGCACAAATACACTAGAGTGCGCAGAACACCCGGGCCGGTATTATATCCGCACGTTTTCTTGAGCCCCGGAACATCTACCCCCACTCCTTTCCCAATATTAGTTGCATTAAAAATAAATGATAGTAATGAGAGTTGTGGACAAAATCTGGTGACAGGGAATGCTCGCCCCCGTGCATTAAAAACTATTTTACTTGGAAAATGAACTACAAATTCGACGTAAAATTCCTCTTGTCAAAATAACCAAACTCCCCACTCTTTTCGCATCTAGCGAAGCGAGGGCTCAAGAAAACTTGCGGGGATAATATCTACATCTTTCGCGCCCGTGTCACGTGACTTGGGGGGACAGCTAGGCGACATCTACAAGAACACTGTATTTCTTTTGAGAAGTATCTATCATGTTTCATTCTAGCGTTTTTTAATCATTAACTAAACAACCCAAAAAATGTCCCTTTCAGCAGAAAAGTGAATTCTACTCTTTTTGCTAGTACTGTATGATAATTCAGATATTTATCCATCTTGTCATGCTAAACTGTGCATTCAACTAAACCTGTTTTACAAGGACAATTACATAGGACTACAAATAAAGAATATTCTTATTTGTTAAGTAAAAACTCCATGGGAATCATTAATCAAAGTTTCCATTATTACTGTTGTTCTAGACAATCTGTTATTGATTATCCAAATCAGCCACACATTTATAGACATAAAGTTATGAGAATGCATTTTCAAGGATTTGTAGTGGAAATTTTACTTTTCAAATAATTTATTAATAAAACTCATGAAGTACAATTTTATTTGCAAACACCACTCACATCACCAGTGAATAAAGTAGGATTACTACTCTTTAAATAAAATAAGATTATTATTTATTGACCTAATACAATTTTTTGGGAAAGTTAGGTTTCTTCTCTTTCAATATATTTAACCTCATTTAAATATATTTAAATAATATTTACTTGATTAAATACGTCCTATGATTCATTATAGCCTCCTGGCCAATAATGTATGTTAAATTGCTAAAAGGTTCCCTAATGATGAAATATTCCGTTCGAACTGCTCAATCTAGTTTTTCTGTTCAGATTTGTTTACAAGCTATCTTTAATATTTGTCTGACTTTCAATGGAGAGTCCGAATCTTCATTAACAAAATCACCGATATAGCTTTGAAATAAACAAATGAACAAAAATTTGAACATAATCAACACAATTATAGAATGTTAATGAAAGTTCAATGGATATTGCACAAAAGAATATTTGAAATTACACATCATACTAACAATCTTACCTTTGATGGACTACTTTGGAATAATTTACATCAAGAAACTCAGTTAAGAGATTATTTCTTTGTTTTGTAGGGAATCCTATTGTTGAGAAAATATTAGTTAAGTTGCACACACCTCAAAGGACGCTTTCTGCTTGCAGAAATCCTTTCATTTGATGATGTGCTTTCATGATTTGCACTTATTTCTCAGTGCAACTAATCTGCAAAAAGTATAGGTGAAGATTGTGTTGCTAAATCAACAGCAGACTAATGTATCAGATTATAATATATTTCACATTTTTTCTTACAATACTATTCAAAAAATATTTCAAGATGTCTATAAACATTCCAACATCTGTTATTCTTTTTACAGGAGATTTTTTCTATTAGTTTGATCAATCAAGTGTTCAGGAAAATATAATATTCTGGGTTCTGTATCAGCTTTTGGCCAAACATTTCCCTAACAAACCAATTTTCTTCAAAATGTTTGGAACAGACTTTTGAAAATTTTGTAGGAGTAAAATTCTCTCTCCTAAGTTTTGCACCCACACTTTTTCTTGCTTCATCATTAAGAAAACTACTAGTATGCAAAATAATCATCCATGCTAATCCGAAAATGCGTGAATCATTAGCATCTACATCTTTGATTTTAAAAGGTTTCGTTTAAAAAGGTTTCACAAAATATTAATACAAATTAGTAACTTACCTATGAAATGTCACTTCTCATCCTTTCTTGTAGTTCTCGTTGCAGCCAAAACAACCCTGAACCATGGTTCTGTGTAAAATGATTTAAAAATTCTCAAACACATGTGGATCATTAGCAATAAGAAAATATTTGTAAAGTTCCAAAATAATTGCGCTGTAGGAGTAGAAATAACAAACAGCATGCATAGCTACACACAATATGAGTGCAGGTGTCCCTAAGTTGTGTGACTTTGAACCACCGCATGTTGAAACTGCCGTGGGCTCGAGCCCACTCTAGTTGTATCTACCTCTGTGTACTTGTTTTCGCCCGTCTCACAAACCCCGTTTGTCACCATTGCAGGAGATTAAGTGGCTGGTATGATTAAAGCCTCTTCGTCGATTTATAAACTCTGAGTAGTTTGCAGATGAATTGTTTTGAAATTGCAGGTGGCGGGAAAAGGAAAGGTTGATGTACAAGAATAGTGACAAGCTAAAAATGGTCAGTTTGCTACCTAATAAAGCATGTATTTTTCTCTGTATTGTCTATAGTGTGAATTATTTCTATGCAGTTTTGCTAGAAATTTTTTTAACATTTCATAACTAAAGAAGTCTTTTACAGATGACAGTATTCACTGGTAGTATTCAGAGTAAGAAATTTACTAATAGCAGAAAACCATGGCAATTTTTTTTGTGGACTCCAGCAATTGGAAGTCTGTTAAATGACATATTGCAACCAATTTTTAAATTTCGATCGGTACACTGTGACTGCCACACCCACAAAAGAAACACACACACCAACCACCCCACAACCCACCGCCACAACCACCGCCACAACCCGCACAACCACCGCACAACCACCGCCACATTAACCACCCCAATCACCAACCCACATTACCAACAGTTCACCACCACCACCACCACAATCACCCACCACCACACCACCACACCGCCACTCTGCGAGGGGAGGGAGGGGGGGGGCAAACGAACCGTCGGGTGCGAAGTCGAATACTCAGTACATTGGAACTGATTATCTTTCGTGCGTTTGTTTTACCGTGGAATGCGGCTGAAATAAATACGTACTGTTAACTTTACGGAGTGTCGGGGAGAAACTTGATAACTACAAAATGATAGAACTACTGTGTTGAGCAAGACTATTTTCAGCTTTCAGCCAGCTGCGAGAGGTTGAGGAAACATCGATATCGGATTTTAAATTATTTCGGAGGTCATCGTTGGTTGCTATTTCTGACGAACGAAATGTTCCGCCAATGTAAGAATGTTCCATGAAGAAATATTTGTTGCTAGAGTTCATGATCGATGCAGTTCAGAACTTTTCTTCAAAGGCATTTTTACAAAATTATTTTTGGATTAAGTGTTTGCGAGTTTGAAAGAGTGATAAAAGCGAATTTTGTAAGGTTATTGATATTCGGTCGTACTTTGCCGTTTGTTCAACTTTGTTGTGCATTATTTCATTTGCAATAATTCCTCTATCAGAGAATGAACCTTAATGCTTCTCACACGCTTTGATTCGTATCAATTATTTCAATATTATTCCCATTGACAATGTCGGAACAACCGCTAAATTTACTCTTTGGGTGTTGTATTAGCTGGCTGTTCAGCTCATCTGGCTGACGGAAAGAATACATATCGTAGAGATGTGAAGTGTCTGTGCGATAATGACAGCATTGTCTGCAGACCAGAACGAAGAAATACGATTAAAGAGTGCGAACTTTATTGCCTCTGTAACGAGATATTTTCGAAAACGTTGATTTTTATTCATATATCAAGATACATACATACAATGCTAATGCAATGTTTTTATTTTTAGCAATTCAGGTATTAAAATGTGTTCGCAAAATACGCGCAAAATAAGAATCTAAATATATTAAGTTTGTAAGTGTATCTGCACCTCAGCCTTTCTACAAAGTTTTATTTTGCTTTATAATTTACATTTTTCGTTTCTGTCAGCGCCCAAAGCCTTTTCTATGGGCTACGTAGGTCACTGTCGATAACACGAAAGCTTGCAGTACTAAACTCGCCATGTGTTGTGGGGAAATGGAATGTGGGTAATTGGGTTAAGGCCCGACTTTCCAGAGGTAGTATTGCAAGAAAGTCTATTCTAAGCGTTTGCTTCATGTGGCAACGCCGCCATTTTCTCCCTTTCCTTTCCGTTCCCTTTCTTTTCGTAAACCCTTTCACTCCCTTTGGTGCGCCACGCGGGACACTGACGCGACGGAAAGAGGGTGACGGTGCTTTTTGCAGATCATAGCCGTGGGTGAGTTGAATGAAAGGACTTTGCCAAAAGTGTGTGAATTGAGAAGAAATGAGCAAATTGTACGTACATTTAGATAATTTGGTTCGAAAATGCGACCAGCAATTTTTCAGACGTAGCAATTTCTTACTCACCATTATTTTGCACGCACAACTCGCTTTTGTGTTGGCAGCGATTGTTACGAGCCAAAACAATTGTATTCACTTCTAATTCAAATCAATCTTTAGAGGTTATAAGAGGTGCATGAAGTAATAAATATGTTCATATAGGGGGGGCTCTTGTTTGAAATCAGGGTCCCGAGGTTCTAGAAAGCAAGTCTATTGTAAGCGTCTAATTTTGTCTGGATGCCAATCTTCTAAAATACGTTATCCGTGCAGTGAGGTATGGAAAATTCTTCAGGCTATGCTAATAGATGGCTTCCAATTATTTTCTTACATCGACCTTCCTTTTAAGCAGCACGTTCATTACTTCAATTTGAAACGCACTGTTAGTGTGAGAGGTGTTCGTGTTGACCAGTGTCTTTGTTGCAGTGCGTTCGCCGATGCTGCCCGGGATGGAGCTGAAGGCGGACGGCGACGCGGAGGAGGTGGCGGCGCGTGGCTCCAGCAGCCCCCCGTTGGAGCTTCGGCGCACGGCGGTGGAGGCGGGCGCGGCGACGGCAGGCCCTGTCCCCGGCGCGCCGGTGTCGGCAACGGCGGCAGGCGTGGGCGGCGCGGGTGCGGCGACTGGCGGCGGCGCGGGCGCGGGGTCCGGAAGCGGCGCTGGCCCCCTGGCTGGGCGCGCCGCACAC
>BOPP01000022.1:11670099-11686980 GCA_017312745.1 Gryllus bimaculatus
CATGTATCTTGAATTTTGAATTTTTGAGATTTGTGAAGTTTAAATAATCTGAGAAAAATAGTTACTGTTATTGCACTAGTGCAAATGTATTTAAACTGGATTACAACTAATAAAAATGGATAAAATGTTTCCCAAAGGTGTCGAAGTTTTCTCTGTACAAGATAAGTAATCAATTACAGACTCTGCAATCCTAATGCTGGCATGAAAACTCAAAAAATCAAAACGCAATGTTTTTAGTCCAAAACTGAATTTTGAAGCTTCTATGGGTTTTATTTCACCATATTTTGTTAAATCTGTTAAGCAGCTTTGAAAGTGTGAAGGATTTCCCTTGCAAATGGGATAGGAAATGCGGACATATGTTGGATAAAAAATAGTGAAAACAAACAGAGAAAGTCATCAAAATTTTGAAAGTGTTATGAAATGTTTATGAAATAATGTTCTGTCTTTTTTCTTTAGTAACAATGTTCTATTAGATCTTTATTAGCATCAAACAGTTGTGGAGTAATCCTCCTACAATCTAGTCATATCTTTTTATCCTTTCGGTGTGGGACCCCAATTGGTTCCTGGGGGTTCCCACATATCACCCAACCAGGAATTTTGATGTTTTGACCATTATTGAGGTATTAAAACAACAACAACAACAACAACAACAACAACAACTGGGTCCAGTGATGTAAAAACATTAAACTTAAAACTATTGAATAATACCTCATAGAAATGTCAGTATTAAGTCAGTGCATAAACACTGCATGTGTATGAAAATGTAAAATAAATTGCTAAAAGATGTATAACTTCTTTTGTGAAGGGTGGAAACTATCAACATTAATAACTAGATATCACATCAACATATTCCTTATTCTGTGATGATTTTTTTAAATAAAGCTGGAGTAGATTTCTAGAGGATAGGATGAGGCACTGTTCCTAAATCCAATTCTGTGTTCCACTAAATCTTCCAAATCCTGGACAGATTATGTCCTGTTCTATTACCTCAAAGGCCTAAACTTAAATAGAATGTTTACAACATCGAAAGAAACACAAAGGTTTACTGTTTACATCCCCAACACTGTCAAGATTTGGAACTGTCACAAAAGATTCAATGAAATACTCTTTGACTGCTGGAGGATAAATATTCCTCTCTATTTTACAGGAAATTAAATTATTGTTTTGTAAATGTAAGAGCCCTTGTGACAGTCAAGGCTTTTTCATATTTAATGTTTATCATAGTTAGCACTCAACTGTAAACTTTTCTGTTTCAGCAACGTTATCCTGTTATGTGGCAAGGTCTCCTGGCACTTAAGAATGACCAGGCAGCAGTTCAAATGCATTTTGTATTTGGAAATCCTCATGTGGCAAGAGATTCCTTGCCTTGTAATTCAGATGGCAGCACACCACCTTTGCGAATTGCTCAGCGTATGCGTCTCGAGCAGACTCAGGTTGAGGGAGTTGCTCGTAAGATGCAGGTAAGTAAATAAATCATTTGGATTTGCATGTAGTTGAGAAGGTTAAACTATATCCTGCAATCTTTTTAACCATCGACTCACTATTTCACTGCAACATTCACAGTGTCAGACCCTCGCATTAAAAAAAAAAAAAAAAAAAGCAGCTTGTGTTATTAATAAAATAATGAGAAAGCATAGTGTCAAAGTTGAAAGTGGTTTTAGATTTTTTGAGCAATTCGTTTCTCATGGCCTTTTCACTCCTATACTTTGTCCAACAAGAGAATGAAGTGGATGCAATCAAACCGGATTGCATACTTCCTCTGAACCATGTGGTCTGGTGCCACTGTGCGGTCTGTTGTCTTAGCAGCTGTCACTGCTAGTGGTTGGTGATCTTGAATTCATCCACAGATTGTACAATACCCTTATGTCGCAATGTCCAGGATACATATGAGAATTGGACAAGTTCTTAATTAGGAATGGATATCCTAGCACTTGAAAGGAAAATGGTACATTCACTCAGCATGGTATTTCTAAAGATTGATACAAAAATTGTTGTCAATATGATGGTATGAATGTTTTCCTCACCACAAAAAGGCAAGCTGGTCTTGTTTTGTATATGACAATAATTTTGATTACATTAAACCAAAACTTGCTGAAGCACTGCAGTTGATAGAATGTTTTCGTTACGTTAGAAAGTTATTACATCTGAATCTTAAAATGGATCTATCATCTATCAGTCAGTTGCAAGCTCTGCATTCTTCTTCTGTATTGAGTTGAACTTGTTTAAAATTACAACTGTTTCGCAACATTGTGTTGGCTTTCCTTGCCAATGTTTTACATTTGAGTAGTTGCCTCGAATAGGGATCTTATCAACAAAATTCCAGAAATTACAGAATAACAGGCAAGCATCTGCTGCTAGCCTGTTATTTGCATTGCTTGGGCTGTTCATCATTGACACAGAGGTTGGAAAAGAATGAAAAATATTGAGGAATGGAAGGTTAATAGAAACAAGAAATACCACACATTCTTACAAAAACAGAAATAATTAATACCAGGAAAATGTGCGTCTGAAAGTGTATTTGAATAGTAATGGAACAAATTTCTCTATAACATACTATTTTGAGATTTTCTCAAATATGAATAGCAAGTGTAAATTGATATTATAGTAAATAACATGTCATTATTGTTTGGTAAGTTAGTTTACTGATGCCATAATAAATAAACACTATTTTAGAAGATATAAAAATGAAGTGGTTTCAAGACATATACAAACTGGAAGTACATAACTTCGTTCTTATGGGGGGGAGGGGGGAGGTTAAATTAGCAGATTAAAACCTTTTAGCAAGTGTGCACACCTTGCAACAGAGATTTTACTCTCTTTGAGAAAAAAAAAACTCATGTGATGGAGCATCCTAAAAAATGACAAATTTGAATTGATTCATACTAGAGGATGTACTTGAACCTTTTAGTCACATTGTCCCATATATAGTATAAATAATTTATATATATTTAATATATTTGTAAATTCTTTTGAGCGAGTTTTATTTACTAAATAATTTTTTAAAATAATTTGTAAATGCGGGAATGTAAAATCGAGGTTTTACTGCATTTGCTTTGTTATCTGAAATTGGTATTGTAAGGATGAACAATCGGATCTCATAGATCCTTCGCAGCCAATAGCAATTCAAGGTCAATCACGTTTTTACCCCCAGTTCCCCAGACACTTTCAAAGAGAATATTTTAAAATCTGCAATTTTACAGAAAAGAGATTTGTTGGATGAATGGTGCTTTTGAAATGTCACTACAAAGTGTGTTTGAGACCCAGCATGATGAAACATTGGATTTGCCAAATCCTAACATTTCTTTGAAAAATATTTTAAGATCTTTAGAACTCGTCTTCACATCTCCTTCAGAGCTGCTCCAAAAAATGGTGTATTATGGTATACTATGGAAATTATATAAATGGTATATAATATGGCATTATATAAATGGTGTATTTGTATGCTATTCAAAATTGTGTTGTAAATTTTTCTATTGCAACCCTTGATGAAATTAAATGCTTTATTGGAATTCACATAATAATGAGAAATTTGAGCTATCCTAGAGTTTACATGTATCAAGAACGCCAATCAATAATACCATTAGAAAGAGGTGTCAATTGCTAAATTTAGAAGAGAACATCTACATAGATGAACAGATGGTTCCTTTCAAAGATAAATTGAAATGTAAAACAGTATATGGGCAACAAACCAATAAAGTAGGGGGTAAACATTTTAGTTGTGCGTAGTCAGAGTGGGCTGATGTATGAGAATTGTTTTAGAAAGCTGAATATAGCTTATTTGTACTTGATTCAGCTGTAATAATGAATGTGTCTGAAAGATTCGCAAAGCCTCACTGTAAATTGTTTTGATATTTTTGTAGTGGATTTTGGCTGTATAAATGGCTAACTGAAAGTTCTATGCCATTGGAACTCGAGTCATTCGATATAAAAATGTTTTTAAAAAAATGTAAATGAGGTTAAATATATCTGTTAAACATGCTCTGATGTTCAAATTTTATGATTTATAAAAGAAATGCAGTTTTTAAGTACTTTTTCTATGATTGAAATAAAGTATTTTAGACAATAATGGATTTAATGTTTGTATATCCTTATCGTGGCGATTCAACTGTTTTCTGCTCCAAAACAGGATTGAGATTGTAGATTAATATGTTGTCTTCAGTTTTCTTTAATTTTTAAAACCTTCTGTAAGTAACTAATATTTATATAATTAAATTTTTAGAGATATGCCATTCAGTGTCCATAACAAAAATTGAAAAGTCTAACCAGTTACCCATATTGTTGGCAAAATACTGGAAAGTTTTTTTCTTACGTAATGTAAAGTTGCGTATGTTTTATAATATTAAAGTTGACTTTCCAGTGGCAAGGCTTCTATAAATATGATTTAATATATATTTTGAATAAGAATTTTTAAATATTAGTTTTATGGATGTTACATACATATTATTCAATTTTTTTAAAACTATAATTATAGTTATTTGGATAAGAATCATATGTTTTAGGTTGTATTGTATAATGATTATTTAGTCTTTTATTCTGTATCAATTATATTTTCTTATTAATAATGGTAATTATCCATTATTACAATTCAATTACCCTTTTTTTCTAAAGAATAAATCATTTGTAGTGTGTATCTGAAATCGTATAATTTTTATTCAGTCGTAATTTTCTAATTTATATTTGCCATTGAGAAAAGAAATAGAAACTATATCATTAATTTTTGTTTGTAGAGAAATGGCACCTACATCTTCAGTTGCAAGAGTCGCTAAATAAAAGTAAAAGTTGAGGAACGAAAAACTAGAAAAACGGAATAAATTTCTTGAGAAAAAATAGGAATAGAAACTAGTTGAAAAGGCACAAGATAAAAAATGTTCAAAAGACAAGGAGATGCTAAAACTAAAAAGAGAAATAACGAGAATAAGAATTCAGTATTGGTGTGAAAAGAAATCACTGGAAAAGAATTAACAAAACAAAATGAAAACGCTTGATAAGTTTATGAGAGTCAACAAGCACTCTTAAGAAAGCAGTATGTAAAGCAAGTGATACCTTCCAAATACTGTATGAAGGAATAAAAAGAAGTTTGTCAGCTTATGAGTCATCAATGTCAGTACTGGTGATTTGTATTATTAAAAAAAGTTCAAGGTGTCACATGATTCCCGAAAGTTGTTGAAGAGAATGCCAAAAGGGTTTTTTGAATCAGAAGAAAGCTGGCAAGCACTGGGTAAAAAATTATTTGTGTAATTAAAAGCAAAAAACAAACTAACAGGACAGAAAGTTCTAATACATAGCCAGTACCCACTTTGGACTACTTCCAAAATCCATGCTCTTTAAGTGGTTAAACATAAAAATAAAATTTCTTTTAAGTTTCACCAGTTGTGCCCTGACCATGTGAAGACTCACTGATACTCTGAATTAAGCCCCTTTTCCACATTTGTGAATTTTCATTAACACAAAAATCAATTCTCAAGCTGATGTACAATAGTGCCAAAAGTGAGCCCCTCATAATAAGTAACTGGGAAACATGTTATTTTTCGACATTTAATTGCCAAAATGTGATGTTGAAGGTGAAAGTTTTTTATAAATATTGGATAGGAATCGGTGAATGAAATACTTTCAAGTAGGAACTTTCATCATTTTGAGGGATTTAATGAGAAATATTTTTTGGCAAGCTTTACTAATAACTCGGAAGAAAAGTTAATTTTTCCAAAGAAAACAATATAAAAGTACAGTAACTACATATAATTAATATAATTTAATGCTATTAAGAGAAATTTATGTGATATGTTGCTTTGAGTTCTCATGTATGATCAGCTGTAACAAGTTAGGGTGTGACATCTATAACAATGTCTTTTTAAAAAAATCAATTTCATTATTATCTGCTAAATAATTTGTAAACACCAATACCTTGAAACATCCGAAAAACCGCAAAAAATGTTTATTTAAGTTGATGGAGAAGGGAACCTGAAGTTTTCTTAAATGACTCCATAGCCCTTTTAAGACTTCCCAAATTTTGTGATGTTCATAAGACTCCTATACTTTCAATATCTTTGAAATTAATGAAAGAAAATAATAGAAAAAAATGCTGAAGTAATTTCTTTATTATACCAATCCATTTTGTTCTAAAAATATACACTAAATTCTCCTTGAAATATGTAAGAACAAAAAGATGTCAAAGTGTAATGGCTGAACTGTGGGAACTGATAGGTTTAACAAACTATCCTTCAAACCTAACTCTGAAATAAAAAAAAGAGTAAAGATCAGATATGTATTCAAGAGCTTGTAAGCAAGAACTCGTGCGCTGTGCTTACTCCTCAAATTGACTCCACCGGCACCGAAGATTCATGTAAGCGATGGGATAAAATAAAGAAGGAACATGTGGATGTATAAAAACATGAAATCATGCAACTCTACATTAATTCCATGGGAGGCATAGACAAGTATGATTTCTTAATTGAAATCTACAGAACATTATATTTGATCCAAGAAATGGACTTTACAACTAGTGTTGCACACTACAGATATTGCTGTAACAAATGCCTGGATTAAATATCAAATTCAGGCTTCAGATTTGAAAGTTGATCTGAAGAACATAATGGATTTAATTAATTTTCAGCAACATGTGGCAGAATCATTGATTCTACAGAATCATTAATTCTGCAGAATCAAAGCCCTCCCGAAAAAATGAAGACGTGAATAAACAGAGCGAAAAAATATGTCTCCCAGAGTAACACATCCTAAGAGCGCAGAATTATTAATCCAATTGCAGAAATACAGTAAGGAGTAAACCATCTGCCAGAATTTGTTGATGTAAAGAGTCAACTCCATTGTAAATTTCAAAGTTGCAATGCCAAAACTTTTATCAAATGCATAAAATGTAACATCACAAGGAAGAGTTTGTTTCAAAAAATGTAATTTACAACAAAAGTGTAAAGAAAGAAGAAAATTGAGGAGAATTTGCATTTTTTGTTGGTTTCTTTATACCAAAAAAAAAGTCCAGTTAATTACACTATTTATAACTCAAGAACGGCAGGATGAATTTTAATTATCCCAGATTGTTGGATCCATCTCAACTCCAAATAGCAGAATAACTATTAAAATTTCAGAAAAATTCACTTGATGGCGCTGTAGAACACAACTAACATGTAACCTGTAACACACTCGGCAGAATTGTTTGAATCTATATTGTTAAATGACTCCTAAACAAAGAATTCTAGGGCATTAAAAACTAAAATATTTAAATCTAATGATCTCAAAGAAATATTTCTCACATTGTAATCTGCAGAGATCTTTTTGAACATTGTATTACGTATTTACTGAGTGGACATGGAGAGGGGGGGGGGGAGACGAAGAGAGAGGAAGGGAGATAAAGGACAGAGCAACATCTACTGGTTTTTGCTAGTTTTCAATAAATATTCTCTTTTATGTTTGAATGAATGTTATGAAGAATAATTAAAATAACCTATCACATTTCTTCCTAAAGCCTTTGTCTGCAAAAATATCTCAGACTCACCAAGTGTAGTCAGTGTCCTATATGAGACGATCCGAAATATGGAGACATGAACCGCATTTTATTTATTTTTGGTGATGACACGATAAAATAATATTTAATTAGGAAGTATACCAAATATAAATTTTTTATCACCAAAACTAAAAAAGTCGTGCCGACACGGTTAATGCAGTTTTTGGCAAAATTAATTGTTAGAAAAGATTCAGAGAGAGAGAATAATGCCTCCTTCTGTTTCTTCCATTTTGCCCCACATTATAATGAAGATCACCCTTAATAATAATAATAATAATAATAATAATAATAATAATAATAATAATAATAATAATAATAATAGTTATTATTATTATAATTATTATTATTATTATTATTATTATAATAGTAATGATAATAGTAAAAACCTACTAAATGTGTGTATTTTTGTTGTTAATTTTTATATTGAATGTTAATATGAAAAGTATTCAATGTTGGTGAGATCACTATTCTTTTCATGTCGTTAGATATTTTTTCTATAAATCTAAGATTAGTTTTGTATAAAAAAAATTATATTATGTATTGTTAAAAAGAATTGAAATACTTCAATCACCTACAATGTATCATATGATCTTTTGTTTAGAATAGACTCTTATGTGTACCATTATACTTATTGTAAAATTTGCACTGGAATTGAAAATGTGCAGAAATGTGGCAGACTCGAATATCACTATTGATCTGGTTCTGTGTTCACTAGTAATATATAAGCCGATTTTCATACTAGAGTTGGTAAGGTGCTGCTGTCATTGGTCTAGATTGGTGCTCCATCTCTGAATATGTGCCTCTGGCAGCCACCACCTCTCAGCTGTGTCTACCTAACGGGTGGTACAGAACTTCATATTTTTGTTAATAACTTTCAAATTGTCAAATGCATTTAAAATTTGACTGATGTATTTTTGATAATGCACCATATATCGGTAAAGTCTAGTGAAAATGAAGTGTCGGACATTGTGAATGTTGTGTGGTAGAAAGTCTTAGTTTTGCTGAGTAATATAGTCCTCAAAATTACAGGCAGGTGTGAAATAAGTTGAACTGAATTTCTTCACATCTTTAATTAACTGATAAAGAATTTATATTGCATAAAATTAATTTTTTGTCACAGATGGATAACGAACATTGTATGCTACTGGCTCTTCCGTGTGGTCGTGATCATATGGATGTTCTTCAGCAGAGCAATAATTTACAGACAGGATTTATTACATACCTTCAACAGAAGCAAGCTGCAGGCATTGTGAACATTGCAGCTCCAGGTTCCCAACAGGTAATCTGAGTTAACATTGTGACAATTTAACTAGACATATTTACTTTAGGGGGAGTAAAGGGTAAAATGTAACATTCTGTTATATCTTCAAATAAATTGTCTTCCGTTTGTTAGCAATGACATAACATAAAACATTCTTTTTTAGGCGGCATACGTTGTTCATATTTTCCCATCATGTGACTTTGCCAATGAAAACCTGGCCCGCATTGCACCAGACTTGCTTCATCGTGTTGCTGACTTGGCCCATCTTCTAATCATCATTGCAACAGTTTGAAGTTCCCCTGATTTGTTCTATTAGTGATCTCTTCTCGGATGTGACAAGTATCTAAAATGAAACTCTGAATGCACCAAATAAGAACAGGCCTATGGCTACCAAGAAATGTCCCTTGAATAAAATGTATATTATGGAAATCCACCGAACTAAGAGTTAAATGAGAGTTGTCAAATTTATTTAGTTTTAAATACACGTACCAATTTATATTTTATTTCTTCGGCATGAAGTATGCCATGTATGTTAGTGTTGGAGGACCTCGATATTTTATGTAAGAAATGAGAAAGTTTTGTTGTGATCTAGTCAAAGAATCCTACTACATTTTTCTTTAGTGAGATAATCTATAAAAGTTTGTAGTGTTACAACAGTTTTATGTTCATATGTTGAAACAAAATCGGAAATAATTGTTTTTAATTATAGTGTAAATGGGCCAGTTTTTGGCAGAGACATTGTAAGTTATACATATTGACAACCCAGTCATCCAACTTTACAATAGTACAACTGCTGTGTTTTCGTAAATCGAATAAAAAAGTTGCGAGTGAACAGCCCTGCACAAGACTTGCATTTTGTGCAATCTCAGATGGACAAGACACTGTTTAATACAGTTAGATTTTATAAACTCGAGTTTTTTCGATTTCTTTGAACTCTGATTGGATTGCAGAGATGAGAACTGCTAGTGCAGTTGCATGCATGTTTCTCTGCCTTTTGTTAACACTGAAGAAACAATTAAGTGTGGAAGGACAAGAAAGAAAAGCTGAAAGTGAACATTAAGTACAAGTATACATGTTATCGACTTCACTTTCCATGTTACTGCATTGAATATGTTGTGGACATTTTCATCACTACTGTGTGCCAAGATTCTCCGGCATTGGCCATGGTGTGTTGTCCTCTTGTTCACCATTTCTTATGCCCTTACAAATGCGGTGTGAAATCAGAATAAATGTAATGTAATGTGAATTTCAATTACTAATGCGTGTAGCTGCGAGCAATCAAAACGAATGAATATGTTAATTACTTGATGTACAGTCTTGTAAGTATGTAATAACACTATTGTAAAGTTCTTGTTGCATCTTCATGAAGAAAGAGAAGAAATAATTACAATGCGAAAGAAAACTAAAAAAATTGAAAGCTGGACTGATCTAATCATCATTCATCATTGAAGTTTCAGAATCATTTCATTGCCTGTATATTTTGTACATAAAACATTATTATAATTGTGCATTGTTGTTTCGACTATTTTAGTCCAGGTACCTACAAGTGATACATTATAAATATATACATATATGAATATAGAAGTGTGTATAGTATATATGTATAATGTATATGTGTATATATATACATTTTGATAATATCGTTATCAAAATATGTCCTTGTGTAGATAGCACTGAACACTGCACCCCCCCCCCCCTTCGTCTTCAAGGAAGATTTTCAAACATTTCCAAGTAGTGTGGTCTGTACTAAATTTTCATTTTTCTCCCCAATAGCTGGCTTAACTTAAATGTACGCAAAGGGCATTGTTGAAAAAAAAAACAAAAAAAAAACAACAACTCGGAAATGTAATATTATAGTTTGGTGATGTTTTTCATTTTTAATTTATTTTTTATTTTTTTATTTTTTAAATTTTTATTCTATGGTTTTTATTTTGAAAATATTCAGGATGCAGATTACTGCTATGCAGCAAGTTCATATCTCCCTCTCTTCTCTCTCTTTCTCTATAGTGTGTTTTCAATGTAAGTTTGCTCAAGGTGTACATCCCCAACCAAGATTCTATTTTCAATTTTGATTGTGTACAAGTGAAATCGTTATATATATTTTTTGATGTGTACAAAATGGTTCAAAAATCGAATTAAAAAAAAAGACATGGACACAATTGAAGTGTTTGAAGAAGGATTTTTTGCAGCCAACTCACATCTTGAAGGCCAAACCATAAAAATAAAAAATATAAAAAAATGAACTTGTAAATATTTTCAGAGACTATCTTAGGCTGTGATCTCTCCACATTAAGTTACTGACTTTTCATTTGATAAAAAAAAAAAAAAAAAGATCGTCCAGTGATTTAAGTTATTTGATGAACAAAAGTATAAAGTGTTAATAAAAATTAATGGAAATTAATCTTGTTTCATTTTTTATTCCATTTTTTTGCAGCTTCCTTTTTTTTACCTGTTTTTGTGACATTGTGGAAAGTATTAAATTAATTTTTTGTTTTTACTTTTTAAACATTATTGGGGTTGCATATTACGCATACAAATGAATACATGTAAACTATTCTGAATTTTCATAATCCACCCTTCATTAAAATTGTGTGGGTTTGTGATATGAATTTTATTCCTGAAGGGAATGGATGCCAGTATCATTCTTATTTAAAATGTGTTATAGATTTAAAAAGAAAGACATGTGGAGCCCTCTAGTGAATACATTTTGGACAATGATGTTCATATGTGATATTTATTTTAAGAATAACGTGGAGGGAGTATCACATACTACTGTTATGCAAAACTGGCATAAATTGAAGATTTGCCGAATATAGCAATTTTTATCTAAACAATGAGTATTGTAATGAATGCTCTCAAGGATCACATGCCCATATTTAATTAGATTGTCTTCCAAAAGTTTAGCTATTTGTGAAGATTGTTACAGAGAGAAGTGTGAGTGCATGGCCTAATACACTGATTTGCATAGAGCTGGGCTCCCACTGATGCATATAAATCTGCAAGAGTTCAGTGAATGCTCAAAATTCATGTTCCTATTATTCTTGAAGGTATTTTAAAGTATATTTATATTTAAAACAATGTTTAGCTTATTCATTATTAAATCAGGAGAAGCAAAATACATGAGCTGTAATTTGTAATATAAATCGTGTACAGTGTTTTCACAGATTTACATTCACAGTAGAAAATGTAATATATCTATTATAAATGGAATAGAAGAATTAAATTTTACTTCCACTTAAAATATAACTAGATTTCCAACAGCACGTTTGCTGCACCATTCTCTGGAACGTCCTTCGCAATATTCAACAACAAAATTTAATCAAAACGTTTGAAGTCATTTTTTTTTAAACATTTCATGGGGGCTTCATGTAAAGTACCCTCAAAATTAAAATATAGATTTCAAATTATAGGGGCCGCCACATCAGCCAGAAATGATTGAGGAATACCGATTTTGGAGAAAACCGACTGAACGATTTTTACGCAACTGTTGTGCCCAGACAGACGTTTTGCTGTCAATCGATTTTTCGATATGAAAGACGGATTCTTACTACACCAAGTGTTAGAGGAATTTGTTTTCTATATTTATCAACTGGATTTTCGATTACTTTTCATCGATCATTTCGATAATTTTTCGTTACTAGGGCCCGGCAATAAATTTTTGTGTTGATAATTCCCCGTTTTTCGGTGCACGTTTACAATATCTTCTTTCTCACGCTAGGAAGTGCGAGAAAGTAAAATGAGTCTTAAGATGACCTTAACTCAATTGGACAATTAAAATGTCAGCAGATTAAAATGGTGCCATCTACAGGTAAGTAGTTACAAGTATAACTTTGAGGTCGTCTGTGAATTATGAAATAGTAAAGAGGATGGTGGGGTGAGGAAGCGTTACATATGGGGCTTTTCACTGTGCTTTGGTCCTTATAATTTTCAATATGACGAACATTCGGTCCTGCCAACATCGAATATTTACATGAAGCTAGGCTTTGGAGCTACATTCAAGTATATGCAATTGGAGACACATCAATTCGGTGAATTAATATTATAATACATTAATTTTAATTCACTGGATGTTTTGATACATTGAAATAATTATAATTTGGACCAATTATTTTTATCACTTTGTCCTGAAATTCATAATGCTATAATATGAGAAGTTTTGTTAGACACCATTCTAAAATGAAAGTATAATTAGAAAACTTTAACAGGAATAAGTTAACAAATTACATTCTTAAAAAGATTGTAAATGATTGATAACGACAATGAAAATTGATAATGAATGAAAGGAAAATGTTTAAAAATGGATTTCAAAGTATTTCAGTAGTAAATTTTATTTGTCTGCATTTTATAATTTTCATAATACTACAATAATGCATTTTATCTGAATATTCAACAGTGAAAACTAAGGATGAAGAATTAAAACATTATGTACACATTTTTTTACCAATTAAATTTATTTGACAATGTGTTTTTCCATGAAATAATCTACACTGCCCCTGTTCAGATGTATAATAAATTTATTGTTTTCACAATCATATTAATCCAAAATTTTCTGAGCATTAACTATTGTATTTTTCTAGTTTGTAGTTGACACCTTAAAAAATGTAAGTAGTGAATTCATAACACTTTACTGAATTTAAGACATGGAACCTCATCTTTCTTGTAGTAAACGTGTCAATAGATACCTGCATCTAAAAATTTCTGTCCTTTTCCATTCCCTGGCAAGCTATTTCAAGAACATTCTCATTGAAGTATCCCATTGTATCCCCACTTAATAAGTTGTATTAAGGAGTATGCCTGGAAACAGTGTTCTCTTCAGCTCCCAGCATATTATCAATTACACACCTGCGGGTAATTACTTTTAGCACTTGAAACAAATTAATTTATTCAATAACTTTTTAAACATTTTAATAGAATTGATGAAGGTAAATATAAAAAGATTAAAATTAAAATGAAAGAATAATAATGTACTGCACTTAACATGTATCCTAACAATAAAAATGTATTTTTAAAATTTTCACATTTTACACAAAATGTTAGCAGTATCAGCCATGAGTGAAAAATATCAAAAAGATAAACAAATTTCAAAAATTTTCTGGAGTCAAGTCACCATGACCACAAGACATTGAAAATTAAAAATAACATTAGCTCATCCAGCGAAGCTGGATAGACTTGAATTGTGTAGACCTATCTTTAAATCATTTCTAGTTATTTTATTTACATATCAATAAATACATATAAGAATTATATTTATAAAAAGAGAACTCCTAAAAGTAAAAATAAAAACTATAAAAGAAATATATTTATTAATGTACAAATAGGCAATCAAAGCATTAACACATGTATTCAAAAACACTCTGTCAAAGAGGTCATAGTATATAGGTCAACAGCCCAATTATACGTTCCCAGAAAATTGAAAGAATATTAATATTATAAAAAAAAATTAAAAAGTAGATAGAGTTGTTCTAAATCTAATGATGAATTCACGAAGAATAATTGAGATGAAAGATGAAAAAGGCTAGTCATAGAGATATCTTTTTAGAAATTACAGTGAAAGACTAACCCATAATACTCATAAACAATTAAATTTAAAGTTCATGAAAATAATAACAGCAATAACAATAATAATTATTATTATTATAATAATAATTTGTAATTTTCATTAACTTCTTTAGTTTAGGGTCCAGATAAGTCAGAGACTTATCATCTGGTTCCCGTACAATTCATATAATATGCAAACAATTTTGTCATAAAACATTTTAACAAAAAATTAATACAATTATACAGTTATTAATAATATTTTACATATTTTATTATTTGTACTTTCTGATTAAACTTAACATAGTTATTTGTATATGATGCAAATTAATACATAGTCTCATCACACTTTGCAATAACAGTATATTGTATTAGTTTGGTACACACATTATAAACATTCTTAATTTCACAGAAAATATTTTATGGTTACTCAATTTTGTTTATGAATTTCAATCTAGTCTCTTTCTTTTATTGACAAATATGTCCTATACACTGTTGTTGGTTGTCACACCGCAGGGTTTATTTGCAGCCATGATTTAATTTTGTTGTTAAAGTCTTTGTGGTTGGTTTTTGGGTATTTAATGTCTTTGGGTATCTGGTTGTATAGTTTAGGTATCAGGTACTAAAGAGTTCTTTTTCCATAACTGTTGTATGTTAATGGTATTTGGTACTTTGGATTTCTTGTTTTGTACCCATTTGGTGCATCAATTTTGAATCTATTAGCATTATTGTTCCAAATTATGTTGAGGTACATGTAGAATCCTTTTGGTGTTAGAGTGTTGTAGCAAGTTGGCAGGTCACACTGGCTGAGATTTCTCTTCTTGGCCATTATTTTTAATACTTTAGCCTGTATATTTTCCAATTTGCTTAAGTATGTTCGGCATGCACCACCCCAGGCTTGCACACCATATATCAGTAATGATTCAATTAGAGAGGTATATATGATTTTCAAAATTTGTTCATTTACAAAAGTCTGAATTGAATACATACAGCCAGCTATCATTTTTACTTTGTTGAACAGGTAATTTGTGTGCAAGTTATATCTCACGTACTCATCCAAAACAACTCCTAGATATGAGTAATGTGTTACGTAGTCAATCTTGATACATTTATCACTACATCCAATGGTTGTTCATTGATAATCATGCAGAGTTAATTTTTCTAATTTTAAGTTTTTACGTTTTTTCCGAGTATTGAAATGAATTACTTTGGTTTTCACAGGATTAGCATACAAGTTGTTTTCATATGACCAGTTAACAATGTTGTTAAATTCTGTTTGTAGTTGGTCTTTACATTTGTTTATATCGCTATTAGAGTACAAAAGAGCCGCATCATCTGCATACATGTAAAGTTTGCAATTTTCTATGTTTTTAAATATGTTGTTGGTATATATTAAAAATAGCACTGGCCCCAAGCAACTTCCTTGCGTTACTCCATGTCTGATAGTTTTGGGAACAATCAGTTGTTTGTTCATAATCCATCTCTTTGTTATTGTTGCTAGAGTTAACCGTTACATTACTTTCTGTTATGTTTTCTACTTGTTGAATGAAATGGTCAGCAAACTTATTTACAAGTATATCAGTTCTGAAGTGGCTTCCAAATGCCATCAGCAGTTTGTAATCAATATTTTTATCTGTCTTCCTATTTAGAATGTTGTTCATCTCCTTCCATATTCTTCTGCTATCGTTTTCTTTGTTTTTAAAGAATTGGTCATGATATTCTTTCTTAGCATTTCTGATTTCTTAATTCCTGTATCGTTTATAGGCTTTTTTATATGTTTCATTGTTGGGGTTAGACTTCCATTTCTTGAATTATCTGTCCCTTTCTTTTAGAATATTTATTAGTTTATCTGTCACCCATTTTTTATTAATGTTCCTATTTGTAGAGTTATTATGAAGCCTTTTTTGCATTGTTTTGGTATAATTCCTTTATGTTGTTTTAAAGATGTTCACAATATTCTCTAGGAACTTATCTGCATTTGCATCTTCACATTCATTCCAATTATGGTTCCTGATGATGTAATCGATTGATTTGTTATCATATATTTTAACAGTTGTGTTCTTGATGTCTCTACTCATTTTTAAGATGTTTATTTCTTTGGGGTTATATTGAATGACTATTGGGTAATGATCAGAAATTTTGTATTTAAGAGTGGCAGACCAAATTTCCTTGGCTTGCGATCTTACAAAGATATGGTCGATTATGGAGTTGCATACTATTCCTTCTCTGATTTCCTCTCTTGTGAAGTCTTCTATAGCATTCACAAACTCATTGCTATATAGAAGTAGCTCATACTCATATACTGTTTTGTTTCTTTCTATTATATTGATATTGGTGTCACCAATAATGAGTGCAGGATGGTCATTGAAGGCTTCCACTAAAGTTTTTAATTTTTTAAGGAAGGATATGCTGTTTGTGTTGGGTGGTTTGTAAATTATAATTATTACTGTAATAATTAAGTTTTTATTGGTTTTAATGGTGCCTGTTATGGCTTCAAATGGGTCTGCAATACAGTTTACATTATCAAATATTAGATTGCTTTTATAAAATACTAGTATTCCCCCTCCTG
>BOPP01000022.1:11687005-11709225 GCA_017312745.1 Gryllus bimaculatus
CCAGAGAAGATAACTAGCATTGACAAGTTTTCTTTGAGTTGTGCTGTTTCGGGACTCTTGGTCTATGTCATTAAGATTCATTCCTCCATATTGATATATTTACCATGCCGATATTGTGGAATTCGAGATTTTCATGTAGTTAATTCTCTGCAAAATAGGATTATTCGTCTGAAGGCGCCTTCGTGCAGAGGGATGCCTGATGCTGGGGTTTGGATCTTGTGGTGACGGATATTACTGGAAACTTCTGGTGATCGCCTTTGTGCTGCTAACTGTGCTTGCACTTCGAGTTTAATCTCATTTTTTCTAGTACAATTGAAATATATTTAATAGATTTATGGATTAATGCTCTTCAGCCGCGATATTTTGCTCAGTGAGGTGAGATAAAAGTGGGTATGTTGGGTAAAACATGTATTCCTGGCGATATCTTATACGAAATTGAATCGCATTCGGTAACGCGATAAATAACTGATGAATGTCTTCTTATTTCATTTCGACCACGTTGAACTTTCCGTCGGGCAGGCCTACTACAGAGGGTCCCAAAAGTAGTCTGGGAAACATTCATGTGCTCAGGCTGTATGTGAAAAAACCTTGAGTGATGCTTTCTTCGGCTGTAAGTAATTTTCGGGTATCCCGGTGGTGTCAACCTTTTCACACAACACATTCACTAGCGGTTCGCATGCTGGCCACAGACGCGCCGCTAGCTCCTTTGGGTGGGTCTGATAGGGCGGCTATCCTCATGGACTTTCCACCTGTCATCTTGTATATTTAACCCCACATGGAAGGGTTGCCTCTTTCCGCCCAGTTATGGCCGTTAGACGTACTTCGCCCATGTTACCCCGGGCACGGGCTCTCTTTATGAATCCCTGAGAGACGCGTTTCCTTCGAGGCCATCTTCGTGTTTTAGCGAACGTGCCTCTTCTGTAGGTCTCTTCGGTGTCTCTTTCCCTTCTTCTTCTTCTTCTTCTTTCTTCTTTTCCTTCTTCTTTCTTCTTTCTTCTTCTCTTTCTTATTATTATTATATTATTATTATTATTATTATTATTATTATTATTATTCTTATTATTATTTGTTGTTGTTGTTGTGTTTCCGCGCATCGTACCGTGTGGACGTGTTCTCGTGTAACTCCCGTGCTCAGATTATCAACTGTTTAGTGTTTTTGTGAAATAATAATAATAATAATAATAATAATAATCATAATAATATAATAATAATTTTATTGAGTCACATAATATACAATTACAATCGGTATGAGCGAGTAATATGATGCCTTGGGTGGAGAGAGCGAAGTTTATATACTGTTCAGAGCAAACACAGGGGCATCTCACAGCATTTGCTCAAAGTTCTGGGACACTGAACAAACCTGATCAAAGATGGGGTCATTGGCCTAAGAATACAATACTTGTTAAGTTAGATTAAGATATTTATACAGTAGATAAATTATCTGCTAATATTAACATTTCAATATGATAATTTTAATGTACTACTTATTAATAATCATAATTACATTAATATAATTACATCAATAATAATAATTTACATTAGTTTATATAATACATAATAATAATCTCCAATTAATGTTTGCAACTACATCACAATTTAACAATAGTAAGTAGCATTTATATTTATACTTGAAATGGTCGAGGATGCAAGTTTTGCCAGTTTTTTTCTTCTTCTAATTCACAGGAATGTGATATGCAGTTCTTTTTTTCTTTGCTTCAGCTTGAAACAGCTCACATGAAACAGAAAGTCTAATGGAATAAGAAATTCTTATTTATTTATATTTTTTAAGGGAATGTAATTTGAAAATGCTTTACACTGTAGAACATGTTGTAGGCAGGAAGCTTTCAAATTTACTTTTAAATGTAATGAAATTGTGTTTATAATCATTGCCTAGTTTGTTGTAAAGTGTAAATGCCCCTCTATTAGGGCATTTTTTGATAAAGTGTAGTTTCAGAGTGGGAAACGTGTAGGTTATCCTTTTGACGGGTGTTGTAGTTATGTATATCAGAGTTTAAAGTAAAAGTGTCTTTGTTTTCCATGACAATTTTCTTTGTGAAGACCACTATTTCAATATGTACATGCATGGTAGAGGAAGAATCCTTAGTTCATTAAACAAGGGTTTGCAAGACTCCAGCTTATAGTGCTGGTCATTGTTTCGCAGTATTCTTTTTTGGATAATGAATGTGCGAGTGCTTTCAGGGGCATTTCCCCAGAATATTATTCCATATTTTTAGGTGTGAGTGCACATATGCAAATAATAGTTCGAAGTGTCTCAATGTTGGAGCTTGACCTGAGGGTGTATAGGGCATAGCAAGATTTGCTGAGCTTTCTTGTTAAGATTTGAGATGTGAGTGTTCCATTTTAGTTTTCTTGAATTGTTAGTCAAGGAAGGTAGTTTCTTGCGATATCGTTACAGGTTTATTGTTTATGAGCAAATGCTGTGAGAGTTTTTCTTTAGATCGAGAATTCATGAAATTTAGAGAGACTTCTTGCTCGTGTCTATGATGAGTTTGTTCTCTTGAAACCATAGTTCGTTTTTCTATCATCACAATCATGAATATCTGCAATCTATGTGAAGAAGAAGTATCAGAAGACGGTGTGAATGTATGGGATGCTAAATATATATCATTTCGGGTCGTGCTCAATATCGGAAAAGACCCATAGGGCGAATCGCGTGATGCAAAGTCAAAATGGCGGTGTCAAATGCAGAAGACAACGAATCCGTACAAAGGTCGCTCTCATCAATTCTCACCTAGAAATGAAGAGAGGAATCTAGAAATAACTCTTACACCATGGCCACGATTTGTCACCGAGTATGAAGAAACTAATACAAGAATAAATCAGTCCGTCCAGCATATGTCGAAGAAATTCGACTAGATGGCAAAAAACTAGATGAAAAGATGAAAATATCAAGAAAGCGAAGTTCTGAAACAAGAAGTAAACATTCTGAGGAAAACATGTAAAAAAAAAAAAAAAAAAAAAAAAAAAAAAAAAAAAAAAAGCCAATCTTTCAACCAGACTACAACAAAAGAGCAATATAAGAAAAGAAAATATGTGGAAATTCACAGGACTAAAAAACGCCGACAACGCATCTCCCACGGAAAAGTATAAAGAAATTGAAAAAAAAAATGCCAATGAGGAATGTGAAGAGACGCAAGCAGAAATAACACCAATGAAGCCGCAATAAATATTGGTTGTAAAGTTTAAGGAACAAAATAAAAGATATATATTTAGGAAGAAAGGTATTCAATGGTAGAATAATATGAACAGGGAGAAAAATTAAACATGGTCGCCTATATTTCAATGAAGCCCTGATACCAGAAAAATAGAACTACTAAAAGAACTGAGGATACAAGCCAAGCTAAAAAACATTAAATATGTGTGGGTGAAAAATGGTACAATATTAATGAGAAAAGAAGACAATGGCAATGTAATTGCAGCTACTAGTGTCAAGGACTTAGACAAATGTTAAATTTTTGTTAGACTTGGATAAACTACTTCGACTACTTCACAATGGATTGGAACACTAGTGACATAAGAAATAATCAAGTGAACCTTTAAAACGTGTGATAACAATGAACAGTGGCAAGAATTTGTCATAAATCTGGTGAAGTTCACCCTACTTAAAGTAATTGTCTTTTTTCATATCAACATTCAGTCATTAAAAAAACACTGGATTGAGCTTTTGGTCATCTTAATCAATAGCTCCTTTGATATTATTTGTGTAACAGAAGCTAATCTAACAACAACAAGATGTAGAACTCTACTTCATAGCAGGCTATAAAAGAAGCTACTCGCTATGAGAAATTAAATAATTTAACATTTGTCTAAGTCCTTGACACTAGTAGCTGCAATTACATTGCCATTGTCTTCTTTTCTCATTAATATTGTACCATTTTTCACCCACACATATTTAATGTTTTTTAGCTTGGCTTGTATCCTCAGTTCTTTTAGTAGATTCCTATTTTCTGGTGTCAGGGCTTCATTGAAATATAGGCGATCCATGTTTAATTTTTTCTCCCTGTTCATATTATTCTACCATTGAATACCTTTCTTCCTAAATATATATCTTTTATTTTGTTCCTTAAACTTTACAACCAATATTTTATTGCTCTTCATTGGTGTTATTTCTGCTTGCGTCGCTTCACATTCCTTCATTGCATTTTTGTTTTTTCAATTTCTTTATACTTTCCGTGGGAGATGCTTGTCGGCTGTTTTTAGTCCTGGAATTTCCACATATTTTCTTTTCTTATATTGCTCTATTTTGTGTAGTCTGGTTGAAAGATTGGCTTTTTTTTTTTTTTTTTTTTTTTTTTTTTTTTACATGTTTTCCTTCAGAAAGTTTACTTCTTGTTTCAGAACTTCGCTTTCTTGATATTTTATTTTTTCATCTAGTTTTTTGCCATCTAGTCGAATTTCTTCGACATATGCTGGACGGACTTGATTTATTCTTGTATTAGTTTCTTCATACTCGGTGACAAATCGTGGTCATGGTGTAAGAGGTTATTTTCTAGATTCCTCTCTTCATTTCTAGGGTGAGAATTTGATGAGCGACCTTGTACGGATTCGTTGTCTCTGCATTTTGACACCGCCATTTTGACTTTGCATCACGCGATTTCGCCCTATGGGTCTTTTCCGATATTGAGCACGACCCGAAATGATATATATTTTAGCATCCCATACATTTCACACCGTCTTCTGATACTTCTTCTTCACATAGATTGCAGATATTCATGATTGTGATGATAGAAAAACGAACTATGGTTTCAAGAGAACAAACTCATCATAGACACGAGCAAGACAGTCTCTCTAAATTTCATGAATTCTCGATCTAAAGAAAAACTCTCACAGCATTTGCTCATAAACAATAACCCTGTAAACATATCGCAAGAAACTACCTTCCTTGACTAACAATTCAAGAAAACTAAAATGGAACACTCACATCTCAAATCTTAACAAGAAAGCTCAGCAAATCTTGCTATGCCCTATACACCCTCAGGTCAAGCTCCAACATTGAGACACTTCGAACTATTATTTGCATATGTGCACTCACACCTAAAAATATGGAATAATATTCTGGGGAAATGCCCCTGAAAGCACTCGCACATTCATTATCCAAAAAAGAATACTGCGAAACAATGACCAGCACTATAAGCTGGAGTCTTGCAAACCCTTGTTTAATGAACTAAGGATTCTTCCTCTACCATGCATGTACATATTGAAATAGTGGTCTTCACAAAGAAAATTGTCATGGAAAACAAAGACACTTTTACTTTAAACTCTGATATACATAACTACAACACCCGTCAAAAGGATAACCTACACGTTTCCCACTCTGAAACTACACTTTATCAAAAAATGCCCTAATAGAGGGGCATTTACACTTTACAACAAACTAGGCAATGATTATAAACACAATTTCATTACATTTAAAAGTAAATTTGAAAGCTTCCTGCCTACAACATGTTCTACAGTGTAAAGCATTTTCAAATTACATTCCCTTAAAAAATATAAATAAATAAGAATTTCTTATTCCATTAGACTTTCTGTTTCATGTGAGCTGTTTCAAGCTGAAGCAAAGAAAAAAAGAACTGCATATCACATTCCTGTGAATTAGAAGAAGAAAAAAACTGGCAAAACTTGCATCCTCGACCATTTCAAGTATAAATATAAATGCTACTTACTATTGTTAAATTGTGATGTAGTTGCAAACATTAATTGGAGATTATTATTATGTATTATATAAACTAATGTAAATTATTATTATTGATGTAATTATATTAATGTAATTATGATTATTAATAAGTAGTACATTAAAATTATCATATTGAAATGTTAATATTAGCAGATAATTTATCTACTGTATAAATATCTTAATCTAACTTAACAAGTATTGTATTCTTAGGCCAATGACCCCATCTTTGATCAGGTTTGTTCAGTGTCCCAGAACTTTGAGCAAATGCTGTGAGATGCCCCTGTGTTTGCTCTGAACAGTATATAAACTTCGCTCTCTCCACCCAAGGCATCATATTACTCGCTCATACCGATTGTAATTGTATATTATGTGACTCAATAAAATTATTATTATATTATTATGATTATTATTATTATTATTATTATTATTATTTCACAAAAACACTAAACAGTTGATAATCTGAGCACGGGAGTTACACGAGAACACGTCCACACGGTACGATGCGCGGAAACACAACAACAACAACAAATAATAATAAGAATAATAATAATAATAATAATAATAATAATAATAATATAATAATAATAAGAAAGAGAAGAAGAAGAAGAAGAAGAAGAAGAAGAAGAAGAAGAAGAAGAAGAAGAAGGGAAGAGACACCAGAAGAGGACCTACAGAAGAGGCAGTTCGCTGAAGACACGAAGATGGCCTCGAAGGAAACCGTCTCTCCAGGGATTCATAAAGAGAGCCCGTGCCCGGGGTAACATGGGCGAAGTCTCTAACGGCCATAACTGGGCGGAAAGAGCAACCCTTCATGTGGGGTTAATATACAAGATGACAGGTGGAAAGTCCATGAGATAGCCGCCCTATCAGACCACACCCAGAAGGAGCTAGCGCCGTCTGTGGCAGCATGCGAACCGCTAGTGATGTGTTGTTGAAAAGGTTGACACACACCGGGATACCCGAAATTACTACAGCCGAAGAAAGCATCACTCAAGGTTTTTCAGCTACACCTGAGCACAGTGTTTCCCAGACATCACTTGGGACCACTGTAGTAGGCCTGCCACGACGGAAAGTTCAGTGGTCGAATGAAATGAATGAAGACATCATCAGGTTATATTATCGCGTTACCCGATGCGATTCAATTCGTATAAGATATCGGCAGGAATTACATGTTTTACCCAACAGTACCCACTTGTATCTCACCTCACTGAGCAAAATATCGCGGACCGAAGAGCATTAATCCATAAATCTGATAAATATATTTCATGTACTAGAAAAAAATGAGATTAAAGCTGAAGTGCAAGCACAGTTAGAGCGACAAGGGATCACAGAAGTCTCAGTAATATCCGTCACACAAATCCAAACCCCAGCATCAGGCATCCCTCTGCACGAAGCGCCTTCAGACGAATATCCTACTTTCAGAGATCAACTATATGAAAATCTCGAATCACAATATCGGCTGGCAAATATTCAATATGGAGGAATGAATCCTAATGTTAGACCAAGAGTCCCGAAACAGCACAACTCAAAGAAACTGTCAATGCTAGTTAAGATAGCAAACGAACAAATTTTGGTAAATGAGACCTCTCACATTACGATCTATGACAGCCTTGATTCTGCAATATATTGTATGGCAGTGGCAATTGTGAGAGAAAATGGTGGTAAAATTATTGAAATTCACTCACAACGGAACTCCCAGCTACATCAGAAAGACCCTCCATGGAAAATCAGACTACAAAAGAGAATAGAACGCCTCCGATCAGACATCACTACACTCAAAGCCTTCCAAAGAGGAGACAGAAGTAAATATCTGAAAAACAGATTTAAAGTCATTAAGAAGAAACATCGAAAACACATACACCATAATCCTGATAATAGTCATCTGCTTGAATTTATAGATACTTTAAATCAGAAACTAAGTGTTTACAGTGTAGCGTCGTGCCATGCTCAAAACAGACAACCACGTGGAAATCGGCGAGCATCGCCGGATGTTAAACAAAGGGCGCAGTGATGACGCATTGGGACTTTCCGTGGTCGTAGCGGGCCCAGAGCGGCTTTGGGAAGAGGCAATGGGGGCGGCGGATAGCGCCAAAAGGGCCTATATAAGGCCAGGATAACAATGTCCCAGTCTTCTTGTTCTAGCGGCGTCGGCAACAGGTGATGAGCGTGTCTGTGCGTGTAGTTGCATTAGGGCGAGGGGCCGGCAATTCATTGTCGTGACTTGCGAGACGCGTAGATGGTCTCAAAGTAGAGCGGCTTCATACAGGGAACATCGGTTGCGGTGTGGTAGCCGTTCTTAAATTATCTCTCCTTGTAGTGGGTCTATTTATTTAGTTTATTGTGAGCAGGGTAGTTGTTAAATTGAGACTACGATTGTTAATAAATCTACTGCTTTACAATCCACTCTCGTCTGTGTTCGATCACACCCGTATGACGTCACAACAGCCAACGCATGAGACGTTACACGAAAAGTCTAAAGCGGAAAGTAGAGAACAGAGATTTTCTCAAGAGACAAAAGGATTTCTACAGAAAGAGGAATGAAAAGAACACATAAATGAACAGCTTACCAGAGAAATCTACTTTTGAAGAGACCTGGAGTAAAATATGGTCGACGGAAAGTCACTTCAGCGCCAACGCACCTTGGCTAGAACAGGTCAGGAATGCAGCAGCACAGATCACCGAAATGACAACCGGTCAAATCACCCTAGATATTCTACATGAAGTTGTACAGAAACTTCAAACTTGGAAATGCCCTGGATCAGACGGTCTTCATAACTACTGGTTCGAAAAGTTCACCTGCCTCCATGGCAAAATTCTAAATTTCATAAACCACTATCTGAATAATCCTGAAGAAATGTCGCACTTTCTGTGTGAAGGTGTCACATATATGAAGCCAAAAACCAGTGATACTACAGATCCTACGATATATAGACCAATTACTTGTCTCAATTCTTTCTACAAAGTCATCACAAGTTGTTTATCAATGATTATCGAGAAACACTGTGTAGCAAATTCTATCTTAGCCGAAGGTCAGAAGGGATGCAGCAAGGACTCCCTTGGATGTAAGGAGCAACTCATCATTGATAGTGTGGTCATGTCTCAAGCGTGTAAGAAGAAACGCAACTTGTTCACCTTGATTATTCATTATATTAACCATGTCTATGACATGGTTCCGCATGATTGGCTCCTCTATGTGCTGTCACTATATCGTGTGAACTCGACAATCGTAAATTTCCTGAAATCCATCATGGGCAAATGGAAGATAACTATTCGTGTCACTTCAAAAAATGAAAGAATGGTTACCAAGGAAATAAATATAAAGCGCGGAATTTTTCAAGGCGATAGCCTGAGCCCTTACTGGTTCTGCTTGGCAATGAACCAGTTATCGACACTCCTAGAAGACCTGAAATTAGGTTTCGAAATGAGAAGCACTGAAAGATTGCAGATAACCCATTTAGCGTATATGGACGACATAAAACTACTCTGTTACGATGCGTGGCTTAAAAATTCAGATGAAAGTTACTGAAGCCTTCTCCAGGGACATAAATATGCAACTAAGCATTTATAAATGCAAAATACAACAAATACAGAAGGGTAAACTAGTGAGCTCACATACGAGACTGTTGATGGAGAAACAATCACTGCTCTGGAAGCTGATGAGCTCTACAAATACCTTGGGATTCAAAAGTGTGATACAGAGGGTCACACTGCCTCGACAAATGGGAGGGCGTGGTATTGTGAAGTTCACGAATTTCCATGCCAAAAAGATAATAGTCATGAGGAAGTATTTTGCAGAAAAGGCAGGTACTTCTCGACTTTACAAGGTACTTGCGCAGGCAGATGACAATTACACGCCCCTCAATCTAAAACATATGCAAGTTCATCAGCTCTCTTTGCAGCAAGAGATCTATTCCTGGAAACAGAAAGCACTCCACGATGCATATCCTGCAGTAGCCAATCCAAATAATTATAAACGTTGTCATTACCAACAATAGTATTAAATATAAGAGCAGCTTTCGATGACTTCGCCATCATCATCAGTTGTCTGCTGGATGGAAGCCACAAAACGACTACAGCCTAGTCGTTTTGTGGCTTCCATCCAGCAGACAGCTGATGATGGCTAAGCCATCGAAAGCCATTCAGCATACTATAACAGTCTGTAGTTGTCTAGCTCACACAGACTATAAAGTGAGACACGATCAAATGGGCCACATCATCCATTCCAAACTAGCTAAAACCTCAGAAAGTGGATGCACCATACTACCAGTATCATCCAAAAGCGGTATTAGAAAATGAGACACTTAAGTTATACTGGGACCGCAGTATTCTGACAGACAAGACAATTCAGCACAACGGACCTGATATTACTCTTTGGGACAAATTATCAAAGAAAGTTTGGTTTATGGATTTTGTGTCGACTAAAATCGACAAATACAGAGAACTAGTATTTGCCGTAAAAGAACAATGGCGAGTGTCAGAAGTGAAAACAATCCCAATTGTACTGTCAGCAATTGGCGTGATACCAAAAACTCTCTGCAGATCGTTGGAAGAACTCTGCTTGGAGAAGAGCATTCTCATCTGCCTCCAGAAGTCTGTTATAATCAGTACCTGCTCACTAGTCAGGAGATTCGTGGGAGGATATGTTGGGTTTTGAAAGCTCGTTTTTGAAATTGTATTTGTTATTAGCATTTGAAAACTGTTATTTTATGTTTACATCTGAAAACAGTTATTTTATGTTTATATGTTAGAATGCCTTAATTTGTTTCGTAGATTTTAAATATGTCTGCGTTACCATGCTTTGATATTGTATCTGTGTGGTATCCATGTGAAACCAAAAACGTTGAGAATAAACAAAATAATAATAATAATAATAATAATAACACCATATAACATATATAGTTGCAAAGCTTGGGAAGAAGAAAGAAGAAACTGCTACAGCTATTGCGACGGGATTTAACGCCTGCAAACACAGCCCAGACTCTGCTGCAATCCAGAGACAACTGGAAAACAGTGCGAGACTTCGTGGCTCAACGACGGTCCCGCGCCCGATACCACGGCCCATGTGAATCGAGGAGGTTAGGTTTTAGTCGGTATGCCACGCTGGAGACCTAACCGGACTTACGCATTTCCCCCTCCTCGGCAAAAAAAGTCTACTATTGAATATTATTATGTGCATTGCTATCCTCTTACTTTAAATGCAATCAAGTCAATTCATATATAAAACAATTAGTTTATTGGCATCTATGCTCTAATCACATTTTGCAACCCAATTAGTCACCTCAGCAGGTGTTCTGCAATGCAATCATTTTAAAATCTGAAATAAAATAAACAAAGCAAAAAATTAAAATAGAATTACTATTGACATTTTAAATACATCATCAATGAAAAAAGAAGAACTGTGGTTGTAATAGAATCTCTAAAGGTATAAAAATGTTAATATAAAAGAACGAAGCACGAAGAGATAAAATTGTGTCTTTTGTCTCACGTCAGACTTTTGTCTGTGTATGGAATAAAATGTAATGTCTAAGAAGTGCCTTGTTACCATTTTTTATAAACAAACATCATATTAACATTACGTGTATAATTATGCATTTTGTATACAGTAATAACAATATATTATACTTAATTATATGTATAACATGAGAACTGTATAATAACCATATAATAATATAATAATATTACATAGTGTATTGTATAATGTAATATATGTGTTTACATAGTAATCACTGTCTCACATTTAAAATACTAAATATATTTCCACGGGAGTGTGAAAGTATTAATGAATGTAATCAGTAATTTTATGTTCAAAGCAATGTAAATCCAGTACATAATATTTATTGAATATGAATTGCTATATCAATGTGTCTTGTCATACATTGTTTGAAACAATTCTCATTGACAAATATTATTATTATTATTATTATTATTATTATTATTATTATTATTACTCCTACTAATAAGGCTGACAAAAAATGCTTCTAATAATTTACATAATCTTTTCCCCTACAAACAATATACTTCTCTCTGATTTTTTCAAGCAACATTAACTTCTTTCCGAATTCTGAACAAAGAATGTTAAGATACTTGAGAAAAGTATCATTATTGCATAATTAATTATTAATTGCATTTTAATTTCCATAGTTGCCTCTGATATTCTCCCAAATTTCTTTTCCTTTAAAGTACTAAGTTTCATTCATAAGTTTAATTATATCTTCTTTGCTAACTACACACGTGTGTTGAATGTAACCTTCATGAGCTTTATCATAGATGAATTGCTTTCTTTCAAACGCATCTATCTGATCTGATTCAGAACTGACTTATAAAACTGAAAAATTATTGGGAAGTTGATACAAACTGCATTTTAAAGGTTCACATAAATTGTATTGTTAATTTATTCACACGAGGCTTCACTGTTAGAAAAACAATAAGAATTAAAATATGTTGAATTACCATACTTAAATTCTCAATTTATAGATATTAACAAAAAATATGCAAAATGCATGCTTATAGTAATGCAAATGATCTCGTCCTTTGTGCGAAAAGTGAAGATTTTGTTACATTTCATTAACATCTTACCTCAAATAAATATGCCATTTCACATTGCCAGTTCAGAATTTGTCATCATCATCCTTTTTCTTTTATTTTCGTTTTTGAAATCCCAAATAGAGTAATAATATTGTAATTTGTACTATTTAATATTCGTAATTTAACACAATTTTTGTGCATTATTTTAACATGCTTAAACTGTTGTTTAACTATGGTTGCCTTAACTATTCACTATTGTTTAAATGTCTGGTTTAAAAATTCAAAAACAAGTAATGTGATGCTTGCTTATGCCCAGAATAGCAGGAGAATAGCAAAAAGTCCTACCAATAAACATGGACTAACTCGAGCACGGAATAAGAGAGGTATAGTTTCCATGGCAACCGCTAAACATCGGAGACACGGAGTTTAAGTGTGGAATAACCTGGAAATAACCTAGAAATAAAAAACAGAGCGAAATACGAACAAGCACGAACTGTTTGTGCGTTTCATTGTATTTCTAATTTTCAATTCGCCTGTACTTTCTTTTCTTGTTCAGAAAATTTTCTGCAAATTGGAAGTTGTAAGCTGTTTTACACAGAAAGTTTTTGAGTTTTTGAAAAACGTCCTTTAAAGTAGTTTAGATCAGAAATTCAAATAGTGTTTAGAAATTGCTGGAAATATGCACATTTAACGGCGTGAGAGATATATCAAAAAATTGCATTTGTGTAATTTAAAATAAAACAGAAAAATACCCAGAAATGAAATTTACGTTATACTAAAGAGTGGAACTTGCACTTTCCGTTCGGAAAACTCGAAGAAAAAATTGGAAGAAATTTTTTTGAGAAAATGGCGTAGAATATTTCTGGAAATGCGGAATTTTGAGCTAGTTTTCACAGAAAACTGTTTAGTTTTTGAGAAAATTTATTAGACACTATTTAAAGCTCAGGTACTCATAAATTCAACAGTGTGAACAAATTGCCGCTAAAATAAATATTAACGACGCGACAGACAAGTATATTTTTGTATTTTTTCAAAAAACAGAAAATTTGAGCAATATAGCGTTTATATCATCTTAAAAGTTACATTAATATTATTCCTCACAATAGTTTTAAAAATACGTTTGGAGCTGTTTTTGAGAAAATCTTGCTTTTGGTACCACCATCAGATCCATTACGCTCATTTGTTTCTGGGATGGAAAATGATTTGAAACATTTTTTGGCCAATATTCAAAAGTACAACAGTTGTTTTCAAATGAGTCATTTGGCGCAACTCATATTGGGGAGGACAATTTCATGCCTACTTACAAGGCATACCATACCATTACATAACATAATAGTATTTGATAATATTCAAAATTCGTATCAGAAATGCATTCAAATGTATTCGTATCAGAAATAATGTAACAAAATCTTATTGCGTTTTGCATTCGTTGCACTGAAACCCACCCGCAGTGCAGGGCAAAAAAGCCATCGCTCCGCAAGTGCTGCCCCGCACGCGTGAAGGGCAGCCACGAATGACACGGATTCCACAAATGAGTCAGTACGTGTGCGCTGCGCAGTGAGGTTAGAGACAGCCTCTCTTGCTCTGTCACACTGATAGAAGATGAACAATAAGAATTTTGAATTGTAGTTGTTAATTTTTTTTACAAATTATTATTATTTTTAACAGAACTTGTATAAAGGAGTTTGGTAATTCTTACGCCCTTCATTCAGGAATTATTAACGTGTGATTTCTTTATTTAAAACAAGCGAAAACTTTATATATATATATATATATATATATATATATATATATATATGTCGAAATTTCATTTTTCGACATTTGCCAGTTATTGATATAGTACACTAGATTTTGAACCGAAAAACTTCTGCATAATAATGGTTATTGAAAATCATAAAACGATTAACATAAGCATTTCCGCTGGTGAATATATAAGCGTGCGAAAAACATTTTTGGGCACATACGTGTGAATGATTTTGTAATGGCTCTATTTTTATTGTTACTTTATTAGCGTTTCGAAATTAAGTCGTACCTTCCCTTTGGTTTCTAAATAGCACTGGTTTTGCTAACATGAGGTTATTCAAGGGTGAACTTTTGGAATACACGAACTAATTTTTCGAACTTCGCGTAAGTCACAAAAATTATTTTAAGGCAATTCTTGTAAAACTCCATCATTTGGAGTGCCCCCGCGTGACAGAAGATCCGCAATTACCTTCACAATGCCACCACGAACCTAAATCAACATCCATAAATACCTAACCTCAAAATGGCCGCGTCTGACGAGCATCTCGGTGCAGGTTTTTGGGCGCTCCTTGCGTATTGGTTCCGTATTGGGAGCGAAGGGAACATTCGCATTTTTGCACTGGTAAGTGTACGGTTTAGTGGAGCTGCGATAAACGATGAAGCAGCGCTGCGAGCCAAGCAACGAGAACGTCGACATGTAATCAATGGAGGTGTTCATGTCGGCAGAGCGCGCTGCTCTCGGATGCAACGCGCTGCGACCAGCGATAAGAGCGGCGAAAACCCTTTGGTAGGTTTTCGCTGCTAGTATCGCTGGTCGCGCTCTTCACAGCTGACACACTTCAGGTGTTGTAAGTGTCGAATAAAATGATTGCTGAGGAAATTTATCATTTGTGTTTTTGTTGGAGTCAAATGTGGCACGAAAGGGACATAAATTACCGCAATATGTTCATTTTAGACAAATTGTGGGCCGTCTAATTAGTACAACACGTAAGTTTTTAGAGGTTATGTTTACATTCGTTTTTCAATGAACAACAAAAATACAAATAATGATGGTATGTCTGTCACTTGTTTATTGTGTTGTGGGAAACTAAATGTTAACTTAAACAGAGCACATCATCATCTTGAAGTGATAATGTATTATTCCGAGTCATTTTTGTAGTGTCAATGCTCAGAAGGTACCCCATTATTTTTGTATTCCATACCATCCACTCCATCTGTTAATGAATTTGTAATTTGCAACCACAACACCTTATAAAACTTGAAAAGAATTTCTTGTAGTTGAGACTTCACTCAGATTGATTGGGATGATTTATTCTTATGTGTTTGCTATCCATGCCACCTTCCAATGTGGGTGCAGTCCAAGGAAGCACAATTTATAACAGAAATTGTAAAATGTATTTATTTTTTAAATGTTATTAAACAATTGTGGATGTTTATCAGTGAAATAAATTGGAAAACAATAGAAGAAAAATGAGATGCCATAAACAGATTTTTTAACTAGAAACTTTATTGAAAGATAATTATTTACATTATTGGTTTTATAGTACAAATAATATCAACATTCCTTGAACAACATTGAATTACACGTTTGTAAATTAAATCAAAATTGAAGTGATTGATATCAGATAGTCCATGCCACTATTGGCAAAATATTGAGGTGTTACACTTATAGAACCTCCAGCCTTCCAGTTTTATACTGTTAAGATTTTAAAAAACATTTTAAAATAAAACTAGCTTACTAATTACCTTTATCACTTCCCTATAATCTGTTTTCTTTGAAATTCAGGTCAGTTTCTACTAAAGAATTCAAAATTATTAATTTACAATGGTTTTTGAAAAACACACAGTCATTTCGAAGTCTTCCATGAAAATTCATTTTTAATCATTTCATAAAAACTTAAAAAACAATTGGGAGAGAGTGTTATGTTGTTCAGTCAACATTAACTGAGGACACTGGAATTAAATCTCTTTGATTTGAAATGATTTTGAACATTTGATGCGTTTCTTGTATGTGTAGTATTCAGACTTTATATTCAGTTAAATTAACACCAACATATCACCACAATATAGGCTCTTTACAAGTACAATAGGAAACATCTACTGAGAATTCAAATAAGATTGATAAAATTAACACCAAATTATTGGCTGACGAATATTAAAATGTGAAGAATTCTTTCTTATTTTTAAAGATAGTAATAATTTAAGTACACTTTTTAAAAATTTTCTTTTTATTTACTCCATGATGTGTATTGCATAACATACAATTATTTATATCACAGAAGAAACCAAAAATCTTCAAATTAATTATTTTTCTTAAATAAAAAATGATACTTCCCTTCTAAATACTGAGAATGTACCAACTGAAAACTGTGTTAACAGATGAAATTTGACAGACTAATGGGACTTTGACAAATAGAAATTGACAGAATAATAGAGCACTGCACATATTTGAAATATTCTGTACATAGTCACTTTTTTGGGCAAAATTTCACACTTTTCTTTACTGTTTTTATTTTTCATATAACTTGGAAGAAAATATTCTTAATTTTGGAGATCCACATAGGCCTATAGTACACAATAGATTTCCTTCCTCCATACAAGACCCTCAGACAAGATCCATAATTATTTCTTTAAACACTCATTCACATGCTTCAAATTTCTTTCATCAAGAGGCTAGGCTTCTCCCTGTAAAACAAAGGAATGGACATTGAGTTTTTTCAATGTAAAATTTGCATAAAGTTAGATTGTATAATCATTTTTGTATTGTATAATAATATTTGCAAAATTCACATTATCTAAAATAATTTAAAAGAAAAAATTGTACTGATTCAATTCTGATGTTATAGTGATTATTTATTCTTATACATGTTTAATGCAAACCAACTTAATAGTTTATTGAAGACAAGGCAGCTACCTCTATAAATATCGCCACAGCCAGGATATCAAACTGAGCAATTCTTTCTTCTCTCGTGAATATTTTTTACTTCTTCTCACTTTCTACAATTTCTCCTCTTAGCACATTCATTGAAGGTTTTCCGTCAAATCACGACGCATCGATGAAAATGCCAAGCAAAATACAAAATAACAATACATTTCCAAAGCAACCAACATTGAATTCGCTTGCAGAACAAAAACTTCAAATAGTACGCGCTAGCACCGACTCTCTCGTGGGCTCCACACAGCTTGTTTGCCGCATGTTGCAGGGGGAATTGAGTAAAGTTGACCTCTCTCTCTTTTTACAAGCCATGCAATATCCAGCGAACAAAAGACCTATGGACCTCGTAGTCTGTAATGCTTCCATTGCGTAGGGGAAATGAAGTTTAGGTTGACTCTCCTGCGGTTCAACTTAAATCTTAACCAAAAGTCCTAGCCATTCAAGGAAGTATGGTGGGTGATTTCACAAAGGTTGGCATGGAAAGGACGAGTTAGTTTGGCCGAATGTCTGTAGATGTCTCTGGCAAATTTCGGAGCGGCGCTGCTTCGCGATGCTCCGACATGACCACTCAGCGCGCTGCGATTTCGCAACAACAACTCTCTCTTCGCTCTCATCGTTTATCGCCGCTCCAACATAAACGTACCCGCTAAGCCCTAGCGGCCAAATGGATCACGAAAAGCTGCCCTGGGCAAAGAGTATTATCAGAGATGGCACTCAATGTTAAAAGGAAAAGCCTTATTTGCCCAACTTCCGGTGCCACCACATTGTTCTGTATACTTTCTATTGGGTAAACGGACACAATAGCGAAGAAGTAACCGGTAAATTTGAAATAAACCAGCGACGCGGAACTTTAAAAGTTCACTCCATCTTCCAAGCCTTATATTTATTAAAAAACTCACAATAATAATTATAAGGATTTTATGAAGAAAAACAGTCAAATAAGATAGTAAACATCTAGTATTTATTGAGAATATTGATATTATACAATTTCGTAATTTAATTAGTAAATAACAATTTGAATTACAGAAAGTAATAAACAGTACACCTGCATAATTGCAACTTTAGTATTTGCTTGAGATATGCCAATTAATACTATGGAATACTACATTATTACAAGCATTATGAATAAACAATAAGAACAGAATTGAAAAGAAACAAATGAAAATACTACCGCACATTTGCCCAGGTAAAAGAATAGTTACGATACAAGGAGTAAAAGTGCCATTTTATTTTGATCTGATTAGGTCACATGAACATATTTTGTTTTCTTTGTTGCTTTCAAAGTTTATCAGAACATTTGAGCATTGTCCCACTTAAAGCAGTAGTGCAAAAAATTGAGCTTTTAGCATGCTCTGCATGTCTTGAAAGAACCGCTTTTACTAGTTGCACACCTAAAAATGTTTTTCATTAGTCAATAAATATTTGACATATTTTATTTACCCATGCTAATCTCACACATGCACAGTTCAGAGCCTGGCTTTTTTAAAATGGGATCCACTGTGAAAGTACATTCACTTTAAAACAATGATTAACAAATAGTGGAATTCATCAATGCTTATGCACTACAATTAAATAATAATTCTGAAAGTGAATAGTCAAAGTGCAAATATTGTACTGCGCGAGGGAGCCAACCTGGGACTTCTGATAACTGGGCAATGTCCTAATAACTGAGCTATAGAATCAAGCATTGCATTCACGACTCACAACAATTCACAAGGCTAATAAGGATCAGCATTCAAATTCAGAATGTAATTGGCACGACGATGAACAAAACACAATGATACACACCATACTAGAATATAAATTGAATCAGATTGTGTTTGTCATGAGAAACTATTATTGTCAGAACAGTATAACAATACATAAGCAACTTATATCAAATACTAATAATAAACATTAATACTAATAAGAAAGAAACAAATTGCAGACTAGATAATAGCCATTAAATAAATTCTAAAATTGCATGAAATAGGCTCTGAAACAGAAACTCAAAACTTTGTATTCATAATATTCAAAATAAAGTGTCTTAACATAAGCAAGAGGCATTCCAAAATTGAGAAATGATCATGCTTTACAGAATTAATTTTTATCTTTAAATTTTCATTTATTAGAACTTTCAAATCAGATGTTGGGAAATACAGTTTATATAATGGATCTGTACCCAATGACAAATACACACTGATTTAAACTGTCGTTGTTCATACTTTATAAACTGATCAGCGTAAAAGAAATATGTTTAAGAACTTTGTGCAACATGAAGCAAGTTATTCACTGCATATAACAATAATTCTTTGAAATATATCTCTCTGAGTTCTGACTCCTCAAAGTGAACATTAATTTATAACCCCTTAGGGTCAAACTTGTAGGGTCTAATATGCATGCTTCAGAAACATCTCTGGAAGAGGATCTGAAAAGCAAAAAATGATGTTAAGAAATATACTATGTCCTCAAATGAATGTTTCTAAACGAATCTGTATCAAAAAGAAAGAGTATTCTTTTAATTTACCATCTAAGAATTAGCGAAATTAGAAAGCACAGGAATTCGTGCACTTACCACACACCGAAGGCGCAGATTCAATCTCCCAGAATGGCTTCTTGCACTGTCAGAAGTAAAGGATCTGTAATCAACAAAAAAAGAGTTTTTTACTATATATTTGCCCTCAATTGGCACTAATAACTGTATATTTGAAAGGAACATACATGAGAAACATCCATAAAACACTGAGGTGACACCTCACATGGATGAAAAAAGATCTGAAAATGGAGACAAACTTTAAATCTATCCCATCTTCAATAAAGTAATGCACAAAGTAATAATTGAGATTCTTAAGAATTATAGCAAATATTTACCTTTCACAAGGCTAGAATAAGCATCTGCTGCACTTGCCTGTAGCAGCATGTTCAACAGCACTAGAACCTGTATTATCAACAACAAATTATTTGCAATACATTATGCTTTCAATAGCTGTTTCTGTTTGCATTTTACAAACATACACAAAGGATTAACCATTTTCAGTTTGAAAAACTGCTGTGTACAAGGATCTGAAAAATTAAAAAATGCTGGTATCATAACCTCCACACAAACTATATATTATTAAACATATATTTAGTAATATTCTATAAAAAATCTTACCAATTACACCCATAGCTGCATGGGTGTCAAACCTCGCTTGGTTTCAACAAGAGGATCTGCAACTGAACATGAACATTAAAAAAATTCCACTATTTTTTACGCACCCATTATCTTCTCGAAGCCAAAATGCACGCTTCAGACTTCAAAACAGCCATAAATCACTTCATTTCTCTAATTCAACTGACTGCGATATGGCGTTAACAGCCCTACGAAACAGCACGTGAATATACAACCATAGGTCGACGAGGAAGGAGATCCACGGTTAACTAACCGCGCTCGTTTGGAAAAAATTTCAAAATGAAAAGTAGTCTACCGATTCTCCGTTGAGCGAGGTTGGTGTTGTCAGATGTAATGGCTCGCTCTGAACTCTGATTGGCTACTGTATGGAATTTGAATAAGGACCGGATGTGCCCTATCTAGTGTCACCCCACTGGCCCTGGGTGCACATTGATTACGCACTAGCACGGCGAATGGAGAACGCTATTAAATAATTGCAGACACAAGGACAAACTATCATCACTTACTTTGAGCTCTGTTACCACTATCAGATGCAGATCATCAATTCTTACAAATTTATTTTAAGGGCAATTCAGATGCGGAAGTTGATAAGCGTTGTGCTCACAGTCCAACAGTGAAGCGAACTATTGTCCAAGAACTACAAACGTTTCTTAATCAGAAGAATTTGAGAGAGTCCAAATGTTCAAATAGATTGATTCAATCAGATTGTTCAATCAAATAGATAGATTCAATCAGATTGAGTCTAAATGTTCAAATAGCATTGGATCGGATGCCGTCCGACAGCAATAATATCATTAGAGCTAAACACTTGCTGGTGAGCACGTAAGGAAGTTTAATTCACCGACAATCTACGAAGTGGCTATCGTGATTGTCGGAGAAAATTTTCAGCCTGGAGATATCGTGCTTCATCGTCGAAACAATGAATTGAAAGGTGTGTCCGAAACGCACAGGACTTATAACGCCTTACAATATTTATTTATCTTCTGGCAGGGGGAAGACGGATACCATTTTACTTTCTCGCATGTACTAACGTAAGAAGATGACTTTCTCTCACGTGCGTCAGAAAACGGTAAAGTTGGTGGCCAGTAAATGTGGATAAATCCAGTTGCTAATTATAGAAAAACAATTCCTCTAATACGTGGTGTAACCAGAATTCATGTTTTGTGGGTGTTGTCTGTCCGTCCCATGAATGTCGATTTTCTTTTAAAACGTCGTGATAATTCTTTGTTGGATTTTTCTTCTACTCAGGCTAACTATAATTCCGATTTGCAGTTATTCACTTGACACCGAGAAATAAAATCTCACAAAACTTATCATTTAGTAGCCTTCTGACGCTGCCTCTCAATCGTCAGCGAAGGTCAACCAGCGCGCACGCTGCCTCGTCCAAAATGCGCTGCACAGCAACGCGAGGTCACTGGCCGACCCCGGGCTTCCACGACTCCTTCATGCGTCGTCCCTCAGCGCGCACCTGTCCAGTCTTCCGCCCTCGTCTTCTCACTCCGACTCTCTTCTTGCGCGCTTTCAATATCTCGAGTTTGGGGTTTGTGAATTCTCATTGATACAGTTCCTGCGCTTATGAGAACGATATAAGATATATCTACTATAAAACCAATAAATTAATATCTTGCTGCCTAGTGAATATACAATGGTGGTCTTTCAACTCATTCGCATACTCACTTCAAGAAACAAAAAATGCCTGTTACTGTGGAGCACGTCGTAAATTTAGTTCTGTCACTCGTCTCGGAAAATGTTCTCACAGTTCTCTCGTTTCCTGTTCACTAACAAAATTGCCTCTGCTAACTATAACGACCGTACGTCGAATAACTCGCCACTATTAATTATTCAAACTTCTTTAACTTAACATAGCACTCGTCCTATTCCCTCCTCTTCGCCCGAAGTCCTTCTCGCTCCGCTGCCAAAATTAGGTCTTTCCAGACAGTCCACTGGTCAGTCGATCCCACTCCTTTTTCTCCTCTTGCCTGACGTAAGGGATGCCTTCCCCACACCTCTGGCCAGCTGGCACCACCGCTTTGAACACGCCCTCATTTGCGCGGTAATTCAAATGCGTTCTTACGCAGTCTCTCTCAGGACATATCTAAATTGATGCCATCAATATATATATATATATATATATATATATATATATATATATATATATATATATATATATA
>BOPP01000022.1:11709397-11822854 GCA_017312745.1 Gryllus bimaculatus
TTCTTCTTCTTCTTCTTCTTCTTCTTCTTCTTCTTCTTCTTCTTCTTCTTCTTCTTCTTCTTATTTTCTTGGCAGCGGTACGACACGGTGGTAGGCAGCGAGGAGAGCGGGTATGAATATTGAGAGTGAACATTGAAGTAGTCGAGACAGTCGGCGCACTGGAAAGTAGTCTCGGATGAGGACGAAGTCTGGAAGAAGGCGCCGCAAGAGGGTTTCCTGACCTCGCACACTGCAGCCGGCGCGCTGTGCTTGCTCGCGCGACCCTCAGAGGCGTGCTGAAGGCCGGCGATGACGTTCCTGGAATGCCAAGTACTGCTAAGTTCCTTTTGGGGAGTCGAAAGGAAGGACCGTGGAACGGGATTGTAGGTCGCCGGAATTAGATGGAGGAACTGGGAGGGAATAGAATTAGCAGTGTGTTTAGTTATAAATTTGCTAGAGCTTTCCCATTTCTCGAAACTGAGAACCAAAAGGAGAATAAATTGTTGACTTAATTAGAATAAAATGTAAAGTGTTTAATTCTAGCAGTGGATGAATTTCTTTTTGTAAACAGCATTAGTCATTTTGGATGGGGAACTATTGCTGTTAAATGAAGGAGAATATTCATGATGTAAATGTATTTTAAGTTTTGAGAGATGAGAATTTAAAGTTTTATTTTGAGTAATCTGAAATAAGACAATTTCGTTAGTTAAATCCAAACGGGATCTCATCTAACAGTTATGATAAGAACGTTTACATAGGAGTGGCATTGAAAAAAAAGATATTTGAATAAGTGATTAGCAAGAGTCAAACAGTTTTTTATGTTCTGTTCACGATTGAATAAATCTACAAGTTTACTAGATTTCGTAACTGTGACCTTTGCATCCAATCAACATACTAGAGCTTCTCCCTACCAAGGTACCTCTCAGGTTTCACAAATATTATTTTATATTGTGCACGAAGTACCGTTACTATCTCTTGTAAGAATGGGCTACTGTTCCTGACTCGCGAATTAATAATAGATATCCACCGAAGGCGCTTCGTTTGAATTGGTTTGAATTGTTTCATGTAATGACAGAAATTGCAGTACTATAATACTATTACATAACAGTCCCCGATAATACGAGAAAGTATGAGCAGTTGTGGTACCTGTAGTTGTAGGAAGACGCTGAAGAAATTTCGAACTTCTGCAATTTTCGAAAATTGAGAGTTAACATTGAATACGGATCTACACCATCTTTATAAGAGAATTTCACTTTATTCTTATACGCAATTTAAAGAAGAAAAATTTGGAACCATTTTTGAAAATGTCTCAGGGGTTTCATGTAAAATACTCCCAAAAATTAATGAATGTTATTGGAAAGAGCAGGGCTTCGAATGCGGCCAGATCAGCCTGGAAGTATTCAGTTTGGAAAACATTCTACGCATAGAGGAGGCGCTAGTGTTGTTCACAGAAAATCAGAAAATTTTTGAGAAACTTTGTAAGGCGACATTTTCACTTGTGCAAATCCCCCAAAATGCAATGCTTGTGTAAATCGCCGAGTAATGTAAATATTGACGTGAGAGATACAAACGAATTATATTTTGTGCAACTTTTGAATTAGCAAAAGAAAACTGCAAAATAACATTCTGTCTGTATCGTAATATAACGTTCTTATACCTTTTACGGTGCATTTAGTATTATTCTTAATAAAAAATAGAAGAAAAAGTTCGGAATCGTTTCTGAGTGAATAGTGTTTTCGGTATTCTTTATTATTGTCCATATTTCACTCAAAATTGCTCGCAAAGAACTTTCAAGGTACTTTCAAAACAGTCATCATTACATTAACTAAAGCATTTATTGAGGAGAACGAATTTAATTTGAAGAAAAAATCTATTACAATATTGTGATTATAGGAAGTCGCCGAATAAATTTTAAACTTTCGCGATTTCGGATTTTTAGTTAACAGTAAAATCGGAAATATTGTATGTATTTCATTATATTCTGAAAGAAATTTAAGGAGAACATTTGGAGCCATTTTGATAGGTTTTTGAAAATATACCAGAGTCGTTATTGAAAGTTCTCCCTAAAGAAAGTAATTATATTATACGTAATTGTACAGAAGAAATTAATCTACTCGCAATGCACATACTCGCATTATTTGTAACTACTCGGCAATATTATACTACTAGATAAAACTGCCAAAGTGTTTTAAAACGGCAAAAATGTTTTTCCGCACTGAAACGTGAACTTAGGTTTTTTGAGTTAACTGGCTGTGCGCCTTTCCTCCACCATTAGCCAGCCGCTCTGGCGTATCAACTTGGGCAGATGCTTAACATTTTTATTGTCTCATTCCAACATTTCCAATACACCATTTTAGAAATTTCACAGAGATCAACGAAAACGAAATATCCGCCAATGTATTAAGCGACTCTCGTTTTATGCGGGAAAAATATTGAAGAAAAAAATTGGAGCCGGAGTTAGAAAACGATATTTTTGTAACTTGCCTTAATTCCAACCAGAAATTAGATGAAACTCGGTTCTTTAAAAAGTTGGAAATTGTATTTTCAAAAGATTTTTTGAGCAGATTTTGGTTAGCGCATTTAGCAGATTTTGTAGTTTTGAAATGTTTACGTTTCGAAAATTCAGTTTAATGACAATTAAACTAGCACTAAATTTTTACCATTCTTGAAAAAAATTGTTTAAAACTATTAAACATTGCCTATATTTCACCCAAAATTACACGAACACTACTCATTATCGAAAACGTGTCCATTACCTTAATTCAAGATGTTAAAAAATAGACTTCATAAAGGAAAATATCTCTACATTCATTATTATTGTTGTAGGAAGGTGCCGAAAAATTTTAAGTATTGCAATTTTCGAAATATCAGCGATTTCAACGAAAATGGGATTTAAGCGTCCTTTATGCTATCCGAGCTTAAAGTTTAAACAGAAAATTTAGAGCCGTTTTTGAGAAACCTTTGAAAGCGTTGTTGAAGCTGCTTGAAAAGTAGGGCTACCAATTCCGTTTGAAACTTACGTTTCCTAGAGTTCGTTCTGATCGGTCGGCGATTATCAATTTCAGAAGAAAATCGTCTGGACAATTTAGGCGCTGGCGTTGACCACAGTCGGTCGGAGAGACAGACAGTAAGATGGACAGACTGACGGAGGACAGACGTTTTACTGCCCTTTCTATGTATAGGAACAAGATTTATCTTCGTTATTAAGGCCCGGAAATACAAGTTTTTTTGGCGAAAATTTGCTGTATTCCGGATCACATTTACAATACTTTGTTTCTTACAATTCTTCTTACGAAGTATGTGCGAGAATGTAAAAAGGCAAATGCTATTCTCAGAGATACTGAAATTTGTTTTGAAATATTCATTAAAATAATTATAGCACTCTGTGACGGAAAGGTGAGTAATACATGACTTATAAATAAGTAGATGGCACTTAAGACAAAGTGCATTAATTCTCGGTGCAAGTAGAAGGGGCAAGCTTTACAGACGCCCGCGTAATCAGCCAATTTAGATCACACTATATACCATGTAATTATTTTAAACCTCTAGCACACGCTTTCAGCTAATCTCCGAAGAAATAGAGATGCATTGTAATCTGTAGAGCATATTAGTGATTCGTGGCTCGAAAATAGTGAAACTATATAAAACTACTATGATGTTTGTGAATATTGTAACTCCAAGAAGACATACTATTACAATGAAATTTATTTCACATATTAGGAATATCACAATATGTATATTGTGTATATTATGTATATGTATATCACAATATGTAGATTAGCTGAAAGCGTGTGCTAGAGGTTTAAAATAATTACATGGTATATAGTGTGATCTAAATTGGCCCTTCTACTTGCACCGAGAATTAATGCACTTTGTCTTAAGTGCCATCTACTTATTTATAAGTCATGTAATCGATAATGATTAGAATTACATACCTGTATCCGCATTTTGACGTAGACTATTTAGTACGGTGCGAAGCCACCAGGCGCAGCTATCAGAGCCTCTAAATGTCGCGGTGTGGATTCAAAGAGAGCCTGGATATGCTGCTGGGGAACACACTGCCACGCGGTTTTTATGCGCGATTACAAAGCATCGACAGTGGCTGTAGGAGGACCAGAACGAACAAGTTGCCGATCGATCATATTAGACATTTTGGATAGGCGACATGTCAGGCGACCGCGTAGGCCTGGGAAGCAGTGCTACCTGTCGTGCTTCGCAGAAAGTTTGCACATTGCTCGCTACATGCTGTCGGGCGATGCCCTGCTCCAATGTGGCATGTAGAGCTGCTTGCAGGAGGAGCTGCACCTCATGCTCTAAAACCTACCTGATGTAGCTGTTCAGATTGCCCTCAATAAAAATGAGGCGAGATCGCACATTGTAGCCAACATCGCCCCAGACCATCATACTTGGCGTTTGTCCACTCTAGCGTGAAACAATGCTGGCTGGCATATTGCGATCAACACGAACACGCACGAGGCAATCGCTGCACCACAAAGTGAAGCGGGAATCCTACATTTTGTCATTCTGCGCACCAGTGAAAACTTTCACGTGCCTTTCCTTTCTGAAGTGATGCTGTTTTCTGCTCAACGAAATCCGACGCAGTGGTATCGCGGACGGCGACCAACTGTCGACGCATATATGACCAACCACGTTGCAGTATTCCAAAGTCGAGCCAAAAGTGTAGACGTGCCGTTCTGTTGGTTTCGGCTATGAGGGCAAGGTGGTTGCCATCCAGTGTCGTGGTCACATTGTGTGGCCCATTACCAGCTCATCTCTGGGTACGACCTTCGTCTATCGACTGGTTCCATACACGTATCACTGTAGTAGCAGCGTGCCTCGTTTGAGCAGCACTGTCACGGTACCACAAATCCGCCTCCCGGAGACTGATCATCCTGCACTGTTCGAACTTATTCAGATTCGGGTGTTGCACCCTTTGGTGTCGACGAAGCATACCGGCATTTGCTTGCATATTTCCTTGTGATTTGACGGTTCTTTCCCGACTGAGTGTGGCGTAACACTGATCTGACCTGTCACACAAAGAATGGCGCTGCTATGCCAACGTGCATGCCATCTCTATGACAAATTTTATCATTTCTTGTTGATATCACATCCACCGATTTTTGTGAGTAATTCTAACTATTCCTTCTAGGTGTTGCAATTTTCACAAACACCAGTGATGTAAATATAATTGAAGAGTGGGAATGGAAAACGCTGAAGTGCCAAACTTGACAATTTCAGGAAATAGAAAAAATCATGAAATTTTCATATTAAACATTTTTGCATGCAATGGAATTGAAATTCTGAGAGTTGCACATCATTGGTAACAATATTCCACATAGGAAATATTTCAAATAATAAAAATTTAGATTACACAAGCAATTAAAAATTAACATTTTGGTAAAGATGTAAGTGCTTTACTGCGTTTCCGAGGAAACATTGCACGTGCACGGCAAAGGCGTATCTTATTCAAAACAGAAAAGGATAATATAGCGGTGAACAACATTGACGTATTGATAATATATTAACTGCAATATTATATGACAATTAACAAGGTGATATTAAGTGATGAGCATAATAACACAGTATACTCATAATTACCATCAGTGATGTGGGACATAAAATATTCTGAATATCTCATCCAGAAATGTGATCATGATCAGTAAAGCCCTTTTTCAGCACTTAATTTGGTAATTAATGGAAGGCGAGGAATATGTCCTGTGGAGGGAAGATAATGAAGTTTGAATCTATTTTTGGGGGATACTTCTGGGAACACACCAAACCCAGGCTGTATCATCTAATGAAGTTTATAGTAGAAGCTTGCCTTCAATCGTTGATCTCACGCGTATTGCTGATGCTTTCGTTATCAGCAGGTTGTTGGTATTCAATTATGTGTTAGCTAAGAAAACCAGATGCATGAAATCATGTTCATCCATTACTACTAGTACTACCTTGAAAGGATTTTTAACAATGGAGGTGGCGAGAGTGGTTCCTAGTATTTTTGGTTAAGCATATCTCGATAACACCAAATTCACGCAATTATGACCAGATACCAACATTTTCGTTTCAACAACTGAAATTCGTGGTGAAAAAAGTAACATTGATGCAAAGGGAATGAGAAACCGGTTGAAATATAACCCTAAATTTCGCTGGACTGGGCGCTAGCGACGCATTTACCCAAGCCCTTACCGTAGGCACATACACACTCCTCCATCCATTGCCGGAATTTTGACCTGCAATGAAGTTTTTTGTGGCACTTCCACCTATCCCAAGTTATTCACTATGGTCCATTCAGCATTTCCGTGAAAAATCTCCAAAACTAATTGTGTCACTTTCAGCGTTTACCATTCCCACTCTAAAATTGCAGAAGAAGTATCTGAGGAAAACTAGGTGACACGTGAGTCGCCCCCAACGGCTCTTCTACGACCTGCCGAAAACCTTACGCGAGTTCTTATGACTGTGCAGTGAACGTTTATTTGTAACTTGAAAGTACTTCAATGAGCGCAAATATGCAAATATGCGACGAATATACAATTTATAAATGTCACAAAGTAAAACTATGGAACATCATTGGCGACTGAATTTGCCTTCTAATATTTACTTCAAAGAGAGATGTGGCGATACATGCGACACAGTACATAGTATAAATGATATAGATATAGATACGATCCTTTTTATATTCTAAACTAAGCTGAGTGCACAACCTGTAAGGGAGCATATCACATTTGAGACATTGTACATAGAAATCTGTAGACGAATGTATACGACTATGTATGCAGTATGTAGAACACCTGCTGAAATGTTTTTCAGAGGATATATAGGAAATTTTTAATTTTATTAATGAAAGTGAAATGAATGATTTAAAATGAATGTGCATTTGTAAAACATATAACTTTTGGTAGAGTTCGCTTGAATGCTATTCCTCCAACGGAAGAGGCAGATCCGCGTAATGCGCGGGCGGTGTCACCCCGGTGTGGAGCATGAGCTGCAGCGCGAAGGTCTTGGCGACGTGCAAGGGCGTGCGGCCGCGGTCGTCCGTGGCGCTGCGGTCGGCGCCCGCCCGCACTAGCGCCCGCGCCACGGCCTCGTTGCCCGCGGCGGCCGCGTAGTGGAGGGGCGTGCGCCCGCAGCGCGAGCGGCAGTCCACGGCCGCGCCTTCGTACAGGAGGAAGCTCGCGCAGAGGCCGCTGTGGTCGGTGTGCGCCGCCATGTGCAGCGCCGTGTAGCCGTACGGGTTCCTGGGGACGGACTTCAGTTAGGAGCTGTCACTCAGTAACAACTGTTGACTTTGAATTGCTTGTCTCGGTCACAGACAGCCACTGATCTGCACTTCCGAGTGCCGTTTGTGCTGTCAATCATCGGTGTAAATGGGGATGATATATTTAAACCATGCGGTCAGCTTGGGTTTTCTTCCCTTTTCTTTTGTGTTGTATGTTGTCGCGGAAGGACGTGTGAGTCCTCTGACCACAGACCGAAGAGCCCGCGCCTGATTTTCAACAACTTGCAATTCAGTTTAAACAAGACTGTCGCTGTTTCACCATATGCTGTTTCACCACAAATACTTCGGACGTGACAGACTGTGAACTTCAACCCCTCATGGATTCGTCCACCGCAGATTCTACTCTTGCTCCTCCTTTTACCGCACTGAGTACACATAGTATTTCATTCTATTTGTCCCATCTCTCAAAATAACATTAGCCAACGGACTAAAACAATCCGTAAACATTTCTTCGTAAAGATTGCTTTGAAAAACGATTGAAGAGGCAAGACGCGTTGAATCGATTACAGATATGTCCGATATGTAGATTATTCTTGATACGACAAACACCATTACCTCCACGACCACCACCAAATGAAGCGATCGCTGATTAGAACCGATTCAGTAAAGCAAGAGAAGAGAAAGAGGCGTCAGTCGAAGTTGATGAAAAATATGAGTTAGTCGTGATACAAACCATTCGAGAGTCTTGTGATCGAAGATTCATTCGCACCACGACGCGACTTATAGGCAACGCTGTGAGACTTCTTACCCCAACGAATACACGTCTCGTTAACTTGCAGAGGCGATTATGTCTAGATATTAGAGTGCGAATTGTTGAAGACTTTTCCAGTGATCTCACCGGTGAGCTATTCTCTTGATCGGAATGGAAGCTTCTCCACTTGACTGGGAAGAATAATCGCCCAATGACATCATGTTAGCGAAGGTCGTGGGTGTCTTTGTAATTAGAGAATATCTGTCAGCAACAGCACCATCGGTTTATCATCATTGTTGGTACATGGGCCGCTAAATTAATCCAAATATGGGGCCACGCTTCAAACATACCAGTTTAGCTACTCTTTGAAGGCATTTAAGAAGAGTATATCATGCATTTCAAACTTCCTGCTTTCAATATTCGCCTAATTTCGCCCGAAACCTGCAGAAATTCTTTCTCAAATGACAAAAATTAATTTTTTGTACAAAGCTCTCTGAAATCTGCTTCCAAAACTCACTAATAGATTGCACCACTTCCTGTGCGGCCGCGACGAAATATTTACCAATTGTCAGATTTCCAGGAATCCAATTTTTTACACAGACACGACAAGCTCGCATTGGTTGAACATCAGAGGAGCCGCGACCTTTTTTCTTGCGATCGTGCCGAGAAGCTAAGCAATACGCGTATTGGGTGCATTAAAAGTTGGTGGTACGTTGGCAGCAAGCACTTATCGTGTAGTTTCTTTAAACCATCTCTCTGACACGCAAATCGAAAAAGCAGAAAGTATGAATGACGTGAAATTCGTTAGGAGAACGTTTATTTTCGCCCTGACAGAGTTAATCCTGACAATATCTTCAATATTAATTGATTTTTATGGCAAAGAACTAATCTTTGTCAATTATGTGTCGCTTTTTCCCAGAACTCTCTCGTCTGATGAGAACACAGAAGGCTATGCATAAAACATCTCGTTGCAGTTTCTGCCAATGCTTTCCCAATCATCTAAGCAATATTTCGCAGACGCAAAATCCACACTGCTCAAGCAGTGTGTGGCGATATTCCACGGAGGAGGAGATGTACGACGATGTTGGCGAAAACGAAATCGGCGCCACAGGAGGCAGCGTCCTGGAGAACATTTAAAATCGACGCGCGAAGAATTTTCGCCCATCACGTGCACGGACAAGATGGTGCCGCCAAAGTTTATGTGGAAACGCGTTTCGAACAAGCATGTGAACTCGCAGTTATTCTCTGAAGTATTTTCAATCGTACGAGGAAGTGCGTAACGATCTAAAGACTGTGATAAATCAAAGTGTCTACATAAATGGGAAGACTGTGGACAATTTAACGCTGATCTTTTTTCGCATTTCAAGCGTTGGCAGTACAGAAGCACGCAATGCTACGTCCTAATCGTGCGTTCATTGCTTCGTAAATAAAATTTCGAAACACCACGAAAAAATTCCTAAACTTCGACCTAGTAAACGTAGCAACATCAACGTACAGAAGACAGGCATCGTTAGTCTAGGACCAAAGTAGTTACAAAGGCGACGCTGCAACCAAACGCTACGTAGACGACATGGTCCAGTATCAACGGGATATCATCAACCGCGGCACTTCGGTGCAGCGGTGAAAACGCGGAACACCACCACTTTCAAAGAAAATGACTGCCGGCGTCGCCGACCCCGTCGACGAAAATGATGCCTTCAATCTCAAAACACTGAGGTAACTTCTCGACAAAAAACAGACATGTCTCTGTGTGTATTTTTTGACAATGTATTTAAAACAAAACTTGTGATGCTACCAAAACATATAGTTTCTAAACGCATCGCGGTATTATATTGATTTGCATATTATATTGATCAATTGATTTGATGTGATCTACGTTTTAAAAACAGAACAAGATAGTTTTACACTTATTTAAGATTTCAAAATTGGAAAATGAAATTCAGTCACATTCAGTTTATTTAGAATTTTAACAGAGTGTATATGTGAGTAGAATTGCTTCTTAAGATTTTCAATACAGTTTCTCAAATCCTCAATAATTTTCTGCCCCAATAGAAAATTATGACAAGTAATTATCCCCAAGACAGGCTCTAATCAGCGGCACTTCCCTCTGAAACGCAGAGCCGAAACTGACATTTAACCACTTCAGCCATCCTGATTATACAGAGATTTGGCACTTGGATAAGTCATATGCACCGAAAGACAACATATGATTTGTTGAGATGTTTTAAAAATCCAGAAAAGAAATGTGGGAAAGTGTTTAGAAGTTGAGCATTTGAAAATCACATACAGACACGTACAATTTATGAATCTTAATTAATTCTATTTGTGATTAGAATTGCTTCAAATGGCTTTTAATAAAGTTTCTGGTACCTAATTCGCTGCCGAGTTTCATGTCGCCAGGAGATGTATCTATCAAAGCCAAATCAAAGTATACCCAGGTATAGTCCCAGAACTTAGGCGCAGTCAACGCAACTGTCTCTAAAACACACTTAACGTCGTAACTCGGACTCAATCGCTTCTTAGACGCCCGTTATATCCCCGTGTCCCGAGCCGTCCAAGACAAGACTCGTTCCTGCAGCTCACTGCTTGCGCTATTTAAAATAGAGTGAGTGCCGACTAGTGCACGAGTAGTATTTCAAACGTAGTATTTTCGTTTTAGGTAAAAATCATTGACCCCTTTTCTTCGTTTCCTAAAGTGATATTAACAAATAGATGGAAAATCGTAGATAAAGAAAGTAAAAGAAACGTAACGCATGTGCTCACAAAACTTACTATGAGTATTCGCATTTTCTATCTCGTGCATGAATAGAAGCAACCGTGTTTTGTTTATCGGAATGGAAAATCTGCCACCAAACGCTGAGTCATAATTGACGCTCCGGTGTGAACGAACCCGCGGATTTCTTCTCCGCGTCCAGCGCGGAACTTTCTGCGCCGCACCCGCTGCGGATGTTCCGCGCCGGTCTGTTGGAGCCTTTACTTACAAGTTGTTTATGGCACGAGCAACGTAGGAGCGAGTGTCGGAATTTCTACGAGTGAACGAGTGACTTTCTACCAGCCATTCCACGTGAGTAGAAGACGCACGACTCTACGTATCTCTACGACTTTCAAATTGATGTATTAAAAATACTAAATGGGTGCCTTAACCTTACAGAACGGCTACAGAACACCCAACATTCTCTGACCCTAACAAACATAAACTCGCTGACTGTTTCGTGGTTCACCTGTGTTACGGCAGTTGCGACCTGCCGCAGCGCAGCACGTAGAGCCTCTGTAGGCAATTGCGAGAACCTCACTTCTCTCTCTGAGCTCTGTCGAATATGATGAACTTAGAAGAATGTGATTGGTCAATAGTTCTGCCAAAATAATATTCTCGCAAGACTTATGGAATCGTCATTACTGCATCCGATAACGTGCAGACATTTATACATTCTGCAGTAGTCGTAGAGAAATAGATATATAAGCATGTTTTAAAATATTGCATATTTGATTTCAATTACACCATCGTGTTAGTTTTTGTTGGCTACCGTTGAAAAATGTCATTTTAGGCCACATTCAAAACGTTTCTCAGTAATTTTCGCTCTCTTTGCAACATGGCTGCCAGCGTCTGGTCTGGCTTTCCAAACAAAGAGCCCGTGTTGTGATCACGTGGTTCATGACGTAAAGTGGTTCTGTGCAGATCGAGCAATAATCGGTGCACTGGAATATTGTCGGAATAATAAGGATGACAGGGGAGAGGGGATTCTGTTATCCAATCACAGTTTCATCAAATTGTGATGATGTCACTGCAGAGTTGCCGATGCTTATTAAAGAAAAAGGACAAGCTCTAAGCTCCCGATCGGTCTCCCAGGATGAATGGTTGTGGAGAGTAGTGAACGTAAGTTGAAGCAAAGGGTGAATATATGACAAGGAAGAGGGAGGAAAGATCGCACGCAGTCCGTGGTCCGTTTGTTAGGGTACTGCTCTGGCATTCACCTGGTGTTGATCGGAGAAACAAGGGAAAATTAACGATCAGAGCAGCCGGCCGTTAGAATTCTGCTCCAGACAGCGACTGAACTCGACCTATGTATCTAGCTTGTTCCGAAAACCCTCCCGCTGTGGGGAGTGGAACCTTAGGACCTCTCGGCCAGAGGCTGTGTAGAGACATCAGCTGATGCCATAAGCCACCTGGGGGGGGGGGGGGGGCGTGGTGAGGAGAGCTGACCTGGCGTTGGCGCGGGCGCCGCCCTGCAGCAGCAGCGCCACCACGTCGGGTCGCGCTCTGTGCGCGGCCGCCAGCAGCGGCGTCCAGCGCGAGCGGCTGCGGCAGTTGGCGTCGGCGCCCTGCCGCAGCAGGCGACGCACCTCCGCCGTCCTGCACCGCACACCAACCATTTGCGCAGCTGCGAGGGAACGGTAATACGGCCGTAATTATACTCGAAAACAACTTTTACTTTCCCGTATGCGTACGTTTGTACGGAGTAATATACGTAGTATAGGGAAAGTTATCTAATGCTGCGGAAAATCGATTTCAACGGAAATACACCTTTTGGGCTCTCCTGATACCGGAAAAGTGATTTTTTTCAAAACGTCCGTCCGTCTGGCTACCGCGTGGTGAGTCGTGTGTTGATCGTTCTCTGCAAGGCTACGAGAGCTACTGTTCGCTAAGAGAGCCGCTGTTGACCATTCCCGTGGTTCTTCCACCGCCTCTAGGTACATGTCCAGTTGGCAGACCTACACCATCCTCATAGACCTTTACCAGAGTCGTTCTCAAGTAGCTCTATTAATACCTTTTTCTCTCAGCAGTTCGCCGGGCCACTCCGCCGAAGTTCCCCCCAACCTTGGAATGGGTTTCCGACTTAACAGGGCTCCCCGTGTGAAGGGTGAGAGTGGAGTTGGGAGCGAGAGGTTTTGTCTGTCACATGACATTCTTTTTATTATTATTATTATTATTATTATTATTATTATTATTATTATTATTATTATTATTATTATTATTATTAATATTATTATTATTATTATTATCATCATCATCATCATCATGTGGCATTCATGGTAGTCAGACGTGTGTAAGAGTGCTCCATATTTTTCGCCGAAAACAAAGAAAAGTGAGAGTATAATCCAAGAAATAGTTCACAAATATTATTTTGTTCCTCAAGTTGATGAAAATATATATTTTGAAGGGTACGTCAGCTATTAATTTTCTATAAAAAAACTTCAAAGGTGAGCGAGTGGCGGACATAATCTTCAATTGAGAGAAGTACGTGCCCACCCTAAGTGGAATTCCAGGGAGTTGCAAGTGCTGTGGACGAAAATACTGTTACCCAGGTGATCCCTTAAGATGGACTAGTGCTCATTGTGATGAAGAGCTAAGGGAAGATGAACTTAAATGCTATGAATGTGGCATCATGCCTCACTCTAAATGCTCCATTTCCTAAAGCACTTATCGTTGAAAATCCAAAGAGGCTAAAGCTCAATGGATATGTTCTTCCTACAGAGCGAAAAATAACAACACAAATTAATCGAGAAAAGTATCGGAGAAAATAAAAGAAATTGACTTAAATGAAGAACTGAACTGCCTAGAGGTAGGAATAACCCCCGGTCTAGTTTCGCTAGTTTCACGTGGCATCTCGAATCATCACTAGGCGAATGCCGGAGAAGAACCCTAACAAACGGGCCACCGACCGCGCAATCACCACCACCACCTCCCCCGATAAACATGCACTATTCTTATGGAACTCACAACCGTCTTTAACACGCCAACAATCACTAATCAATCAATGAATAGCTGTTTTGGTTTCCGGTCATGTCGATTTTTGGGGGTAATATCTTGGCATTAGTTGGACGGAAATTGTGCGTTTAACAGACTCAAGGATGTTTTATGTTAAAGAAACGGCCGAAATCCTGAGCCACGTTCTCAACTGGAAAACAACAACAAAGCGCCAACCAGTCTTGCCAGTCAACCAGTGAGTTAGGCTTTGAACCCCAAAGGTAGCTTCAGAGTGGAAGGAAAGGTGACACTAGGAATGGCAAGAATGAGAACTAAAATTCGTCTGCGATTTTGAATCGTGTCTTTTAAACCGGGTGACCGAAGACAACTTGGCTGTCTCTGCCGCGATCCCACCTGCCCTCTTGCGCCGCCTTAAGCAACTGCATCCCCAGAGCGTTGCGCCGCCGCAGCTCCACAGATGGCAGCAGGCGCGCTACGCACGGCTCCGGCAGAGGGCGGCAAGTGACGACGGTAGCGCGCCTCCGCGGGACGCAGAGCGTGGAAGCGGCCGCACATGGACTGGTGATGCGACCTCAGTAACGAAATATCGATGTTACCAAACATCGATGTTCAAAATTAAAATGCAGATGCTAATAATACCTAGACTAAAAACCATCGATGTTCCTTTTCGATCATTCGATCGACTATTGTTTCTTAAGTTTGGTGTTAAAGTAAAGTAGTGGTTTGTAACCTCTAGAACTAAATTCGTGCGGAATCAAATTTAATTTGACACTCGCCGTGTTTGTAAATTATAATTAATATTTAAGTCAAAACAAAGTTAAAGATAATAAAAACAAAGGAGAAAACAGGCTAACAGTCTGAGCGCCCAGAGCATCTCAAAGAATGTCTTCAGTTCGCCAAATTAGGGTAGGGAAGGAGTGGCAGGCCATCTAGGTCGATACATTGACCCCATCTCTATGTGCGAAATACGACATCAAAGTCAACTCGGCGTGCAATGGTTTGTTTGATGAAGGTAGTATGAAAAGCGTTCATTTGGTACGAAAAAATAAACTAACAATTACAATAAATTGTTATTTCATATTATAACTTTTACAATGCTGTGAATGGTATTTGAGTCGTTTAGTATGATGTTACCCAACCTTCTTTGGCGGGATCACACACTCGTGTATGGTACTCGAGAGATCGCGGAGCGCGGGTTGTGCACCACTGTACACAGAGCGCCCAGGATTGTCATGGGTATGTTAATGGCTCTGTGGTGCTCTGCAGTTCTGAGTTTGAAATAGTGTCTCGTCAAAGGAAATTATGCCCCTGGAAGGAATGTTCTCATTTTTTTAGTTTACAAAGGACGTAAAAAGAAGTTGAGTATCTGCTGCAAGCAGAATTTCTTCCCACGAGAATGTCCATTGACACAGAGGTAAGCGGTAAAATGTCCTTGTCATATTAATATTGTCCTTTATTCTCTTCTCGAATAAAATATCTATTTTTAACGTATAATTTATGATTCATTTCAGATTTAGCATTTTTCCGGAACACGAATGTATGTGTGTGTTGTCTAGTTTGGAAAAGTTGAGAGTAATTTAAATTTGTTTATACTGTAACGAATATTGCATCACCTGCCGGATTCGCTGCGCGTGTATTGCGTCATCTGCCGGCGCCCCTTCCCTTCCCCCCGAACTGGACGGTTCCGGACTATTCGCGAGCCGCGGGGAAAGGTGGAGAATGTGCCGGGTGTATCGAGACGAGCGCCGGCCAGGTATAAATGCGCCGCTGCCGGCGGCCACGAGTCAATAGAGGAGTCAATAGAAGTCAGTGAGTAGCAGAGTAGTGATTAGTAGCAGTCAGTCAGTAAGAAGCAGGGTAGGGAAACTTGGCGGTCTAAACGGGGTAATGATTTTTGCGTCATCTACAACAGTGAGCCGAACTAAACGTGTGACGTCATGCAATTCAAAAAGCTGCCAATGTAGGCGGTGTTTGTTTTTCGTTACGTGCAGCCTGCAAGCAGGTAGGTGCTCTTTTTTATCGAATTCTTTCAGCATTTTGTTAGTATGTAGAATATCATGCATTGCATGCATGCAAGTTCAGTGAATTGTGTCGTTATATTTGTTTGTCATGTCTGTAACTTTGTTTTCAGTATTTTGGAAGATAATATTAAGAAAACTGGTGCTAGACAAGTACATTGCTAGGATTTTCGCCCTACCAGCAGTGGCGGTATTTATAATTCATTTTGAAATTTTGTTGCATAATTATAATTGATTATTTCATTTGTGAACATTTACACCGTGCAAAATAGTCTTAAAAATCCGTAAATCCATGTGGTATAACCTAACCTATACATGTCATTTATTCTGTTGTATTTGTTTATAAGTATTATAATTATATTATTTCGTATGGTATTGGACAAGTTTTGTAATATGTCCATTGTATATACGTATATCCATTGTTTGCGATACCCTGGTATTCAAAATGTCTCATTTTCAAATATACATAATTCAATATTGTTTGCATTTCTAGAGTGTGTACACTCTCATTAGTGTATGATGAAAATGTAATTAAATTTATTTGCTTAGGTGTACGAGTTATGTTTCCATTCTGGAGGTGATCTTAGAGTTGCAGTATGATAACTGACAAGATATAAACGAATTTGACTTCACTAACATTAGAAGATGGAATTGTAACAACAGTGTTTTCTACGAGCCCAGCCCTCTTGTCTTCTAATAGAACATTTCAAGAAAATCTTATTACAAAGTGTGCCAGTGAAATCTGTTTTTTCCTTGATGCTGCACGTGCTGCTAGTCTCGATATTGTAGACAAATATATTATTTCAGCAATATACATTTCAAATAATAATTGCCTTGTTTAGAAAAACTTGCCTAACTGGAAATATTTTAATAAATAATCAAAACAATTTTGAATGTGAACAATCAAAAAAATTGGTTTTCGAATGTTTAATAAAAGAACTGTGAATAATAAACAATACACTCTGAATAACTAACGTTTATTTTAAAAATATTAAGATAGGTATGATACTTTTTTGGATATTTCACATACTTCAGTGCTACAAAAGGTTAATATATTAGAGATGATTTTTAATTAAATGTAGCCAAATTTGAATTGGCAAATGAAACATCTGAACAATAAATCCTGTAATAATATTATTGATAATTATAGTAAAAATTTAATCCAATTTTTCTACATACACCGTCAAAATTCTGTCATCCGTAACAATTCAGTATTGTTCTGCCCATGTGTAGGTTTCAATGAGGATAGTTTATATGTGGACTTTGTGGAAATATTGTCATGATGTGCAGTAACCAATCAGATAGCTATAGAAAATAAAAAAAATCTTGTATTGCAACCTAAACAGAAGAAATCTGTGCCAATTGTTTATTTTAAAGTTAAGATTGCCTAAAACTTGGGAGAAACAGGCCAAATTAGAATTGTTATATCTTCCACAAATTTTCATTTCATAAAAGATTTTTTTGTAAACAATGAAAATTTCCTCTTTAATCCCAGAACACTAAGCATATGTACTGGTATGTTATTACTAACTACAAGACGAATACTTGCCAAACATAAAACTAGTATAATTTATAAATTTGTTTTGTTTTCCTTGGTTTTCAAAGACTTACCCAAAATAGTCACAATACCAATAATTGATATTGTATCAAAATTACAATTCTATTTTTGGCTATAAAATGTCACCAAAAATTAAGGCTGATATTATTTCAATCATGATTTATATCAAATGATATTTTTAAAAAAATCATTGATTTAAGTTATTTTTTCAAATATTACAAATAATAAAATTTAAGTTATAGAGATTAAGTCTTAAATCAATTACACAGTTTATACAAAGAATATATTTCTTATAAACTTGTTCACATAATTGAAGAATTTCGAGAAAAAAATACAATGTAATATACATTAAAATGAGCATGCTGATGAAATGAACAATAAGCATTTTGTAGTAGTTATTTACTAATGGACTTGGATGTTATAATAGTTTTTATCCAGCATTTCATTGACTGTAGATAATGGCAAATTTAGGAACAATACTCCGAGCTAGTTTAAGGAAAAACGCGTTAAATCTTCAAGTATATTTATAATTCTAGATTTGGAGTAAAATGTTTGCTAATGCCACATAAAATATAACATCTTAGAGAAGATGAGCATTAATAAAAATGAAATTTTATTGATACTTAAGAAAAAAATAATATTGTTAAAACTAACAAAAACAGTATTTAATCTTACCAATTTTAATAATATTAACTTTTTTCCTTGTGTATATTGATAAAATACTATTTAAGTATTAAGGAACAGGACAACTATGAAATAGAATTTAATATTTCAAAAACTGTCTAATATTGTTGTAAGTTTTTTATGAAATAAGTTTTTTAACAGTAAGAGGTTTTTTGATTCAGGTAATATTAGAGAAGAGATGGTAACATTTTTTTGGACAAAGAATGCTTTTTTTCTGACCCATGCTAACAGGTGATGCTACAAGCGTATTCGATAATGTGAACACATGAGAAGTGATGAAACTATAAGTACTCACATTTAAAGATTTTGTAAGTTAGGGCGGTATTGCTCCAGACCCCTCAAATGTATAGTATCTATGTGAAAAAAAGAACTAAAACAAACAATAAGGAAATTATCAATTTTAAACTTCATGGTTTCACTTTTTTCTGCTTTTAAAGTAATTAAGGATAAATAAATCACTTTCCAATTTTGGTTTTAAGTAAACACATCTAATACAATATTTAAAAATATTATTTAAATCAAGTTAATCTGAATCATAAGAAAAGCAGATAATACTCTTGGATATTCCTTACACGCACCACAATTAATTCGCACAACCTTACTTTGAAACTGCGTGCCAAAACGCAACAGCTGCGCTATCTGCACCAGGTCCGGCACTGAGGAAACAAACTTAGTCCCCCGCCTTCTAACTTTGAGTGAACCGGCCCTGGTAAGTAGTTAGTGTAAGTTGGTGTGTCAGAGTAAGTCAGTGTATGCAATCAGTGGATAAGCAGTCAGTCCGTTGCTGATTAATTCATTAAAGACTGACAGAAAACATTACTCGTGCAGAATGTTTATAAAAAGGGAAACTACAAGATGATGTGCAATTGTTGGAAGTGTGTTTAGGATATGTATATTTAATGAAGGATGAGTAAATGAAGGTAGTTTTTAAATAATCAAGTTAAGTTGCATGTGATTTGAATTTTGGACATCATTAAAAAATTTATCACATTAAAATCTCGATAGACCTTATTTGAAGTCATCTTATAGTGCCTTCCTTTGGCGTGGTGCTTGTGAATTTAATAAATTCTGACAATGTTAGTTTGTTCTGTACGGTATTGAACACCGGCATTCACATAAAAATGTGACATGTGTGAGTGAAAAAAGTTGACAACTGTGATATATTTGCACTATCGTGCCCTACAATGTTATCATGCATTTGTAGTTCATCAAATATTAATCATTGCTATAGTTTTGAATTCATTTATATTTTATTTATTTGCAAATAATATATTACTAGTTAAAAAACATTGTACTTACATAATTTTTGAAAGTGAATTTGTGAAAATTCATTCTCCTTATTATTGTAATATTTCATGTTCTGAACATAATTATATCTAAAACTTGCATGGCAACTTGCATGCCTAGCATGGCAAACATTATTCAATTTCATTTAGTTATATCTCTTCCCCATCATTTTAAAATTATTATTAATTTAAATATTTCAGCTTTATAACCTGACACCCAAGTTAATGAATTAACTTATTTTCAATTTCAGTATAAGAATTAATTTTAATAATTGTTGAAAGTCATTGTATCATTGTGCTAATGATTGCAGGATAATTGTTGAATAAAACCATGTTAAAAAACAATTTTTCAATCCTTACGTTACTAGAAAACATTAGTCAATACTTAAGCATTGTGGCAATGTACTGACTGTATTAATCTTTTTTGTTTGTTTGTAAAGCTCATGTTGTAAAGCTAAAGTTGTGTTCATGTAATTGCATAGTTTTTGTAGCTGTTATCTCTCACAAAGTTGAAATATGTCCTAGAGCAAAATATTAGTTTGATATACAAAACTTTTTACATATAATGAATATTTTGTGTATTCTAGATATTTGGGGCATTTAGTTCTGTTTATTGCACAATTTTCCATTTTTTGTACAAATAACATTTATTTTTTGTAGCATAAAGTTTCATGGTTCAGGCTGGGATAGAAAACTCATAGCTACAATGAGCAATGTAACGTTTTTATGGAATAAAGTTTTTTTAGAATGAGTAAATTACAAAATGCGAAGATGATTCAGAATACATTCACTGTGTTCTTGTCTTCAAGAAATATATTTAGAATCAACTTGTTAAAATACAAATGTGTGCCGAACACATGATGTCAAAAGATCTTTTTCAAAATATGAGGCAATACTGTGCGATAGTGCTTCTTCAGGACAGAAACTTTTAATGAACTTTTTGGACAAGAAACAAGTTTTGATTAGGTTGTCACTATTGAAATTATATTTCTAATATTTTTCATTTTTTAATGAGGAACAAACACACTTAAATAAATACAAATTTATTTCTTAATTTTGTTCAATGAAGGTTTATAATATTTCAGAGATTCAGTTTCTCTCATCAAGTGTAACTGAAAGTGTATTTACAAAATTAGTTGCCAAAGAGGAGCAAAATTGGTATTTACAATATTGGATAAATTAAGGAGGAACATGAAAATTACTAAAGTTCAAAAATAAATTACATTGTACCAACTTCAATGTGAAAGCTCACCTCTTATTCTATACTTCAAAATATTAAAAACCAATTCGATTATATAATAAAAAAAGTTTTGCGTTGTGTTTTTTGGATGCTGTTAAGTTTCAATTGTGACAGTCGTGCAAATTTCATGGACTTTGCATTGTGTAATGTTTGTTTTTATAGTAGGCGTGTGCAGATTAAAATGACTGGCAATGTGTACACTACTTGTGGGCCTCATTGCAATTAACAATTTTATTTACATATTTTTATTTTTTTGTTAAACAGCTCTCTCACTGACCCACTTTTTAAAACTATTTTCATACTATCGTCATGTTCCCTCATTATCTGTCAAACTCATTATTCTAACTTTTTTACTTAATTATTAATTTAATTTTTGTAAAACAACCTTTTTTGACTATTTGTTCGTATTTCAATTATTTATTGGAATTATTATTCGGATAAATATGTAAGCAAGCTATTGTTTTCACTTCTGAAAACCACATTTAGAATTGCATGGTTGTAATTTGAAATTTGGAGCTTCATCTAAGAAAATATGAAATTTTCTTTCTTTGATAGTTTGAGTTTTACTCTACGTGATTGAGTTTTAATTTACAGAACAATTTGATAGCTCTTATTTTATACCTTTAAAATACTGTCACTTTCAGAATTTACTAAGGATTAACAATTTTTATATTGGCAAACTGTATATAATTGGTATCCCACGTAACAATGCAACTTCATGCTGGGAGGTAAGAATTTTGTTTCTATTATAGGTATTATAGAAAATTCGAAACAATAAACTTTTGAAGACTGCTGGCTTTGATTTTGTCATTGATTTTTATTTAAAAAATCATAAATATAAATTTTTTTCCAGTTTCAGGGAACATGTCCCAGAGCCAACATTTACCTACTATACAATAACTAAATTTCCGTAAGAAGAAATGGAAATTGGATTTAGCCCTCTTGTGTTAAAATTTATTTACAATGGGTTATTTTAATAAAACTTTATAATTTGGAAACAATTATAGTTTCGGATTGATGTTAAAACATTGTCACAATTACTGCAGTTATAAAAGCTATTTTCCTTTATTATTTCTTCTTTAAAAATACTTGCATTGTTTCCTGACTCACTATTTTTGGACAATGAAACTTATTTAACTAGACTAATTTGCACTTTGTTGAACATAGACCTGCAAATAATAATTAGAAGTTCAATAAAATAACTAATGGATTTTAATTTGACCTTTTGATCATATTCCATATTCTAAAGGAGTAACCACTGCGTGCTATATTTTTATTACATGAGGCTATGTGTTTCTTTCAAAATGTGAATGTGCACACATGTCTGGCTTTTACTATGTGAGCAAATTCATAGCATTCTCAGATGCAAAACTGGTGTCTCACTTTTCAGGATCTCTTAGACCTGAGATAACTTAATTAAATTTGGCTTCATTGCAATGTTTAGTTTTTTTGTGATCTCTGGCACTTATGAGCACACTTGTTGCTGAGAAATGTTCATTATGAAAATGTATAAAAATATAATGTAAATAATTATTTAAAATACAATGTAGCATTTGTAAATATATCCATTATGACAAATACTGTCACATTTGTTCATTTTCCACTTTGTGTTTTTCATGCCTGCAAAACATTTATCTGATTAATGTGATTGAGTTGCATTGTATTAACTTATTCAGACCCTTGTTACACTGAAGTCATTTGAAATTTGCTGCACACAGCTACCTATAAGTAAAGATTAAAACTAATAAATTAGTTTCATGAAATGTAAAAAACGTAAACTTTCATATATTTATGGGTGCCACAAGTTGCAAATGATTTGAGTGAAACGAGGAACCAAATAATACAAAGTAATGAATTAACAACAATAATTTTTTAAATTGAGTTTTGCTTAATTTTGTTTTATTTTTTCTTGGGTAGGGAACTTGAGATTCCAGTACTTACTATTAAATGTTAGTAACGAAAATATTTGGAAAAATAATATGAAATTATTTGAGATTTAATCTTAATGTATTGTATCTAATTCTATTCGGCAACTACTTTTAGTGTTTCACATTTTTGCATATTGTTTTTATTTTTTTAAATTTAATGTGACAATTTCTGGAGTTAAATTTACAATTTAAAGGTACAGTTATAAAACAGGGCAAAACTCCAAGCAAACAGTGTGTTGATGTTTGTGTGTTGTTTTTTCAGTGTGTTGATTTGGCGGGAAGTATGAATCATTTTAAACTATACGCGGAACTGAAAACATTGATTATCAGTCTCGTTTTCTTTCAGTCAATATTTGGATACAACACGGCTGGCTTTTGTCCACCGTGAATAACGACTCTCTGACCTTATTGAACCGCGATGCGTAGTCAGGAAATAACACTAAGCTGTTCGGGTGATACGTTGCCTAAGGTCGGGATTTTCAGGAAATGAGCGATGATGTCTCCTGGCTGTGAACCTTGGTAGTGACAGAAAGTGTTTACACTCACTCAATTCGCATACATATTTAGAGTAATATTAAATAATATAAACAAAATTCTTATTTATTTTAAATTATAATATTGTATGAATGATGAAAAGATAGTCGCAATAACAGCAATGAAGATGCTGTAGTTTCTATTCCAAATATTGAAATAATTCAATTTAAAACATTTAAACAAAAATGCTCGATATTTTCCCCATCCATCGGTTATCGATTTTAAAACTTCTTCTGAAATATTTTTAGGTTAGGACATGGTCATCCAATATTCATTACTCGTTTCTCTTCTTCATAAGAAAGTGAAGAAGCAATTATTTAAAAACTTTTCTACCTCTTTGCATATCCGAATAGCACTAATTTTATGACTATGATGTAGCGCTAAAGGCTACAATGCGCAACGGACAATATCTCAATAACGGACGCTCGCTCACTAGTAGCAGGCCGTTCAATCGAGATTCAACGCCTTCGCACACTTCATAGTTAAGTGCGGGACGTCACGAACATGCGCCACATGATGAGTTCTGAACAAGTTGAAGTTCGCCGAGGGGTGAACTACGCTCGGACACCACGTGCGTTGCATGGATATGCTGAAGCCGATCTAAGACGCCGGTCGCTCGAGAACCGAATAAATAAAAAATCTAAATAAACTTAAAGGGGAAAAAATGATTTTTAAATTTTTTTTTGGGCGTTGACACATGACTTGCAAACCTAAAGAAAACGCCATTGCAAATGAGGTTGGAGAACAAAAGGAAGGTGACTAAAATACAACATTATTACGTTCATTATTATGAACTGTCCTAGCTTTCTAGCGAGTACCACTCATTTTTCATAAATACACTTCACATAAGTAGCAAGAGAAACGACTCAATCAACTATTTAGAACTAATCGTACACAGCACGGGCGCAGCGATTACGCGGGCATAAGGCAACGCCCCTACACCTTCGTTATCACAACGAACAGTGATGAGAGAGGCGTAGTACCTTGAACGGCTCTGGGCGCCTCGGAGGCGCCGAGCGTCACTTGCAGGGCCGCCTCGGCCTCGCGGCGCGGGCTCTGCAGCCGCCAGGCCGCCAGCGCGTCCTTCTTGTAGATGAACTCGGTGTCTAGGACCACCTGCAGGCAGACACCATTACGAGCACGGGGCTTGTTAATTCCTTTTGTGTTTGTAATTCAGTCTCAGCATCCGGTGGTAAAATATTTGGCCAACCGTTGCCGGAGGAATACCAACGGTCGAGGCTGTTTATGTACTATTAAGGAGGCTGGACATAAGTACATAACTGAGAAATTTTACAACTGTCACCCGTGACATTATTAAAGACACACTTCGCATCCTTTTGCAATACAAGTTTAGTGATTTCAATTATGAAGATTGATTTGCCTGGCCTTCCTGATCCACACAACGCTCCTTTATCATTGAACAATTTATACGCACACACCAACACAAACAGGCTAGCGTATCGAAACAAAAACATGTAATGCTGCGCAGTCAATACCGTCAGTACATTTAAGGGACTAATGACTGTGGCGTATTGAATAAGGCTCGGACTTTTAGGTTAATACATATTTTCCCCTTTAATCCTGAGCGTTGAAAGCTACATGGTAATTTAAGTGACACCGCATGGTTCCCAAATACAAAATTGTATATCAACTAAAAACAAATATTTTGATTAGGTTACATAAAAATAAATATTTTCGTCGAAACAAATATTATTACATTTTCACTTAATTCTATATGAATAAATGAATATTTTGGGAATTTTTAAGTTTAATACTTTGGTGTTTGGGAATATATTGTGAAAGACATGCCAGTTTGGAATGCAGTTGTTAGTCACACCACTTATTACTTTGGTAGTTTCTCGCGTGACTGGAGTAAGTCTGATTCACGACTTGTCAAAACGTCTGAGGGCAATTTCTAACACTACTCTCGATTCAGACAATGCACTCCATGTATTTATTACATGACCAGCTACCTTTTTTTCCTAAGAATGCTCAAAAGAAATGTGCAGAGTGATAAAGACGATGACGTAACGTTTTACATCCACGCTTCTCTCGATCTTAATTACTGGTTTTTATAAGGGTAAAATAGATATTTTGGTCGTTTTAACACATATTTTACACGTTTAAAGCGCAAAAAGCTAATATTTCCAGTACTTTATCACCTAAGTCCGAGCCCTAAAATGCCCATAGTTGAGGCGCCGGGAAACAAGAAACAATCAATGAATGAATCCCAGCATGGCGCTGAACTTTCCTTTCCAGACGCTTTGGTTGTGTCACCTGCAAGCTCGCCTCCAGCGCGTGGCTGTCGCCCCCCACGTCCAGCGCCACTTGCAATGCAGCCTCGCTCGTCGCCGGCGCCTCCGCCCCCTGCGGCACACGCCGCTCACTCACAGGACGCCCGTTGACGAGAGGCTAGAGGCATAGATGAAGAGACCTCAGTGGCGGGTGCACAACAAACCTCCATCAATACTTTTGAAATAAAGTTAAAAAAATAATTATTAGCATGACGGAGACACACACTCTCTCTCTCTCTCTCTCTCTCTCTCACACACACACACACACACACAAACATATGAACTCAACAGGAACTGGATTTCACTCTCACCCGGGAGCGGTAGAACAAAAATGTCTGCTCTTTCCGCAGGTTGCGGGAGAAACGTCACGACATTTATTGTGTTTTGATGTTACTCCCGCAACCTGGGGCAAGGATGGGATCCAATTCCTGCTCCTGCTGAAAGTCATCATTCAAATGAAATGAAGTCCAATCTGAATGCTTTACTTTTTTTTGTAAAAAACAGAAACAATAACCAACATTTATTTTTTCAAAACCAACTATACAATCAAAAAAACAATAAACAAGACAATGCTTGATTGATCCAAGGTCTTCTTTGCCCGCCATCTAGCACGGTCGCTGGTCGGGAAGGCGGACACGGTGAAGGACCCAGGTCGGTACGGGGGGCCCAGGTAGACGACACGCACCGTCTCCTTCGCTATAGGCGCGGGAGGCGCCTCCATGGCCGCGCCGAAGGGGCGTTAGAATCACGCAACGGCACGGCCAGCACAACAGGCGCGCGACTCCCCCGTCACAGTGAGTCGCGACTGAACTCATTGCACTTCACTCCTCTAACTCCTACCACTCATTAACTGATTCAGCGCGATCGACTTGCGACCATCCGCCCGACCCTCTCGCTCCCTCCACTGTCCCCTCATACCCCCGCCGCACTTCCCTACTACACCTCCCCGCCACCGTTCCGGCTTGCCCACAAAGCGCTGACATAGATGTCATTAACGTCCTCTCGTCGATATAAAAATATATATATATATAATATATATGAATATATATATATATATACTATATTTATAATATAATATATATATCAACACCGTAAGCGGGTTATCAAGATTTTGTGCAAGATAAAAATTAGGGAAGCAGGATCTTCAGGGGTGTGAGAAGGTTTGAACCGCTTGACAAAATAAAATCACACAGATTGCACACAAACGAGAGCGTATAATTTACATCATAAACTTTTAGTGGCAATAAAGTTAATTGACAGAAACCAAGAATATAGAATCACATTTTCAAAGAATAATCAAAACACAGATAGAAAAACCTTTACCAACACACACTCATGTGAATGAACACATAATTTACTTTCAAAATTGATACTTTGAAATAACTACCCTAATCTCTTAACTGGAAATTTCCTGTGGAAATTAAATTCATATGCTAAATTTGTGCTTCATTCTAATTACATTGAAACGGAATCAAAAATTCAATTTACAATCTCCTGCTTAAAAATATTACATGTAAAAACAGAAATGTGTGCAAGTGCACATACTCTATTTACAATTTAATGCAATGTCTGAAAATGGCAGAATAATAAATGTCCAAACGATAGAATGTTTTAAATGCAGGCAATGACTCAACAATGTCCTCCTACCTATACTGCAATTGTTGCTAGCCGTGTCTCTCAAATTCTAACACTTTCCATTACTACGTCTTTTTCCCTGCCGACGTGAATTGACCTATTTTCCGCGCACTAAAATGTTACCTGTGGACTTCCCACTTTTTGGCCTTGAAGTCGTGCTCTGGTCGGCTGCGTCGATCGGTCGCGCTGCCGTTTCGTCCCAGCTTCTGCGTCGTAAAGAACGGATTCGCGCCTGCCGTCTGCGTTGCCTTCTTGACGTCCTCTTCCGTTCCTCTTCCATCCACGCTTCCGTCTTCTTCCTCGTTGCGCCTGTGTCCGTCCGTTATCTTCCACCTCTCTGCTACCGGCGCCTCTACTACGCCTAACGTTGCGAAAATGTTCCCTTGCACTTTACCGAATACTCGTGCAAGTTCCTCGCTTCGTCGCTACTTTTACTTGCTAAGCACAAACTTTTTAATGTTTCCTTCACAACGGGTAACTTCGTGTTATTAATTGAAGAAACCACTACTTAAATCTGCCACTAATCTCGCTCGGACGACTAACTAGAACATTCTGCTTCGACGCGAATACATCTACCTAGTAGTCGTTGCAGCGGCAAAACAATAGCTCTAGATGTTAACGAAATGTTGACTCGGCGAACGTAGATCAAAAGAGCAGCTGCTTACTCGCCGCGTATGGCCAAGGAAAAGAGGCTTCCGCTGCGGGTTCGCCGTATTTATCCGCGCGACGCCTGGGGAATTCTCCGGTGTGGGGCTGCTTCCCCTCTCAACGCCTTCACAAGAAATACATTGCTAGTAGTTTGCTGTTTCGTTTTAGGTATGGGCCACGGATACCAGGCCGCGCGTTTAAGGTACCTTTGCTACGCGTCTGTTTATCCTCGCTGCCTCCGTAGTGTTCACAACATGATCGGTGGTTTATGGTTGCACAATCCGATAACGCCACCAATATTATATATATATATATATATATATATATTGACTAGTAGTGTCTAGACCGCTAGTGTAAATCCGCAGAAATGATGCTCTTACGAGCTTTATAATACCTCTTAGGGGAGTGGGATCTTTTGGAGATGATGAGAAGAAATCCAAACACGGGTACATATACAATTAAACTGGGTTTAATGTATTGGAAGCCTCAGTTGAATACAACGTACAAACAAAAAAAAATCACAGTACCACAAAAAATGGTATCTTTCTTTTAATATCGCATTGAATTTTTATTCACCTCTATGTGCACTTACTTTATTTTCTGGAAATTCTCGTTTTTTAACTTGGGAAATTACTTCAATTTCTGTTCCAACTAACTGATGACACTGACTTCTGATTGCATTTAAGCTAACTAAATTTAATTATGTGTAAAATGACCTTACACTACAAATACAATTAGTGTTAAGTTGAATAACAGTAGTTAAATACATAAATTTCTCACAGTTCTGCAGGCAAACATGAGAGAATATTCGTTTTCATTGTATCACTTGTATTTTACGAGATATTAATATAAAGTATTTTTTTCAAATGAAACTACATATTTTTTAGTCTATTATGACGAGTGTAAAAGACTAATTCCATGATTAAGATATTGTCCTATATTAAACATTTTGTTGAGTAATTTAGATATTTTGCGACTTGGAGTGACGTAGTTGTAGTCAACACTACCTAGACATACTAAGCCTGAGCAGTCATTCAAGACACCGACCTCAGTTCAGTGCTGTGGCCCTACCCGACGACACGAAGCCTGCAGCACCCACGGGGCAGCGGTTGACGCCAAATATACGCGTCGGCGCCCCTCAATTTATACGATGCCAAACTTAAGCATTTCAAGGGTTTATCCGCGGCCACTTCGTCAGTTGTCTCTCCTGGCACCATCACCACACACTTTGGTGTCTCAAAACCTTCTTGCTTGCCCGCCAGCCTCGCTTTCTCCTCTACGCGCGACACCATCACCTCAGGTAGGGGCGGCATCCCCTACTCTGCTCTCAAGGAGATGCGACGGCAGCGCTCGCCTAGTAAACGGACGAGGCGCGTCGTTCGGTTACAATTTATATATGTGTATATATATATATATATATATATATATATATATATAAACTAATGCTTATAGCTCGTCGACGTCAGACCGAATGCTCAGTTCGAGCTTTGAAATCTCAGGGGGCAGGATCTTTGGGGTATGAGAGTTTTACTCCAAGACACAGAATTAGGGAAATCAGTGCTAATATTCTTTCTATAATGTTACCATAAACAACAAGCAGTGAACAAATACAAATAAGACATACAAATTCTATACAGAATCAAATTAGCCTTTTCAACACTGAAAAATTTACACACTTCAACGTTAAACTAAGTATTCCCTTCTTATTCAATTCCCTTTTCAAAATGCCCGTGCACGGTAATTACTGCTTGGCCAGCACCGTTGGAAAAGACACAAATGTTAATTTTACTTATCTCAATTATTACAACACACACAGAAACTATTTATATTATAACACCATTCCTTTGGCGTAAAAGACTAGCAACCATTTACCATAATGACTTATAATGACCAAACTGACCGTACAATTGTTTACAATTAATTCCTTTGGGAATATCTTACGTGAATGAAAATGAATTGCACGGCTATATACACAACTTTTCTTGCTAACATTAAACACAAATGAAAATGTATTACATCGGCTTACAAGGTTCCCCTTTCCGGATATTTGTCGTGAAACAGTTCGTAACAAAATCTAGGTGATTACGAAAATTTTGAATTGCGCTCTTCTGCCGTTGCCCTCGCGTTTGCAGTTCTGCCTGCTGAATACGCCCAAAACACACCCAAAATTTGTTACGTTTGCAACGGCGCTCGCAATCGCCGCTTGCGCCAACCTTGCTTTTCCGACGCGCCTGACCCTGCTTCAGATTCCGGCCGCACCGTCGCTCCTCTTCCGTCTAGATATACATGAAGCCGCATGAACACCTTTGTCTTCGTCTTCCTGCCCGCAGAATCGGCGCCTACGCTTCGTTCTTCGCGCCGGGCACCCCACGCCGTCTACTTCAATCTTCGCTACTCTTGCCCTCTCGCACGCCGACACGTGATACACAGTCCTGACGCGTATTACAAGCGGCGTAGTTTCGGCGTTTTTCAACACCTAACGTGTGTTGCGGAATTCAAAGTCTTATGACGCCCTTATGATAATTAATGTCCGGTTCTCGCGACGACTAATATTCTTTCTAACTCTTCTACAATTTCCCCAGTTCAAGTAATTGTCGAACTAATGTTGACTATTACTTAACTTTGCTGCTCTACAACACATTTCTACACTCCTCCTCTCTGATACAAATGACCAAATGTCGACTACGCCCTATCGACCACACTCTCCACACACAGCTGCTCCCATCGGAAGTCCGTCTAAGTCGTGCCGCGAGCTACAGTTAAAATATCGCGCTGTTACGTTAATTATTTGGCACGCATGTGTCACGGGCACCCGTCTTGGCTTCACCGAAAAATCGTGAGTGTTGTGGGGTTTCTGAGCTCATGTCAAACGCCACAATATAGTCTGACGAAAGCCCCTGCTAGTAATTCGCCTGTTGGGGACTTCGCAGATATCGTGCTCTTGCGAGCTTGTAATATCTAATGGAAGTGGGATCTTAGGGGAGTTGAAAGCAAATCCAAAAACAAGAACAAATAAATCAGTTAAGCAGGGTTTAATATTCTTAAAACCCTCTAGTTGCTTACAGAATCACACCAAAATCAAAATGAAATACAATAGAACAAAAATTGAAACTCTCTCTCAATGAAACATGAATTAATCATAAAAAATCTTTGCACAAATGATCCCTTGGAATTCTCATTGTTACTCTTACTAATCAATTTTGCTACATTTCCTATTTACATTAACCAATGACACAATTTAACACTCCACTTAAATAAATTTGATACAAAACAACGTGCGCAGATGCACATTTCTCTCTACAAAAATTTCTCTGTGGCCGCGAAAAACATGAATTAATATTGATCTTTTTTCAACACTGCCCTTCCGCGTAGTCTTCCGATCTTATTCTCCCGGCTCCTTTCGTCCTCGTTTGTGTTTACGCCCGCGAGCGAATGCTCGCACCGCAATGAGTAACGTAGGCGTATTATGTAGCCGTCTATTCTATTCAACCATCAAGGCGATTTCGCAAAGAAGATAATCCAGGTGCCAATCCTGAAATTCTACGCGGTGTGAAGAAGCCCTCGATTTAGAAACGGGAAACGCGTGCATAGGTGACACGCTTACTTAGCGGTCCGATAGAATTGGACTGCTAGACGAGGGGATGGAGGAGGAACGTGATGAAAAATGGTGCGACGTGAGCCCTAGCAGGCAGAGCAAAAGCCAGCAGTGCCGAGAGAACTCGATGAATTACGACCCGCCATCATCATCTTCTTCACATTCGCTCAAATCGCTGCGACTCAAACCCCAGAACAGGCGGTTTCCGGGCGACGTCTGTTAAGGGAGAAAGCGGCATGGAAGAGCAATGGAAATAACGCTTGCGACTAAGAGCACATCGGTGGATCCAGCCGAGGAGCAGCGCATTTGGGTTGGGCGGAGATCCCGAGTTGAGGGGGTGTTGAGGGGCCAGCCGCGCCGAGCCTGCGCGCCTGGCGACGCTGTAGGTGGCAGAGCCAGCGCGGGAGCCCTGCAGTATTCACTCCCCCACTAGCAGAGTTAGTTCACCTCACTTCCATTGCAGAAGCGTGAGGACCGGTGCGTGAGAAGTCTTCAAAGATTACATTGTGTAAATTATTAACCAATAGGCAAAAAAAAACAAGAACTAAAGAACGATTTTTTAAAATACTCAATTAAATGTTTCAAAGTGAAACCAATGTTAAATTGAGGTAATTATTGTAAATATGCTTAAGATATTAATTCTTTTCAAAGCTCAGTTTTAATTGTAAATAGATCGAGAACCTTGAGAAATAATCTTGTAAACTTGATTTCGCCTAAAACTAAGCACAGGCAACAATAAAATTTGTACTAGATGGTTGTCTAGATAAAGAGTTAATGCATAAAAATGTTTTCTAAAAATAAATATTCATTAATGTGACAGTTATAATTCAACCCAATGCCAGTGACGAATACAAGATTCGTGTTCAATTTATAAATTCTATGTAACAGAATTGAACCTTTTTCTTTGTTTTTAAAGTGAAGAATATATGATTTTGTGTCACGGATTCACACTCTTTAATTGCTTTGTCGCAAACTTGTTTGTGTGCTCCAAAACTCACTTTCGTATAGAAAATATTCGAATGATAATTACAAAGAACCAACTTAAATTCAAAATTTTGAAAAAGATGGTAATATTTTGACATTCGTATATACGAAATGTGTTAAAGATCTAATTTGGAGAATTCGATTACATAAACAAAGAAATTACTTGTTTCATTATTAAAGGACCAGGCAAGATAAAAAATAAACTTTTGCAATTTCCAAATTGCCAGAGAGTTTAATGAAAATACATATGTCGTATTATTAAACGAACATTTCTACATTCAAGGAAAAAATAAAGAAGAAATTGGAGCTCTTTTTGGGAAACCTACTTTTTTAAAAATCGTCACCAATTAAGTAAAAATTCGCAAAACTTTATTTTAAAAATTTATAACATTTTTAGTGAATTAATTTTGAAGAACTTATTTCAAAAAGAAAAAAATTCTGTCATATAGTTGGAGAACATCGAAAAAATGTAACTTGTGAAATTTTTAAAGATCTTACTGAAGATCGGCCCCCCGAATTTCATGTTTTTTCTCGTTCGAGCAAAGCATTTTAAGAAAACTTCGGAGCCCATTCTGAGAAAATTTTCAAAATGTATGCACTGCTTGTAAGGAGCCCCAAAATTTAGAAAATCCATTTTAAATTCAAGAGACTGAACATCAAGATCAATTTTGTGTATCTATATTGGTGAAAATACTGTGTTACGGATTAGGAGATTGAGTAGATCATAGAAACAGAACTTGAAAAACCCATTTTTATGTTTCAAGTATCTCCCAAACGTGAGTTTCTGTCAAAATCTTACATTGATATTTTGCACCATTACACATCATTCTCTATTACGTTTTATACGTAATTATATTATAATTAATAGATAAGTAATGTAAAGTAAAACAGATAGATACATTCTCGCAGATATATACACGTGATAGATGGTAAAAAGGCGATAGAAATTGATAATAATAAAGTAAAGATATTAATAAAAAGGCTGTTGGGAAACCAAAACAATGACAATAATTCTATAGTAAAGGGGTAACATTTCTTATGTAGATTGAATTAGTTTACCCTACGACCACAAGACCACAATAGCTTATTCATTTTGACTTAGAAGTCGATAACGTTCGCACCTCAAGCCCTCGCCACTCCATCAACTGCAGCTCTTCCTGTTCCCCGTCCTCTCCCAGGTCGTCGTCCTCGTGAGGACTGGCGGAGGACGGACGAGACTGTTCCTGCTCCCATCCGGACTCCAACTGTACTTCCGCATCCACTAGCTTCCGCTCGTCCTCTTGCTGAGAGACAGGAATGGAGGATGCCAGTAAGTCCCAACTGAGATATCTAATTACTACCCAAAGGGTTTTCATTTAGCAAAATTTTTCAATTTCAATTTCAAAAGTACAAAATTGAAAATAGAGATTTTTCTCATACGTAATATGTTCCAAGCAATCAGATATTTAAAATGGTTATGTAGGCTACAATGTTTTGAAAAAACGAGTAGTTTTTGCGTAATGTCGGCTTGAAAGTAGTGCAATTTAATTTTTAAAAAACCTACCTAAATAATAGTTCCAAAACAGTTCCAGTTCTGTCTCTCTCTTTCCCCCTCCCTCTCTCTTTCTCTCTCTGCAGTGAATTATGCGCTATGCGACATTCGGCAATTATTTTAACCTAATTTAAAGTACCTAAGTAAACGATTCTACTATAATTCACTGCATAACGTGTCACTTCATTTTCCAATAATCATCCAAATAAATTCCAATGAACATAATTACAATCGAAAAACTCTTAATCGAGAAACATATCATGCGAAATATTGAAATGCTATTATTAGCTTCTCGTAATAATAACTTATGATAGCAAGATATTTTGAACAACTAATTCTCATAAGATCTTTGATATTTTGAATTCTGCTTTTATAATCATGGAATTTTTTGCACTCATAATTAATCTCACGCGTTGATTCCTTTATTTAGGAAACGCTATCTTACAAAATACGAAAATCAACCATTATATTAATGATACACAGTCATATTTTTATTAATCTTGATTAAACGTGCTCATATTTTAGCTACTACATCATTTGGATACATCATTTTTCTAACCTGATATCCGTCTAATTCATCACCCCAAATCCTTTGAAAAATATCACTGCTGTTGGGACACCCAGAAGGAATGGTCTGAAGAACTTAAAAATCGGAGGATGTGTAGAATAATATATCCATAGGAAGTGATTAAATTTGCATAGAGATGGCGTGCACGTTGGCCTAGCAGCGCTCTCTTTTTTTATGTGACAGGTCTGCTCATTGTTAAGCCACCTAGTCTGTGTAGAGCCGAGAAACAACGTGGAAAAGTGCAAGCAGATGCCAGTTGCCTCGTCGACGCCAAAGGGCGCATTTTTAGTCTCTGAGTGAGTTCGAAGGGGGAAGAATGATCGGTCTCCTTGAAGCTGATTTGTCATACCGTGACATTGCGGCTCGAAGAGATGAAGGTCGTGTGTGCATGTACATAGAATATAAATGAAGAAGCTGATTGAAAAAATATTTTTGTGTTCTTGTTTATTGTTCTTATTATCATCGTAAAAACAATTGTATGTGTTTTTTGTAAGCAGATGTCAGATTATAAACGTTTGTGTTTAAAGGAGTGAATATGTTTAATTCCACAAAGACAGAATTCCTACTATTCAAAGTTTACAAGAATATAATAATCCTTTACGTAAGTCGGTCCCCAAAATTTTCACAATTAACCCTCCTGAACTAGCACAGTAGTCGTAGGTTCTATAATTCCACGAGTCAATATTAGTCACAGACCATTGTTTTCATACGTCACATACGGAAATAATTGCCTCATAAGTTCAAATCTTTATAGTTACTTAGCGATATTTTTTGTCAGCCTTATTAGCAGTAATAATAATATCAATAGTGAAAAAAATAAAAATATTTGTCAATGAGAATTGTTTCAAACAATGTACAAGATATATTGCTCTAGCAATTCATGTACATTAAATCGTATGTACTGGATTTACATTGCTTTGAACATACAATTACTGATAACATTCATTCATACTGTAACGAATATTGCTCCACCTGCCGGATTCGCTGCGCGTGGATTGCGTCATCTGCCGGCGCCCCTTCCCTTCCCCCCGAAATGGACGGTTCCGGACTATTCGCGAGCCGCGGGGAAAGGTGGAGAATGTGCCGGGTGTATCGAGACGAGCGCCGGCCAGGTATAAATGCGCCGGCGGCCACGAGTCAATAGAGGAGTCAATAGAAGTCAGTGAGTAGCAGAGTAGTGAGTAGTAGCAGTCAGTCAGTAAGAATTTAGTCAGTGTAAGTTAGTGTGTCAGAGTAAGTCAATGTACGTAATCAGTGAATAAGCAGTCAGTCCGTCAGTGTGTCTGAAGTGGAAGCTTTGCTGTGAACTGTGCATTGCGTTGAACAGTGGTGCAGTGAGTGAACAGCAGTCAGCAGTTTGATGTCTGCAGTGCAGGCTGAGCTGTGAAGTGTGCATCGTAGTAAGCAGCAGTGCAGTGGACCGTGGTGGGCGCAGTGAAGTGTGGCCTACGCAGGGAACTGTGGTCTGCGCAGGGAGTTATTGTCAGCGCAGGGAGTTATTGTCAGCGCAGGGAATTGTGGTCAACGCAGTGGACCGTGGACAGTGCAGTGGACTGTGTGATAGTGTAGAAGAAGTGAACTGTGTCAATAAATAATCGAGAGAACGGAGTCGTGTGTAAAGAAAAATAAACAGTGTAAAATATTTGTAAATAGATCTAATAGTTTTTAATAAACGTTTTTGGGTAAATACCTGTGAGTGTTTTAATACACCAGTGAGAAGTGATAAAATACTTTCGCACTCTCATGGAAATATATCTAGTGTTTTAAATGTGTGACTGTGATTTCTACATAAACACGCATATTACATTATACATTTCATTATGTAATACCATTAAATAGTATTAATTTAGTAATACACTAATATGGTTTTTATATAGTTATAATGTTACATGTATAACTAAGTATAATGTACTGTTATTACTGTACACAAAATGCTTCATTATACATGTAATGTTAATACGATAATGTTTGATTATAAAAATTATAGCAAGTCACTGCTTTGGCATTACATTATATTACCACACACAAACAAAAGTCTTACGACAAAAGTCACAATTTTGTCTCTTCGTGCTTCGTTCTTATATATTTAAAATTTTATATCAATAGAGATTTTATTACAACCACAGTTCTTGTGTATGCGAATGCTCTGCACACGCGTGTATTATTTATTGTGTCAGTGTTCATGTTATTCGTAATTGTAAGACTTTGTGCGTCATGGTGACTGTAATCTAGATTAGTAGTTTTTATTTCATGTCTAGATGTGATTCTGTTAATTATAATTTTATCTATTGCTTTTTGCGATTTAAATGTATTCCGTGTAGTTATTACATTCACTGTAATATCGCATAAGTGTATATTACATTCACTGTAACATATAAATTAAAATAATGCAGTAAACTGAGAAACTGATCTTATTCGTGGAATTCGCCTAGAAAATCAATATTGAAATCTCCACATATAACAATTCATTTAAAAGATAGATTACCAATTTTGTTCTTAGTTATATCTAGAATTTAGAGAATACCGGAATTGCGATAGAAATGAAAGAGCCTGTACATGTTGTTGGGAATTAGTTGGGTCGCAGCGCTTACGGGCAGCGGCGCGGCGCCCAGGGCTGCGCATGCGCACGAGTGGAGCGTGTGCCGCACGTGCGCGAGACGGCTGCGCAGAGAGGCTGCGCGGTGGCGCTGCACGTCCAGCCCTAGCGCCACCAGGCGCGCCGCGTTGCCCGTGCGCACCACCTGCAGCTGCACCACCTGCCACCACACACACGATGTGACATTCCAGGTTTACATGCGGGACGCTCCTTCCTCGAAATGGAGGGCTGGGTGCACCAATTCTGGTGTTAACCGAAAGAAATAACTTTGGCACTCATTTCACTCTTGAAGACCCACATACAAGCTGATACCTTTTTATATAAGAGAAAATTTTCCGTGTGCACATCTTCAGTGGCGGCAGGGTCGCGGGCGCAGTGTTCGGGGCGGTGTCTTGCTTGTAATTGGCGATTGGGAAGATGACCACCGCAGACGTGAACGAAGTGTTTGGCCCTTAAATGCCAACTGGACCACGGCCTCCAAGCCCGGAAAATATATCTATTGACTCCGGATGTGAAAGCCTACGATGCTACGATACCTTTTATTTTAGAATGCTACAGATTCATTTTTGCAGCAGTTAAGAATGGAACCTGGGAATGCCCTCAGAGAAATTTGCGAGCTACCCATTGGTCACCAGGTTTAATACTTATAATAATCATTTTATTAATTTTGTTATTTTTTCTTATCTGTTTAATTTCCTGGTTTCAAACCTTGCAAGCAAGAGGTGAACTGCATTGAGTGTACATACTACTACTACTACTACTACTACTACTACTACTACTACTACTACTACTACTACTACTACTACTACCACTACTACTACTACTACTACCACTACCACTACCACTACCACTACCACTACTACTACTACTACTACTACTACTACTACTAATAATAATAATAATATCAATAGAAAGGGGGCACTCCATGCCCACGTGCGCCCCGTGATCCTCCATGTAGATAAACTGGAAGCTCTGTGAAGACCAACGGGCCGAGAGGCTGAAGAGGATCCCTGGCCTCCAACGCGCCTGGCGCGGAAGAGTCCTCAGAATGAAATAACCTGGGCTCACCCGACTCGGGCTGTCAGTGCCTTGCAAGGGCCCTGCCTAGGGTCACATGCAAAGATCTAGCGAGGTCGAAGTCGCAGCCATGGTGAAGGCTACCCCCCCCCCCCCAAGGAAGAAAACCGCTGGAGCTTTTCAACTTTTCCGCCCTTATTCAGGGAATGGACGGAATCAGGGTCTTCGGTTTGCACCCCGGTTTTCACTCAGAGATAGCACCCACTTGGGACAAGGAATGATCGGCCTCATCTGGTGATGAGGTTGCTCCAGATGAGGAAAGACGACAGTCCCATTAAGATGACATCGGAGAAAATCCATCGGAGAAACAGAACGAATCGAACAGAGAGCAACCACCATCAAGGGTCAACTGCTCGGAATGTTTCAGCGGCAGCGCAGCCATTGATCAGCAGAGCAGGACTGCATAGACTTCTTCTGCGCACTTACTTAAGGTGACCCGCTGTGAAACAATTAACTGGATTCAGGCTGCTCCTCCATTCACGATTTGCAGAGCAGTTTCCCAGTCTACGTGCTACTAAAGAGGCTCTGGTTAGCCATAGAGCTATACCAATCTAAATACAATACTAAATTTCAGAATAATGTGAAAAATAATCTAAATATCAGAATGATAACAGAAGACGCACAAAAGAATTCTAGCACTCCTGAGAGAGCAGATATTTATTGGCAGAATGATGAAATGAAACATCAGATAGAATTTGAGTTTAGGAATGCTGACCAAGTTGAATGTGTTAATGCCAGAAAAAAACAAGCATATCCAAACAGTTAGTGTCATCCGAACTGAGAGATGTGATATCTGATCTGAACTGAGAGATATATGATCTCTCTCCCTCTCTCTTTCTCTTTCTCTCTCCCTCTCTCCCTCTCTCTCAAATTTTCGAATAATCCTACATTACCGTACTTCAAGATATGCCTTTGAACAATAGATTTTACAAAGAAAAACATTTTATCGTCAATATTATAGTTGAAGGGAGACGCCGTACAAAAGTTTTGAAAAAATATAAATTTCATAAAAAAATGAGACTTGCGCCATTCTTTGAAGTGTTCTCTGCGCATATCGAAGAAACAGTTTAATCAACACAATTGGAGACATTTTTGAAAAGATCGACAATGTTGAGGTTCGTATAAAGAATTCCCCAAAATCAAAATATCCATTTGAAACTCAGTAGGTATCGAGTTCCTTAACATCGAGGAATATCAATGTGGGAGAAATTGTTGATTGGTTTTAGCGTTGGCTTCAGGGGGCCAGGTTTTCGGTTTTGGGGGTATAGAAAATAACCCCCATAATTATAATAATGAAACAAGGTATTAACTATATATACCTATGTATCTTACTATGTGTAGAGACATGATTTATCCTCTGTTTCGTTTCCAGGGTCCGAAAATGAGAGGTTTTCTTTCCAAAATTCCCCATTTCCGGCGCACTATTGCAATACTTCTTACGAAGAAAGGCGAGAAAGTAAAACCCGCAAGTTTCTATGTTTTTGGTTTTATCAATCCATGTTGAGTTTAAAAACACGTCGTTGTTCCTGAGAAACGATTCCATTCATGTATAGAAAGGAATACAGACAAAAGATCGATAAGCGGCTGATTTTTTAATTTAATTTTTGATGCCTTTTTTTAATATGGCTCGAGGTTTGCTGTTTTGAAAATATCTGGAAATATTTTTGTGCATAAAGAGTATTGAAAATGTGAGTTAACTGGTGTACACGATTTTAATAAACAATCCAGAAATCATCTAAACCAGACGGGACCTTTACATAAGAACACGAAGGCATGTCTAGAAGATTGAAATTATTCTGCGAATATTCAAAACAATATTAACAAATTCATGATTCTGGGGGTCAAAAGACTTCAGGTGTGGTTCGAGGGAAACAGAACTTGCTGCACTCGCACACCACCCTTTTTAATTCGCGAAACTGTATATGATGGTTTCACGTTTCCAGAAGGAAGTCGTGTTCCTTACAGAGGAAGGTTTCTTGAGCCCTCATTTCGCTAATGCCAGAGGAGTTGGGAGGTTGGTTATTTTCACGTCAGGACTATTATATCAAATCTTTGGATCGCTTTTCCATACAAAATAGTTTCGGTTACATAGGAGAAAACATTTGTGGTTATCAAATTTGTCAACAACGCTCGCTTTTATTTAGGTGTAATTCAACCAATGTTAGTATAGAAATGGGGAAATGTATCCCTGTCTCAAGAAAACGTACGTGTATAACAGCATTGAGCATCAACTAGTTTTCCCAATATGCGGTAGGAGCGCAACTCTCTGAAGCTGGTATTAGAATCGCAAAGTCGGACCGGAGTCTTCCTGATCGGACGAGATTATGTATTGAAATGCAATGTAATGTAATGCATTCGTAGCGCAGTGTTGCACGTTTAGAAAACCACGAGCCGCGAGTGAATGTCTCAGATTGAATGCCACAAACTTTTGAAACATTTAGGGAAGTCTAAAATGATTTTCCAATAAACATACTGTGACACACTGCGAATAACAGAGTTATATGCTCATATACATATTTGGCGTACCCCTGACAGTTAGGTCAAACCCGTATGCACAATGTTCTGCAAGTACATGAAATGTCTAGGACTGCATGAGAACGTGATCGGCTAAACTTCTACGTCACTACGTAAAAGGTTAAACGTGGCCTAAAATAGAACAGTCACACTTATAACTCCGTTGTTTGAAATTTCCTACTACACTTTCATTGAAAAGTAAAGTGATCATTTTAGATCATTCTACATGCCTTATAGAAGTGAGTAATATTTATTTAGAGACACTTTTATATGAATTTTCTATATCCCTATCGTTACTTACAGATAATTTAATTTACAAAATGCGAAACCATTTTAAATTCTGAACCGAAACGGTTCATTAGGAGAAATAGTAGTATTTGATGAGCCGAAAGTGAACGTCCTTCGCACGTGCTGGGCAACTGGCCTGCAGGCTCTCCTGGAAGTTGAAGAGCGCCTGAGCGAGCGCCCGCGGCGTGCGGAGATCAGCTGCCGACCAGCTCCTGGCCCCCGCGCCGCCCCCGCCCGAAGGCAACGCCGCATCCTCCATGGCCCTGGCGAGGCACTAAAGCAAGCGAAACGTCAGCTTTTCAATACTCGTGCATTGCAACTAATACTTAGTTCACTGTTTATGGATTGGTAAGTGTGACTTCGCACTACGCATAGGTTAAAATAGTATTTGGCAGTACAAAACAAACGGTAGGTACCGCAAAGCGAAAGAAACATGGCATGAATCAATACGGCTGCCACCCCACATATAGTCAATGATCCGAAGAGTATAATATATTCTTCGGATCATTGTCAATACGCGAGATTATTAAACGTGTGAGTTTCCGTGAATCAGTGCAAAAGAAAATTAAGTACGTAATTCCTATGCAAGTATCATTGATGAAGTCATTTCAAAATGCGAGATTCGGCTCTTACCGTTGCCTCTACTTCTACCGATGCCTCGTCAATATTTCGTTCGTACACCAAAGACTCTCTTTCTATACTAGTTACGTAAATAAGATTTCTACCCCCACCCATAACATTAATTACTCGGCTCAGCGCGACTTCAACGAGATCGATCTGGGAATATCAATTTTGGTGAAATTCCTGCGTATGGTTTAGCCGACAGCTTTGTTCACCGACAGATGTAAACACTGACTGATTTGACAGACTAACACGGCTGGTAACACATTAGCGTAGACTCACACTATTTCAGTTTTCTAATGTCTTTTGGTCTAATGATCCGCATAGCAGAGATCGCTAGAGCAATAGTGTCGTGGCTATCTCGGATTGAAATATCACGGGTTCAAATCCATGGATGAATTTGCGATCCTCCATTCAACATCGTCATGAAGAAGGATTAATAATTCCCTGCGCGAGCAGGAGGCCCTTGTCCTTAATGGAATGTGCAGTTGGCTAATAACAAATTGTCTTTGGTCTTGACACATGCTCTTGCCAGCACCTATCTGTCTAGTTGGAGCAAAAATTTCCATTAATGAATTTCCGAAGCACCAAATTTTTCAGTGAAAATTTCCATATATGATGCTCTACTGATCTTTTTGACAGCATATACAAATTTTTTGTGATCTCATATTCTTTTCTCGAAGTGTTCTACTTCTTTTCGCCCTGTTCACTTTCAAGACATCTTTCCTTTCGTTTCTTAAGAACTGATACTGGGGGTGAAGTATTCAAATAATTATAGCTGTAATTGTGCCGTAAAATTGTTATTGTACCCCTGCCGAACCATAACTGAACTGGCTATAGAGAAAATTTGTGAAGGAGATTTTCAAGAGATAACCTACATGCTACTCACCCTTTGGGGTTGGAGTTGTATGACAAAACAACTAAGAAATCATACAGAAAATCTAACAACTACTGCACAAACAGTTGCACAGTGCTTTGATGCATTGGTGCTTTCGTTAATATGAAGTAATATTAAAAAAAGAGGCTTAACCTGTTTGTAAGATAAGTTCTTGGGCATCAAGACAGGCAACTTTTTTTAAGAAACTCAAAAATAGCAAGTAATTCCTATCGTTAAAGACCTTAAAATAGGAACAATACTAAAATGGCAATTTGAAAAAGACGACTCTACGAGAAACTCATATTGCATACTCTTCAAAAGTGGATAAAACTCAAGTACCAGTAAGGAATATATAGGACCAGTAGTTTACTCATTAATACAAATACAAAGTATCAAATACAGATATTTATAATAAAACCTCATCTTAGAAATGGTTCGCACAAACATTTTTACAAACAGGATGTAATAGATATTGCTTACCTTCACTGTTGAATATTTACTTTCCGTCAACCTTCACTTTTGTTATCATCAAAAAATATTTAATTGCTAGCACCATAAATTCAAGTAATAAACTAGCGTACATCAAGTTCAAATTTCGAATATTCAGTAGTGGTAGCACAGAAAGACTACTTTTTACACGTTACACGGAAATATGTAATTTTCTGACACAATTTTCTTTATTAAATTGACAATTTCATTTTATTTCTTCAAATAATTTCACTGCATATCACTTCACTTGTAATTTTGGAAACTGAATTCATATCACATCAAAACCATTTTTAAGAACCGCTCATTACTGTGTAGTTCATAAATTAAGCATTTACGTATTATTAGGCAATTTATTTTTCTGTCGAGCACATTTCTACTACTGAACACTATTTTTTTATGACGTACTCTTTGAAATGAGAATCCTAATTTATTTCAATAAAAGTATTTCTCGGCCTTCTGTAACTTCTACCATGAGTCCGGGGTGGAGCGATTCAAATCACGACCACGGAAGAATACGATAGGAGGGGCAACTCACTGTTGGCGAGTGCGGAATAGAGGATACGCCAAGTTCGTTTCCATGTGCGGCATTTATTTTAAGGTACCAAATGCATAATTTCAAACGCACTTCACCAATCAGGTAGCGGTAGGAGATTTTGATTGATTCTTCTATTCTTCAGAAACACATTATGTAAGATTTGCACTCACTATTTTATTTTTGTTACGTTAAGTGGCATTTGTTTACTTGTTACTTTTCTATTACAAGAATATATAAAAACTTTATTTTTAATATCGAAATTTTATTAATTTTTCGTTGAATTTAAACATTTTGTATTCTTTATCGTATTTAAGCAGACTTTATGCGATTTGTTAGGTAGGCAATTAAGTACCAAAACTTCACTGACATAAGTATCTACAGTTTTCTTCATTATGATGGTCGTTGTTTCTTACATAAAAATAATTTTATTTGGTATATATTTTGAGAAGCTATTGAAGTTAAATTCGACGACTTATATGTGCTGCTGGTGCCGGCTGTCACCCCTCTCCTCGCGGCGCCGTCGCGTCACCAAAGCGCTGCCAACTGCTGGCTGCGAACGGACAGGGTCAGCGGCCGCTCCACGCCTCCAGAGGTCCTCTTGCGTAGCCCCCTTCACACGCAGCATCTTTTTCCTCCTGCCCCAGGCGGGCGTCCTCCAATGTTTTTTTAACGTACACTCGTTCTATTTAGCCGTCGCGTTACTCATATACTTTATCACTTCTATTTTGAGGCGCAATTGGCTACAATGTGTGATCTCGCCTAATATGTATAGGGGGAAATCTGAACAGTAACAGCTACATCAGGGAGGCTTTAGAGTCACAGGAACTGGCCCTCCTGTAAGTAGTTCCGTATGCCATATTTCGGCAGGACGATGTCCGACCGGCAGGACAATGTCCGACCGTGGCGAGGAATGTGCAAGGATTCTGCAAAGAACAACGGATACCATTGTTTAACGTCGTGAATAGGGATCTACGCCACAAGAAAAACAGACACGAGTGAGTATATACAAGTTTGTTTACAAGATGTACATATATACAAAACCTCACTCTTACGGCGGTTTGCTAGAGCTACCACTGCAGCCCCCCTCTATATGCGCCTTGCTTTGACGCCTGCAACAGGCCTGCTAGGACGCCTCGCAAATTGGCACCTCGTGTGCCCCTGCAGTTCGACTATCTGCCTGACAGTGGTCTGGCCTGGTCCATAAACATCGAACCACCATGTGCCATCGGCACTCCGCACCAGCCTGGGCGGACATTGTTTTGTGGACTCGCTACGAGGAAACCAGAGTTGTTACCCCTCCCCCCCCCGCGCCATCGCGACCCGACGTTATATAGGCGCGAGTCACATGACCTCCCACGTCATTTCTCCCCCACACGCTGGATAGAGACATTCTCTGGCGTTGTCTTTGCCCACGGCCTTCGGGAAATTTCAGCCTTTTGTTCAGGCGTCTATTTTTGGAACTCTGAACCTTACGCTTCATTGCTGAGCTGCTGCATAGCCGTGACGCTACAACTGCTTCCGTGGCCTGCACGTTCGCCTGACATGTCGTCCATCGAACATATCTGCGATATGATCGGTGGGAAACTTGTTCGTTCTGGTCATTCTGCAGTCACTATTGATGATTTGTGGTCACGTATAGAAACCGCGTGGCAGTGTGTTCCCCAGCAGCATATCCAGTCTTTTTTGAATCCATACAACGACGTCAAAAGGCTCGTGGTGGCTTCACACCGTTCTGCGCCAGAAATATTAAATTTACTTTCATCAGTACAAGTAAATTGGTTCCACATTTATTGAGAACTGTTTCAATATTTATTTAATAAATTATAAAAGCTTTTCTCTGTTAATGTCATTGATCCAGAATTTCCTACGATCCACACCTACATGGTACCCACTGTTTCTAAGAACTATGCGAACTCTACTTGGAGAAATGACTATTTCAGACGTTTTGGAAAACTGTTTTGAATATACTGTAATATCGCGAAAAAAGTCTGTCACTTTCATTCAGCAACTATATGTAACCACACATACCGTCGTGGTCATCCCAACTCACCTGATTACCTGATTTTTCTTCTCGGATTCAGCATTGCCCCGGCTGCTCCGTCGGCAGACTCCCTAGAGGGAGGCATGCGTGTTTGGTGCTAACTAGTGGGGCTACTACTAGCACTACTACAATCAAAACGATACTTCATTTGTTTTAAAATTGATTTAATACGCCAAATTTGCAATGTAGGTGAAGCCTCATACTAAATTACGCTTACTACCTTTAAACTAATCTTAACCTATGCGACCGGCATGGCCAGAGTTCATCTGTGTCCTCTGGGCATCTGGTCCGGTAGGGCGGTCGTGCCCCGGCTTGCGGGAGCGGTAGCCGGCTCGGGGATCCTGAGCCCCTCCTGTTGCGTTAGCGGCGGTCGTCGGCCGGCTGGCGTCTTCGCGGCGCGGCAGCGGGCGGGCGACAGTGCATCGGCCTTTGCGTTGGCAGCACGACCCGTGGTCGTGTTATTCGTGTCCCGGCTCGTTGTCACTCCGGGCTCGCAGTCAGGCACTTGTGGTCATGGCCCACTACTATTGTTCGAGCCACCGACACCAGAGTCGTTCTGAGATGTTTCGATGTAGCAAACTGGCTTCGCGGTCAGAAATGGAATGAACTAGCTGCTAGCTCCGAGGACAGAATGTAGATACGCCGATCGGCATATAATGCAGCCTAGCTGGTTTCGAGGATTCGAACAGAATAGAATGCTGCTGCCAAGACCGCTTCGAATAGAATGGCAAAGCGTGCGTCCTGAGCATGCGTCCTTGCCACAAAGGCTTTGCGGATCACGTGACCCTCCCCCGCGTCGTTTCTAGCGATTGGTGGGCGCGCGTCACGCAGTTTCTCCGCCCTATGCGCCTTCCCAAATTCCGGGAAACTCCCATCGTCACTCGGTTCCGAGAGAAAGGCGCGGCAGCGGGCGGGCGACAGTTGGGGGCGGTAGGCGTATATCCCGATAGTCATAGGGTGCGGCTTGGCGTGGGTTGCGCCAGACAAAAGGGCTGAATTCCACCGATCCCAGGCGCCCGAAATGGCATCAGGTAGGAAAAAACAGCGCGTTTCCTGGCGTCCTTCTCTGCGGCGCTATGCTCAATGAAATTATTGACGCGTCGCCACCTGACACATGCGACCGTCCCATTGCAATGGCTGTCCGCTCCTGCGTTTGTTCGTCACGGTTTTCCGAACTCAGTACCTATCAATTACATTCAACACTAGTGTGTAATCTTTGTACAATCTTTTCCATTTCTTCCAAAGATGAGAGAGATTCAATACGCAAGCGAATTATAACTTGTTTTCACTTGTTTTCTTTTCTTTACGCCCCTTAGTAACATTTGATGAACAAATATTTCAGTATCGTACACTTCTTATTCACCGACTGATGAGTACTGGAAAGCCGCTACGGCTAAGGGTTAACAGGCCCCGGCTGGCAACGTGAAGGTCAATCCACAGACGGACGTCCAGGCAATCCATTGGAGAGTTTTCGAGTTTCAATACTTTTGGCTTCCTTTTTGTATGAGATATTTGCTTATATACCTGGTTTATCTATTTCATTTACTATGTATAATGTATTTAATTCCGGTGAACATTTGTCATTTATATTTCTTTTTCTATGTAAAATGTATTCATATATTAAAAGTGTTCCAATACTTTTGACTTTTACTGTATCTATTGCTAGTGAGAAAAATATATGGTTCCATTTTCAAAATCAAAGATGATTAAATTTGCCGAAAATTGAAAATGTTTCGAACAATATCTCTACAGCATATCACTTGCCCCATGATTCCGCATTGTTGAGCGAGAACTGTATGTCGATATCGGGAACTGTTTAGAAGTTATGAGGGCGGCCCACAGTTGGTGGGACTCCCTGTATGCAAGCAATATATTGTGACGTCATATCAGTAGCCTTGTTCAAACGTGACAAAATATTAGCCACGTGCATTTCATGCACATGAAATGCAGGGAGGTGCGGCATACTAGCTTGTATGCTCACGTAGGCAACTGGTGCATCACACCGAATAAGATATCAAATTATCAGGCCAGCGATGGTGGTGACCAGGAACATTCCTTCTGGTAACGGGTAAATAGTGTGTATTGTAATTATTGTAAATAGTATTCAGGATTTTTATTTATTTTTTTATATTATATATCTTTATTAGTGAACGAATATACATAGTTCAGTATTATTTATACTACATCATATGTATTTTTTATGACTTATATTTAACTTAAATGCTAATCTTACAACTAAATCTAACTACACATGAATAGGAAACTCACGGAGCACGTATGTGATTGAGTTTGGAAAATAAGCTGAGGAATGAATCTAATGGATATCTATTTTTTATTCTTGTGGGGAGCTGGTAGGTGGTGGCTAGGTCGTAATGGCTGGCTTGGGGTATTCAGGTGTTGGAGCATATTTCAAATAAAGACTCAAAAAATTACAAAACGTTCACGTCTGTCATTTATTGCCCCGGCATAGTCGCCACAATACGAGTACACATTTTTGAATAATTTGTATTTTAATTACGTTTTATAGAAGATATGACATTATCAACATTATTTGTAATTTTCTAAATATGTTGGAGTTATTTCAAACGTCCGAAATTTGGCACAATAATATAACTAGAGTTCTGGAAGAACTAGAGGCAACAGGATCGAATCCGGTGCTTCTCCGCTTTTTTTTATCCGTGCATTTTGTTTCAAATTAACTGTATGACAGTACTCTATAGTATCACTGTAGTGTAAATAAATTATTATTAAATTTTTAAAAAAAACAACCCTGAAAAGGGCTCTTTATATGTCTATGAATACTGGTTTTTATTCTCCAAATTATATATTTTTATTTTATACTTTTTACATTAATTGTTTATTGATAAAAATCTTTTTTTGGAAATACAAGGAATACATTAATACGTAATCGAAAAACCCTCAGAATCTACTACATCTCATCCTCCGTGGGAGAGCATCCACACGTGTCGCCGCAGAGTTTTGACTGTGAACGACCTCCTCCCAGGCTTCTTCGATCAGGGTTGACACATGCATCGTACAAACATCCGCCGTTAGGTGGCTATAAATACGCCCAATAAGAAAAAAATCACTTTTCCAGCCGGGAATTTGAATTTACATTAAAAATATGTAGGTAAATATGGATAAAAAAGTTTTTGTAGGTAATGATCCAACGAAATGCTTGTTTAGTTTTATTTTTTGTTTAGGAACATTCAATTCATAATTTATGTAAAAACATACTTTTTGTAATTATAAGTAATATCTTAATATTTAAAAAATAGTTATGGTTATTCTTATGACTACAGTAGATGGGAGGAATACGTTAGGCAATGAAATAATTATTTTCAAATTAGATCATTTTATTTATCACATTGAAATGGTTTTTGGATGATTGTAGCTAAAATTAAATGCAAGTTCCACTTCCGAAGTATCCTGACAACTTCCACAAGAGTTTAGTCGCCTGCCTCTTCGAAGTCCTGTGTTTATGGTTCCGATTCTAGTGTTCGCAAACACCTGCTTCTAAATTCGCACCATCATGCGTTTTGTTGGTTTGAAATTGGTGCAACAATATTGCAACCAGTGACACAAGGTATGCTGGCAGTGACACCGTACTTCCAAAAGAAGACTAATTTAATTTTCTAAAATTAACTGCATGTACTGGCAATGTGATATTCACACACGTTGTACACAACATAAGACGCTACGACTATTTAAAACACACTCTATACTAGTGGTCTAAAAAATCACTTCTCAGAGTAAATTTGAACAAATTAACAAATGATAAGTGAAATATCATGTATAAAATAAAAAGAAAATATCAAACTCACGGTCAATGTCGTTCTTTTTTTAAAATTTCCTCAGAATCTGAAAACCTACCCAAAACCTTACATGTTTTGACGCATTTCCGCCCATTGGGCGGTATACCGCGAAGTCAATTGTCTCGCGCGCGCGCGAGAGAGAGCCGTTTTCTAGCCCCAAAAGTGGAATTCCGCCCAATCTGGCAACCCTGTCTTGAATTAGCTGCCAGAGCGCATCTGCGTTGTTAGGTCCCAGATCAGGCCAGTTTTCGGCCATGGTGCGTCTTATCTCTACCCAAAGATTTTCAATAGGGTTCACGTCTGGTGCGCAGGGTGACCAGTCAACAACCTGAATACTTTGTTTCTCTGCAAACCACGATTGAACCGAAGCCGACTTATGAATAGGAGACTGGTCCTATTGGAATTGAATTATACCCTCAGGATGCAATTGTCTTACTGATGGGATCATGATATCTCTCAGAATGTGGATGCACAGAGTGGCATTTAAGTGGCCGTCGATGAACCATTCCAATCCCACGCGATGACATTCAGCCCCAAACTGTTAGTAAGAAACGACCGGACTTGCGTACTTGCTTTACGTACCGAGAATCACAGCGGATTCCTTGGGGCCTGAAAACGCGAATGGCTCTATCATTTGCAGAGGTGAATATACTCTAATCAGGTAAAATGACACCAGCCCAGTCTCGATGTAAATTTTCCTCCGCAAATACCAGCTAGTAGAGCTGGTGTTCTGTCAGCATTGATTTTCGTGCTGCACGTCTGAATTGCAGACCAGCCTCCGAAAGTCTGTTGCGTATGGTTCTGGAACATTTTGAAACTCAGGTGGTTGTGAAGAAGTTTTAATAGGGTTTTCCCCCGCTGCTTGTATCAAAACTTCATCTTGGGCAGCATCTGAAATACGCCAAAGCTCCGCACCTAGATTCCTCCAGGATTCTTCAGTTTCTCGATAATGTTTGAGCCAGTATTGGGCGGTTCTTTCTCCAACGCCATACCGACTCGCCGCTTCTGAAACAGTGACCCTCATCTACTAATGCGATAACTCGATCTCGCGTAGCTTGGCTATGGTGAGCCATGACGAATAATGAATACGGAGTTGTTCAATTTTCTTTGCTTTTCTTACCAAATGACAACGCTGCTAGCCCCTTATCTCCTTTTGACCTGGAGTCGAAAACACGGAAGTACTGCAAAGGACAGATACAAGTTGGTAGGATCGTGAGGCTTATGAGAGAAAATCGATTATCTCTCTCAACAAAAGAAATGTTTAAAAGAATGTCTAAAGCAGGCTTTACACTTGCATGAAAATAGCGAGTAATATTATTTCGCAAGAAAAGTTGCCAATGTACACAATGCGGCAATAAATATTTCTGATGTTGGTAATATTTCTTGCTAGATATTCCGGTCATAATGTAAACTCGTGTGTTTCCATCGGAAAGATATTGCCGGCTGTTGCTAGGACTAGAATTGAATTGAAGTATGAGCAAGATATTGCTGGAAGAAGCCAAGGCCACATACTCAGGAAGTACGTACGGTAGTACATAGTCGTTGCATTTTCATTTTAATATGCATATTTTCTTCAAATGTGTGTGTGTGTGTGTGAAAAAGGTTTACGACAATAAAAGAAGTAGTAATAAATATTCCTTCTATGGTTGATTATCAAAGTTTCAAATTTTGGTTCAGCTATAGATGCCCCCTGATTATTATTTTTTACGTTAAAAATTATTAAGAATCTATTCTAAATAAATTCTAAGATTACTCTATAATACATTAGTAGTAGGAAATGGATATTTTAAAATTTTTTACCGAATTAACACTTTTAGCTAGAATTGCACTTTTTATTAAAAAGAAAATTACTTTGTTCTCAGGGGAATCGAAATCCACGAAATCCTTTTGAGATATAACCTCACTTAATTTCATGCGCCATTTTCCTCGCGCCGTCACCAAACACGGCAAAAAATAGTTATAATGTAAAAGATCAGCAATATCTTGCCGGAAAGATCTTGCTCAGATCTTTCTGACAATATATTGCCCGTCGTTGCTATTGCTAGAGTAAATAAGAGCGCAAGAAGCGGGATAAAATGCTGAAAGATATTGCGGAAACGTATGGCTAATTTAAGGCATTGTGGACTACAATATTGTAGCAAGCAGAAAGACATCACTAATATGTCTAATTGGCCGTCTGATGTTTAACTAGAAGCAGTCATATTTTCTGTTAATTATTGTTAAATTTTTTTTGAAATAATAGCACTCAGCATAAACATAAACACTCAGAGCTACATACATCTGAAATAGTTTCATGTTTGTATAATTTTGAAATTAACTCCAATAGAATAATCAAAGTATAGGATTATTTTTGCCTTCAAAATTCCTTTCCGAAAATTATATTTTGAAACGTATTTGATTTTATTTTTCTTCACAGCTACAAGCTCTCAATACCCACATAATTAAGGCCTCTCACATAAAGGCAAGGGATCCCAGAAATAGTCATCTTCAGAACCATGAATCACATTCATCATCAGAACCACCTTATTTACTTCAGTGTAGACATTGCAAACTCAAAGCCTTTTCCCATTAAGAATTATTGTAATTGCAGAACATCAACAGTTCCATCATCTTTATTCATATTGCACTCGTATATCAGTAGCATACGGGAATCTATCTGTGCACGCAATTACTATTTTATTTATTTCTATATATGCAGCAGAAATGTTCCTTTCCTGCGAAGTCTTTCAGGGAATTAGCGACCACAAAGCAGTGATGGTAGAAGTGGCAGGTAAATGTAATTAAGCGACCTAAGGCAAAAGAAACGATAGTCGGGCAATATAGAAAAGCAAACCTCGAAGGACTACGGAGTTTCTTAAGAGAAAAATACAATAATTTTCTAAGAACAGAAGGGGGAATAGAGGAGCAATGGGGAGCTTTTAAAACAATCGTAGAAACCGCTTTAGATAAGTAGTTCCTTGCAAAATACTGAAAAGTAATTCTGATCTGAATATTTTAACGGGGCAATAAGACGTTTAATGAGAAAGTTAGGCTATCATTTAATAGGAGACATCGCAGCATTGCTGACATGATAAAGTTTTAAAAATACTACAAGGAATTAGAAAAAGAAAAGAAAAGAAATTGCTCATGAATTATTTTTAAGAATCATGTTGGAGACGGGACGAAATAATTGGTCAAGCTTTTACAAATATGTCCGCAGACGCGGGGGAATGGAAGAAATTCAGGAATTCGAGTCGCAGATAACGAGCCACTGCACGGCGACAAGCAAAAGCAAATGCGTTCAACGCGTATTTCGTATCGGTATTACACAGAACGGGCGCAGGAGCAAGTTCTTATTTTCCAGTAAAAAACCAATTCAAACTCCACGCATGGGAACTCCGCAATCGTATAAAATCACTGGAAAACGGTAAATCACGCGGGCCAGACGGTATCTCGACAGATTTTATTAAACTCGGTGGTGAGGCGATATTGCCCTATTTGTTAAGATTATTCAATATTTCATTAATAATGCAAGTTTACCAGACGATTGGAAGGCAGCTATAGTGGTTCCAATTTTCAAAAATGGTGATAAACGAAAGTATGCAATTTAGACCTGTATCCCTCACATCAGTAGTATGCAAAATAATGGAGCATTTAATAGCCGGGTACATTCGTCGCGAATGGGAGAAGGCGAACTAGATTTTCCACGGACAGCATGGGTTTAGATGTGAACATTCGTGCGAAAGTCAAATTGTTTCTCTTTTCCAAATCTAGCTGACGTAGTTGACGCGGTTGGGAGGGTGAATGCAGTAGTAATCGACTTCGCGAAAGCATTCGACGTCTACGCATAATTTACTTATTAGGAAAGTATTAACCTCAGGAGTTGATGCTAGAGTTGTGAGGTGGATAAGCGAATTTCTTAGGGACAGGAAACAAAAGTTCGAATTGGCAATCAGTTTTCGACTCCGGGGAATGTTACTTCAGGGGTTCCACAGGGAAGTGTGTTAGGGCCATTACTCTTTCTAGCGTATGTGAACGATCTCCATGTGAACATACAATCAAAGGTGCAGACGATTTATTTGCAGACGATTGTGTTATATACCGAAAAATCAAAGATAGCGCTGACGAACAAATATTACAGCAGGATTTGAGCATTTACGTGATTGGGCTGAAAAAAATGACATGGGAATTAATGGATCTAGCAAAACAATAACGTTCGGGTGGAGACGAAATATATGAGGAACCAGACTATCGTTTAGGTGAGGTTATCATCCCAAGAGTCTCATCATGCAAGTATTTAGGCATTCATCTAGATAGTAAATTAGAGTGGGAGATGCATATAAATCAGACAGTAAGAAAAACGTGGAAATCTTTGCATTTTGTAATGCGAATACTAAAGAAAGTTCTGCAAACGCCAAAGAATTAGATATCTTACGCTGGTTCGCCCTCTCATGGAATACGGAGTTGCGTGTTGGGATCCATACAGAAAGGCGCACGGAAAAATCTAGAAGATACAGAGAAAAGCGAATAAGTTTACCTATAGAAGTAACGCAACAAAAAAGTCATGGGAACCTCTAGAAACGAGAAGAACAAAAGCGAGGCTTTGCGCTCTTTATAAATACACGTAGGTACCCAGCTTGGAGGAAATTCAGATTAGATTAGAAAAAACAATTATTTCGGCGAAGCGATCACACCCACAAAATTCGAGCAAGGAACAAATTCAGATCTTGGGAAGTTTTCCTTTTGTAACAAGACAATTAAGATTGGAACAGTTTACCTGCAGCAGTTTTCAAAGCTTTCCCTCTCAGTGTCCGAAGTTTTAGAAACAAATTAGAACAAGATATTAAATAAGTATGTGCTGTGAAGTGCTGGTCAGTGTGTAATTCAAAGGTAATCCAAAGCAAAAAAAAAATGTAGTGTAGTGAAGTGAAGTGAAGTGCGGTGAACGTGATCAATGCACTTTTCAATGCTGCTTTTCGTCTTGTACTGTATTGTACGGTATTAATATTATTATTATTATTATTATTATTATATTATTATTTTTATTATTATTATTATGTAAGTGTTGTAATTTTTGCAATTATTGCCATTATGCCCACGGTCATACCCAATTGCAGTTCTTAATAATGTATGTATGTATGTATGTATGTATGTATGTATACTAGTATAGTAGAAATAAACGTCGTATCAAATCGTTTACTTACAGATAAAAAAATAAGACGATAATTCTTGTCGATATATCAATAGAATTTTGTGATATTACTTGTTAAACGACTCTCTTTGAGAGCTTTTATGAGTGCAATTTCGTGGTCAATTTCATGGTGGTTCTACGGCATAAAACAGTTTTGTTAGTGTAAAATTGAAAATAATATAGCGAGATTTTAACATTGTTTTTATTTCCGATTTAAAATCGTATTATTTTGGTCTCAATGCCACACGTACAGATTTCCTATTACCAATTTTTAGGAATCCTTGCGCGCATTTCTTATTCTCGATTTTGCCAAAATTATGCATAAAATTGACAAGACGAATGTAAATTTTGTAATTTAGTGGATGTTTTTTAAAATAGAATGGATAAAAAATATCTACGCAGACTATGATTTGAACCCGCTCCCCCCGTTCTGGAACAACCCTTTGACACCGAGTTTGAGAACAACGGGATTTTGAGGGAATTGGTGAAGGACAGACAAAGAAAATAGTATAAATTGTTTTAGTAATAAAATTATAATAGACACGTGAGGGATACCGGATTCAAGGTGAAAACAGTATCAGGCGCCCAGGGAGTATCCAATTAAAAGAGAGGTAAGCATTGGACGTATGACGAAGTCGGCTTAGATCGGCGCCTTCGTGAGAACGTTCTCACGAAGGCGCCTCTTAGATGTTCGAAAAAGAAACGAGTTGGGATTAATAGTGCGCATTGGGAGAAAGCAAGTGAGCGGCGCGATTTATGATCTGCCAAGGCAGAAACTCCGGATGTGCCGATATTAGTCGCGCAACTTTTCTTGAACGATGACTTTGCTTTCCCCTCTCTGACACAATAAACAGTTGAAGACAAAAGCTCGCAGCGAGCACTGATGACAACATTCCAAACACATCTTCACTGGAGCGAAATAGAAACTATTTTCCGTTGAAGACGAGAACTGACCGTGATATTCTCCAAAAAATTTAAGTAAATGACCAAAGCATGCGGTGCCATTAAACGTGCGGCGATGGTGTAACGGTTAGCGTATCGGACTGTTGTACCCAATGGGCGGGTTCAAACCCGATCGAAGCCGTGGGCGAAGAAATGGGCGAAAAAATCCTAAGTACGCCTTCCTTCGGAGGGGAAGTAAAGCCGGCTGTCCCATGTTCGTAGATTTACTTGCATGTAAAATATCCTCAAGCCTAAATGACGCTTCTGAGCTAAATTCAAAACAAATTCAAATTGGGCCTGTTTCTCGCCCAAGAAATACCTCCTTTCTCTGCTAGTTGGTGAAAGGAGCGTAGCGAAATTTGTGTGGTCAGGCGGAAGAGCGGGCCTGATGGCCCGAGTCTCGCCACGTAAATAAGGCATAAATTCAATTCAATTCAAAGCAGGTGAAGATTCATCACAGGAAATACCTCGAACTCCTAAGAAAATTAGAACGCAAATTATTGAGAAAGTTGCGAAGAATGACTGAGTCTCCAGAGATTGGCATTGCTTCATAAAATCTAGTGGCCAATTCCGTAACTAATACTCCCACTCTACTTGCATTTCTTCAATCCATCATTCAAGAAAAGTCGCGCGAGTAATATATGTAGAAGCAGAATATCTCGAACTGTGGTGGCGGAAGGAGGTGCCAATATGTGTGGGAAAGTAGGAAAAGCTATGGAACTGCGGTGGCGGTAGGAAGGAAAATTCAGTAACTGGATAAGACCGACGATGTATTGGAGCATGCCGCTCGTGACCGGGGAGTTCGACAAAAATCGATGTACAAGAGCGCAGAGGATCAAGAAAGGGAAGTGATAAATAGACAATTATCGGAATGAAACTTGTAGGAAGACGAAGTGTGGTATTAGAGATTAAGTTATTAAAATTGGTTACGGTAAAATCGCCATGTGTGTCCGGGGAAATTAAAGAGACGATGTGTGTTTGTAAATAATGGAATGAATAGATGTTGATTGATAAGGATTTTCAAGTCAACATGAATGTATTATTTCTGTTATGAAAGAAGCCAAATTATGTTTTGTTTGTTTTCAAGGAACTTTTAATTTTGTAATGGTAAATAAAATCCCACGCATCCAAACATTTGATTAAAACTATTCTGTATGTAAAATACGTCAGCCCAACTCCGTAGGGACGGCTCTGTCCTTTCACAAATACATTTTCTTTACGGTTGATTGACGAACTTATAAGGTATTATTGTCATATTGAGTAAATAAAAGTAAAACAGAAGTATGATATTATTAGATATTGAATTTATGCCTTATTTACGTGGCGAGACTCGGGCCATGAGGCCCGCTCTTCCGTCTGACCACACAAATTTCGCTACGCTCCTTTCAGCTACTAGCTGAGAGAGAGGTATTTCTTGGGCGACAAAACAGGCGATTTGAATAATAAAAAATGTTATTATTTTCATCTTTTACCATACATTTCTACGTATCTCTGTCACTGTGTAGTGACAACACTACGTAGCACCACTGGTTCAGAACTGATTTTCGAAATGGAAAATATCTGTATTCTCAATATTGTACTTTTGCCGGGTAATTTGTTTTGAAATTTTCGAAATTAAACATGATCGCTGGTATTGAGACCAACCCCAATTATTTTTACTGTTATTTGCTGCATGAAAGGAAAAAAATGCAAAGGAAAAATGTTGAGTCATTTTTAAGAAAATAATTGTTTAAATATTTTATACAATATTACACGAAACATTACTCATATTTTCGTAAACTTGTACAAGACCTTATTTCAAGATCTGACTTGGAAAAACTGATTTCATTAAAAACAAAAGTCAATCTTCAATACTGTACTCGAAGGAAAACGCTAAATAGATTGTGAACTTTTAAGTTTCAAAATTTTAGAGATTTCAATGAAAACGAGACCTACGCAAATATTAAACGACCTTTACGCAATTCTACGACAAGATCAATAAAAAATTGAAGCGATTTTTTTTAAAAGTGGAGAGATTGTGGTTCTGTGAAAAGTACGCCCCGAAATCAAAACATCCGTTTCAAATTCAGGACTGTCTGAATTTCGTTCATTTCGGAAATTTTGGAGAAAAGTGTTTAAAAGGATTTTGCACTTGCGTTTACCATAGATAAACAGACACGTTTTGCCATCAATCGATTTTTCGGTATGAATGATCCACCAAACGTGGGTTCTGAACATACAAAGTGTTAGAAACAGAAATTGACTTCATATAGAAACAAGATTTACCCACGTTTTCGTTTCTGGATAGAGACAACGAGTTTCTTTGTCGAAAAATCGTCTCTGAACAACACTATTAAAATACTTCTTTACTACATAAACATGGTAAGGCGAGAAAGTAAAAGCAACGTAGTGTTGGTTCGGTGCTCACAAGTTCAACCAACTGAATCCGCAGAGCTGCCACACTTCCAAACATACCCGTTGACGGAAATCTCAAATGTTGAAACGTGCTCTCTTTTCAAAGCTGCGCTAGTATCTTCTAGAAAGGGGTAAATACTCACTGTGTGTTTCTTTCACTGGTTCCTTTTCTGTTTGTTAAGTCCGAGAGTATTATTCCTCCATGATTCGTGTTAGCAATGTTGTGAATAAACAAGGCATCTTGTCTGTAATTGTGGTTGGACATGACTTGTTTACCTTGCTGAAAATATATTTTAATTCATGATTTGGCATTTAAATTAAAAACATTCTTTCCACAAGAACCTTCTCACACATGAGAAACTTGAAAGCGAAATGTTCCGTTGTTTCACGAATAAACGTCGATTTTCAAATCATTAACCATTGTTTAATATAACATTTCTTACCACTCTTTTGTTTAATTCTAATTCGAAGGATATGTTACACATAATTTGTGGCTGGTTCTTGAAATAAGGAAGAAAACGCTTGTTTTTTAAAGAAACCATTCTGCCTAATGGAGCAGAGTAATCAAGAATGTTGTTTAGCACATGATGTAAGCTACTTTTTAGTAATAAGCAGCAGCCATGATTTCTGGTCGAAACAAGCGTTTTCTTCCTTATTTCAAGAACCAGCCACAAATTATATGTAACATATTCTTCGAATTAGAATTATACAAAAGTATGATAAAAATGTTATTTTAAACAAAGGTTAATAATTTGCTGCTGTGAAAAAAATTGTTTTTGTTAAGGAATAAAATCATTAATTTTCAAGATTATCATATGGGAGGAAGATTTTATGGAAACTGTATTTATACATTAAACGCAAAAGTGATGAGACTGAAGTACAGATTATCAGCAGCTTGAAACTAAAGGTAAGTTATGAATATCACTACCTATACTATAGTTTGTAAATACTCGTTGAATGTTAATGAAATGGATGAAAATAATCTTGAATCAGGGATGAATGGTAAACTGCATAACATATGTAAGAAATTATGAATTTAAATTTTCCTGCTCGTTTAAATACACGATTTTAAAAATTAGTGTATCAATTGAGTAAACTAATGCTTGTGATTTAGATATCCTCATACGATATACCCTAGAGAGTATTTTTAATGTCATGACACAGATAAAAACGTTATATGCAAATAGAATGTGCGTTAAGATATGATTTTATACCTTCTGGACCCGCAGTTTTCATTGACGCTTCCGGGAGCCCATTAATTACTGCCTCTGTTTTATCCTAAAAAGCTACTAAATTACAAAAAGTTTTTTCAATTCTGTGTTAATATTATGATGTAACAATTTAATTTAAGACATTTCTACGTCATCAGTATTCAAATTTGTTTTGGGGCTTGAACAAACCTTGCCTTATAGGATTGATATTACGGGTTATATTGATATTATGCCCTTCAGGATTCAAGATTGATAGGCTATTTAGATTTATGAGAAATGTTATCTCACTTTGTAAAATTACATTTAATAAATCACCATGTTCTTGGGGTTTTATTTCTTAGTGCGTGACGGCGTATCGTCACGATTCCACGGCTTTCGCATCTTTCTCGGTCGTCTTTCTAGATGTCGCATGATCATGACCGTATCGAGCAGTGCTGGCGATCTTGCTTCATCTAGTGGCATGACCGAGAAAGGCGAGAAATACTGTAAGATATTCCATCGTGAAGACAGGCTTTTCACGCGCCAAGAAATAAAAACCCAAGTTAAAGTCTTTGGAGCACGGTGGTACAAAAATATATACCACTGCGCGTAATGCCTCAGCCGCAAGGAGGTTCAAAATTTGAACCATCATTTCTTCTTCGTAAGTGTTGTTTCATGGTAGAATAATTTATGAACAACCGCTAAATAATTCAAAAAATAGTTTCCTGCAGAACATCCGAGATGCATTTCTTACAAAACTTACAAGATATTTCCTTGTTAGCTGTTGGTGTGAGCCGAGGTTCTAGCTATGCAACTAGTGCAAAAAACATTCCAAAATCTCCGTGCTTGAAATAAAGTATACAACAGAGCATGAGCAAATGAACGACAGAACTTGAAACAGTTATATAGTTACGTGTTTTTCGAACTCTTCAGGTTGCAATAAATTTTTTCTTGGCTGCTTCCCCCTCGTCGTGAACTCTTTTATAGTTTCTTTTACTTTCTCGCAGAGGCGAGGCTTCCGGGTATCGATAGATGCTGCAATGACGAAATACAATTATAAAAAAATATGCATTTTGAATATATTAGCGAAGAAGTGAGAATTAGTAAAATTATCTTGATATTTTAAAGGAAATAGTAAAAAAAAGTTGAGAAATAGCCATGAATCAACGAGAAGCACGCACGGGGATCGCTAATATTAGGGCAGATCGAATTGACAGCTCGCTGGCGTTCACGCTGCCTCATTCGGCCGTTTCGTGCTGCATTCCTTTGCACAGCGGCAAGTGCTTCTACGATCCTTGCATTCGTAACATCTCGTTTGTTCCTGGCCGACGGGACGCGCTATCAGGACGAAGTGTCAAGTTTTGATTGAAACTGTTCTTGCTTTGTGTGCGTCCTGGTTCTTCAGTACTTTCACAATAAAAAAATTGTAAGAGTTATAGTTTTTTTAGATTTTATGCACTGTCAAGGATTGAATAAGGATTTAATATTTGATTGAACATTTTTGCTATTTGTCGTCAAGTCTTTTTGTCATTAGTATTTCTTTTCTAACATGAATAGGACATTTTTTCACATTTCCTCAATTTTTCGGCTCTCCAATGCCAGGACTAAAATAATCATGTCTTTACGACTATTATAGAAGTGTAAATGTGTCCATGTCCTTGTCTAACTCGGAGGGCCGAGGTAGTTAAATGGCGATTACGTACGCTTCGGTGCAAACGTTCGCGGGTTCGAGTCACGCGGAGGCATTTTAATTACGTAGCTCTCATGAACGTGTTGTTGCAGAAAACTATTGAGAATTCGAGAAACCTGAATGAAAATCGTTTGAAGCACTTCTACTCACAAATACAATAAATACAGATAAATAAATCGGAACTCTCTGCGTGTTATTTTCGAATTTGCAACTGTTAAACTCTTTTCAACTATTATTAGATTTCTAAATATTATGTCACGTTAAATTAATTGCTGTCTATCTATCTATATGAACCGATTTAGCTAAATTCTACTTAATCAACATGAAATTTAAATATATAATGGATACTACTCATGTCACCAACTTAGTTCCGAGATATTCCTAACATTGCGAATAGTATTACTTCTCGCTCTTACGAAGGCCCTCACCTTACGGCGCTTCAAAAGCGTAGTGATATGGGTTTCGGCAAGTTAACTCTGAAGAACTGGATACGGCACTCGGAGCGGAAATACAATTTTGCTGGTTGGAAACACTTCTGGAAGTTTATGTAGTAGTATACGTAATATAGTAGAGCAGTTAGAAATAATGCGAGAAAGTGTGTGCTTTTCATCACCACTAGTTTACATAGTGAATGGCTAGCGTCACAACTCGTGGGCGGCGACAATGGAGGAAATACTGAAATGGCAACGATTACTTGGTCGACAGCTGACCCATTTTGATTTTTATTTTTTACATTTACGGAGCACGATTTTTTGGCGAACAAGCAATAGTCATAATGAATGATAATCGAAATCAAAAATAAAAAAATTAAAATAATTGTATAATTTCATACTTAGAATGAGTTTTAGTTTAGTCGTCAAACCAAAAAAGCAATTACAATTTCAATATCGACTTGAAGATTTATTGAAAATGTATGAAACAAGAGGTGATTCAGAATTACACACTTTCTCGTACCAGCTAGCTTCCTTATCTCTTTAGACTGGAAACGCTTTCGGCTTTGCTCCATCCTCTTTCCAGATATTGGCGCCTATATCACGTATTTCTTCCCACTTCCTCAATTTTTTGAATTTATAATCGTAGAATTGAAATATGACTTCAAAATATTACAGAGGAGTAAAAGCTGATTGTAAATTCGTTTAAATATGTAGAGCCCGTTTTGAGACAATGCCGTTTGTGTGTCTGTACAATTATGCACAATTATGTGCTCACATTCATCGAATTCATTTGAGTTTTCGCGGCACATCATAGGAAATCATTTGACGCATTTGCAGACAGAACCACAATAATGTATAGAAAATGTAATGCAAATATTTACGACGATATACTTAGAAGTAAATTTATAATATAAAAATAAATATTAACGCAAATTAACGGCGTGAGAGAAATTTAAAAATTTCATTTGCGTAATTTTTTAAAACAAAAACACATGAAATAATACAGAAAAATTACTTTTGGTCATCTTAAACTGAGCATTTAACCCTATTCGTACAAAAGATTAAAAAAAATTGGAGACGTTTTTGAAAAAAATGGGATTTGAGCGTTTCTGAAAATGCGGAATTTTGGGCTCATTTTCACTGAAAAGTCTGAGTTTTCGAAAAATGTTTACAAGGCTTTGTTTGCAGCACTTGTTTTAGCAACGTCAATAATGTTCTCAAATTGCTGGTAACGTAAATATTCACGACGTGAGTGACGTGAAAAAAATTGTAATTATTGAATTAACAAAGGAATAGAGCAATATGGCGTTTATATAATCTTATAGAGCACTATTCCCAACAAACGTTTAAATAACAAAATTGGAGCCGTTTTTGGAAAATTATCGTTTTTGAAATGTTTCAATATTGAACGCAATTTGACGCAATATTGCGCGAAAACTACTAAAGTTGTCAAGAAATGTACGACCTGACCTGAATGAAAAACCTTGCAAACCGAAAAAATTGAGAGATATTCTCTATCTTCAATATTATTATTGTAGGTAGACGCCGTAAAATTCAAACTTTTGCAATTTTCGAAAATTCAGAGTTCACAGTGTAATTCGGATCTATGTCCCCTTAAAAGTGTATTTCACTCCATTCTTACAAGAAATGTAAAGAAAAAATTTGAAGCAAATTTTGAAAAAAATTGAACATGTCCAATGGAATTCATGCAAATTATCATAAAAAATATCGAATGCTATTCTAAATCGCAGAGCTTCGGTCGAGGTCAGATTGACCGCGGAGTACCCACTTTGGAAAAAATCCTATGCATAATTTATGCAGTAGTGTCATAACTTCAGACAGACGGACGGACAGTAAGACGGAGAGACAGATGGAAAGACAGCCGGACAGACAGGCAGACGGACATATATTTTTCGCAACATTACATAGCTTTCTCTATACTACGTATATTACTTCAATTTTGTTATTATTGTCCAATCTTATGTATCATTAAATACATAACTACATGATGCCCTTTTTCGTTGACAATTTTGGGGGCACAAAACGAACCCAAATATCCGTTGAAATCTCTTAATCGATTTTCTGCAGCATAGCTTAATTTATTTTTACTACGAATACAAGAAAGAAAAGCTTAAAAAAATGAGCGTGGTATTGAGTGATTGGGAAATAAACATCCTACGATATGGCGACACCGCTTATTCCCATCGTTTCAGCTTGGTAGACCCGGACAATCTAGCGATGAACTCTTAAAAATGCCACGACACGCCACTGCTTTCGCGCCTTTCTCCGTAATGAGATGGTTTTAATTTATATATTATTACATAATAGGGGAAAATATCAATTTAATTATTTGTTTAAGGCCGATGATTCTATTGCATTCACCATAGATTTGAACTTAGTAACGTACTGAAATATGAAATAAAAACGCTTTCAATTTCAAAATATATAGCGCCAATATAACATTGCAATTCTTATTCAAATTCTCCATAGAGTTACGCCACTGCGACTGAAATACACTAATAATAATTTACGACCTCATTCCAGAACGACCATATTCTCTCTGGTTGTTGATATCGACGTTCATCAAGTGTCGGTATCAACAGCTCACTATCAGAAATCCACATACAAAGCAAATGCGTTACTTCACAACGCATTGCCAGATGAAATTAAACAATTGAAGTGGGTACACAAATTTAAGTTAAAAGTGAAATATTTTCTGCTGCATAACTTTCTATACGATTAGAGACTATACTGATCAACAAAAACAAAAATATTGTTTATTTTAACAAAACATATAATGAATGCAATTTACATTTGTATTGAACAATGTTTTTAAAAAGACTTAATATGCTTGTAAAAAATAATGTACTTCAGCTTCCGGGTCAATGACCCCCATCTCGATTAGCTTTTTGTCCAGTTTCCGTCATCGATTGAGCAAATGCTGAGTTGGCCCCTTGTTTTGCTTCTGGTCGTAAACGTAGCTTCACTATGCGCACGTTTTGTTGAACTCTCATTTTGCAAGTAGTCTATAACATATAGATTATGGGAAAAAACGGAGCTCGTGGAGGACATCGTTTCTCCTCTCGGCGGCGCCTGAAACTAAACGACGCGCACCACCTCTAACTCACCTCATGCGCGTGTACATTACATCCATACCGTGTACACCCAGGTGCTCGTAAGTCTAGGATCCGTTGCGCCTGCAAAAGCCCCCGTGGTGCCTCGTGCCAGTAGAAACGTGTTTGCGCCTCAACCTTTTTTAGCCATTTTACTTGTATTTGCCCACAATATTTTTTGTATTTCTATAATTACCCTCGTGAGCCAGCCAGGGTCGCATCAGAATTTACTTGCATGCAAATCAGGTATGAGAGATTAATGCGTGTATGTCTTGAAGACCGGAAGGGCGATTTTGAGATGCTACGTGCACTGGACGGTCAATGCATACGCGCTGACAAACCATAAACCGCCACAGGAAAACAGTGAGTGGTGGTAAACAGGAACAGGCGTTGATGGGTGACAGCTTGCGGTTCAACGATGTGGTGAATCATTTAAAAGATCTGGAGAGCGTAAGAGGTCCGTCAAATATTGCCACTTCTACTGAGACAACAAGGACCTTGGCTTCGAGTTACGAAGACGGATTTTTGTCACTTGCTGGGTGGCTAGGTCTAATTGAGACAGAGAAGAACTCTAGCGGTTGGCTGCTCTGGTGGTTTTCCCTGCTTTTTCCGATAAAAATCTACACTGATTCCAAATCAGTTCCTTAACGAACCGACTACGGTCCACCCGCTATCTTTTATTCCTAATTAGTGACTCTTTCTCTCCCTGTTCTGATTGATGCACACACTAACTTACATGCATTATACTTTTACTCATGATGGCAGACCAGTAGAGAGCATAACGCTTGTGGGCGGCACCCCTAGTGGAGACACCCCGTAAGGCAACTTGTAGATCAGAGCCAGATATCACGTTTATGTGGGGCAGGATCTCTCCACCACATTCCCAGATATAATTTACACTAAACTTAAGGAACTCTTATCCTTAGTAGTTGAGCCCGAAAACAGAAAATAATTTATCTTTCGCGTTGGAAGCGAGCATGTTTGCAATGAGCTACTGGAGACTCCAAAACTTTTACATCGAATTTTATCGTGTATAAAGTTTTTGGGGCTCGCCGATTTCCGGCCTTTCGGGAGATTGCATACGTCTCCGGCACTGCGTCCGAGAAGCTAGAAGTTAGCACTTGAGGTGTTTGCTGTCAAAACCAGCTCATTCCTTGTGCAAAGATTTTACAAGACCCTCAAAACGCACGCGTCCCACACGCGATATGGTAGACGGGATACATCCTCGTCACACTTTAGGAAGAGAATAGGCTGGATTTCAACCAAATTCTTCTATGAAGTTACGAACAAGCCCGTAAACAGCAAAATGCGAAATAAAAAAGTGAGCTTTGCTAAATGAAGGAATGAGCCGGTGCTGAAGCAAACGCCTCGTTTTCAGGAGCATGGAGGCCGCGGGCGCGTGTTGCCGCTGCGCCAGAGGCCCAGCGGAGGAGGCGCCCGAGGGCGGGGGCGGGGGCGCGGGCGCGGAGCCAGCCTCCGCCGAAGCCACCGACGCCGCCTACCGCTCCGTGTCGCAGGCGCTGCAGCACCTGCAGGAGGTGATCGGGCACTTGGACGCCAAAGTGGAAGGCACGCGCAGGGCCATCCACGGCATCAAGCACAGCATCCGCGAGAAGCGCCACCGCGTGGACGGGCTGCACAAGCGGATGGACGACGTGGAGAGGCGGCTGCTGTTCGACACCAAGCTCAAAGAATTCTTCCGGCCGTTCGCCGACTGCGTGGTGCCGACCCCGCCCGCCTTCCCGATGCTGCCCGTCCCCCCGCCCGTCTACTCCTCCATCTCCACCTCCACTTCCGACCTGCCGTCGTCGGGGTCGGAGGCCATGGCGTTCGACTCCTCCTTGTCGTGCTTGCGCTCCTTCTCTCTGGCGTCCGACTCCGCCCACGCGCCCGTATCCATCGCCATTTCCGTTTCCAACTCTCCGACCGCTGACCAAAACGGAGACCTGCGAGACTCCACTGTAATACTGCGCTTCATTCCGGTTTCGAACAGCGACTCCACCCACAGCGCAGCGCCCGACACGATGCATCAAAACAGCGTTCTCCGAGAAACCAACTCTCACCGCAGTACCCCCTGCCTCACTGATAACCGAGATACTCACGAACTTAGAACTTGTGGCAAGGGTACATCCACGGATAAATCTCCTTCTCCCCCTAATATTAGCTCTGTTTCCACTAACGAAAGTTCGTTCCTCAATTTTCACTCAGCTCACAAGACGCGTTCTGTGCTCAGTCCCATTTCCGCACGCGAAACCAATTCAAACTATACAACGAGCACCATGCACGACTATAAATCGGTTCATGATTCAATGCCCTCCTACAGATCCAAATCTACACTGAAATTGTACCCTGGATCGCATGTTCAACCTAATGATGAATCTACATCTACTCCAAAGTTCCATCAGAGTCCAATTTTTGTCCCTCAAAAGGCTTCCATGGAAAATTGTGAATCCATTCATAAATTCAACTCATCCTCTCTAGCACAGGTAAACGATACACCATTATTTACCAGCACACCCAATCTCATCACATCGACTAGTAACAGCACCTTCCCGCTCGATTCTAAAATCACACCTACTTTTATTCCCACGTGCGCTTCCGAATCGTCGTGTCCACCCGTTCCTATTCCGTCGTGCATCTCCTGCTCGTCTCCCACGTCGCTTCCATCGTCGTCTTTCGCCTCCATCGTCAACTACTCGTCGTCATTCCTGAGCGGCATGGAGCGTCCGAGCGGCTGGCGCTCGCTGCTTATCCAGACGGTGTCGAGCACCGTGCGACCGCTCACGGTGCACAGCTCGCGCGTGATGAGCGTTGAGGGCGAGAGCGACGATCGCCCGGCGTCCGCGCCTCGCCGCAGCGCCCTCGAACCGCCGCCGCCGCCGCCGACGACGTCGGGCGACGAGACGGACTCCATGTGCGCCATCGAGTACATCGCGTTGCCGCACTTCCAGCGCTCCGCGTTCGCGCAGACCGACGCCTTCCGCGTTGCCCCCGGCGGCCCGGCGGCCGTCGCCTCGCTGCCCAGCCTCTTCCGGCACGAGGCGCGCGCGCCGGGCGGCCGCGCCGTGCGCGTCAGCCGCTCCACTCCCATCCAGAGCGAGTTCGCGTTCATGGGGCACGTGACGTCGGTGGGCGTGTGCACGTCCAAGCCCGTCGTCAGCGTGCAGGCGGCCACCTCCAACCCGGCCTCCGTCGCTGTGGCCACCTCCGTCTCCCGCGCATCCGTCCCGCTCATGCGCACCGAGTACCACCTGCTCACCGGCAAGACGTTGACGCTGCTGGGCAAGGAGCTTCTCAAGGCCTCGTACGAAGGACGCGCCGCCGACGTGGAGCTCATCCTCCGCGCGGGGGTCCACGTCGACTACACGTGCGGCTCCACGTGGACGCCGCTGCACCGCGCTTCGTGGGGCGGCCACGAGGGCGTGGTGGCGCTGCTGCTGCGGCGCGGAGCGGACGTGCGCGCCACGACGGCGTTCGGCTTCACAGCGCTGCACATCGCCGCCTACAACGACCCTGGCGGAGAGTGCGTGCGGCTGCTGATCGACGCCGGGGCCGAGCTGGACGCGAGGAACCGCTTGGGGTGGACGCCGCTGCACTACGCCGCCGAGGGAGGGCGCAGCGCTGCCGTCGGCGCCTTGGTGAAAGCAGGAGCGAGCGCTATGGTGCGCAGCGCCAGAGGCAAAACGCCGTTCCACGTGGCGCGCTCCCTCAAAATACGCCAGCTCCTGCTCACGGGCCATGACGACTCCCTCATCCCGGAGGAAGACGAGCAGGAGATTGAGGTGTCCTGAAACGTTCCTTGGGAGTGATACGCTCACAGACCACGACAACACTCTCACCCAAGAGGAAGACGAGCAGGAGACTGAGATGTCCTGAAATGTTTCCTGGAAATGTTATGGGAGTTTCAACGAGAGGAAATAGAAAAATATTAATATACTTTTCGAATTATTAAACTACATACGAATAAGCCTGGATTGCTTGGAATGTCTCAGAATTTATTAAAATAGATGTCGCTACCTCTGGCACTTCACTTAGGTATGCATGTGAAGAAAGCCTCGTTTAATGAAAATTTCCAAATAATGTCAGAGAAATCTACGCAGGGATACAAACAATTGACTGATATTGAAACTGCAATCAATTAAAGTAGTCAAGTCATACTTTGAATGTGGATTGTCATGTTTATTTTCCCCCAAACGCCAACATTTTACTCGTGAACGTACGCTAAAATCATGTAGAAAGAAGACAGCATTTTTGCGTTAATGTTCATTATCGCAGTTTATTATCGCAGTCCTCTCTGTAAAAACTAGGAATGTGGCAGATCTTATTATTAGGTTTGTGAAGGGACTCCAAGTGCTGGTTGAAATCGAGGACCAAGAATTGTGTGAAGAAGAATAATCTGCGAAGCAGGACGCTGAGGATATGAATATTAGAACTAAACACACATTGCCATGCGAAGCAAGAAATGGAACACAATTCAATTCATTACAATTCTACATTCACATTTAATATATCCGTTTCTTTGAAAACTTCGCCCATTCAATAATAAGTACTTTTACACTCTGAAAATCATAATTGGGAATGATTTGATAGAAGATGATGATTCCTGTATCTTTCGATAAAGTGTAATGTAAGATGTGTGAAAAAATATGTGGTGTACATAAAAAGAACCTTGTCAAATACTAAAAAATATGGTAAAAATTTGAAATGTGAAATTTGGATTATTTCAAATAAATAAGCTATTTCTTCCACATACACTTTGTTTTTATTTTCTCTTTTTGTATTGCAATTAGCTGAAGAACCTTGCATTGCCGGCGTATTGATCATAAATGTTTTTACGCAGGAAGAGAAATTCCATCTCTTCCCGCCCTGCGACTGAATCTACTTCTATTATATTGTACGAGATCCGCTCTGCCCCGCCTCACTCTGCCTGTCTCTCATCTGGAAATACTCGGTGTTCCTCACTAAAAAACATTCATATTTCTTTCTTTTTGATCGGTCTCACCTCCAAAATTCGCTCATTTTATAACTACAAAGAAATCTTAGCAAAAATATACTTGTAATTTATATTATTTTTTTAGAATTTTATATATTATACCAATACTTTCAATCAAATGCCACATTGTAAAACAAACTCTTTTAAATATATTACCGCAAATTTACAAATAAAAGCTTGAAATTGATGTTTATCGCCACACAATTTACGTATAAACGTAAGGAAAGTGGTGCGGTGGCTCAGGTGGCTCGGTGGTCCAGCGCGAAGTCACTCGCCTTTCTCCAATGAGGTGCGGGATCGATTCCTGTCGATTCACCGACAATCTCATGTGAAATTTGTTCCGACAAAATGAGTTGGCTGCTTCACATGGGCTAATCCAACCCCTGAGAAGTGTTTTAAATCCTACCCTAATTCTGGCCGCTGGCAAGTGACGCAGGAGCGCGTAAGAGAGAGGCGCCTACCTGGCGGTCCTCTTGACAACTGACTAAGACTAGACGTGACAAACAATGCTGAGAATTAATGGAGGATTACTCCAAAAGCATTAAGCGCTCAACACCCCCCAAAGGGCTTGGAGAGGCGTTGCGTCTATATAGACACACAAATTATAAAAGTGCTTTTAATTTAATTTGAGAGTCCTTTAAAAAATAGGGGTTCACGAAATGGTGCCAATAATCATTTAAACATATAGAGTTTATCCAAGCATCCAATATTATAGTGCATTCCGGCTTGACAAAGATTTTTTATTTTATTTAAAATAATCTTTGCTTCCATTTTCAACAATCTTGAAAAACAGTGATTACGCATAATCAATTCCTCTGACTACCCATTCCGATCTCTAATTACAATTACATTTTTTTCTTACTTTATTTTTTCTTCTCAATCATTCAAATAAGTCTTCTTAAAGCAATCAAAACTAGGTTTTCACTCTCCAGTACCTTACAACACGTCCCTAAAAAACTCATCCCATCTATCACAATTTTAGCAGCTACATTTAAATCATTTAAATGTTTCCCTTTCGTTCATGAAATCCGAAAATACATCATAATGAAGACTAATGTACTACAAATAAACCAAAAACTGATACAAAACATGTGTGCATCATACCTTTTACGGCAATATCAATCATTCCGAATTAGACAATTGAATGTAAAATAAACAAACAGTTTGCTCCTATCTTATAGATACGCAATTCTGTCCATTGATGAACTCAATGATACATCTCAGTCGTCATCCTCTAGTTGGTTGGTTGTTAGTGATACCGGGCGCGTCAAGTATTGAGGTCATTAGTCCCGTAAGTGTAATGTATGATTTTTCATAGAGAGATGATGTTTCTCCGCTGTATAGCGAGATCCGGCGCAGACGTGCCCCCAGCCGGGATAGGCTCTAAGCTCCCGACTGGTCTCCCGGCATATGTGGTAATGAAGTGCGTATTGAAGTGCAGTGTGTAAGGGGCGAGGATATGACAAGGAAGAGGGAGGATAGATCGCGCGCGGTCCGCGGCCAATTGTTATGGTAGTGCTCCGGCATTCGCCTGGTGATGATCGGGGAAACCACGGAAAACTACCGATCAGAGCAGCCGGTCGCGAGAATTCTATTTCAGACAGCGACTGAATTCGACATATTGTGGTGACGTGTAGCTAACCCATTGCGCATTGGTGCACTCTTGAATCTTTGGTGTACTAATGCTAAGTGAAAAAGTCTAAAAAAGTAATTACTTTAATTAATTAGATCGCTGGTGCGGTAGATACCTTCTAATAATTAAATATAGTAAATTAAAGGTGTTGTCTGGTATCAAAAATGTAGTTTGCTAATGATCGTTTCGACCGCTTAGCGATCATCCTTAGAGCTAAAACTAGAATTTCCACAATAAAATTACATTAATACATGAATTATAAAAAAAAACTATAAGTTATTACAAAATATTATATGCAAAATACAGACACTGTATGCTCGATGCGTAAGCAAACTGGGTCGTACTTGCAGCTTCCGGGCCGAAAACAAAGTTCGGTTTTTTGAGAGTGTGACCTTTTTAAGAACAGAGCGTCGGTCGGCAGCGGGTGGTGGCGGGAAGAGGGGTGGGGGCGGGCGAAGGGTCTTGAGATGCGGGGGTGCTGGCCGAGGCGTGAGGAGTCGGCCGAGCGAAGGCGATTGGAGTTACGGATGTACATTGTCTGTTAATTTTTGCAGAGGTGAAGAGAGTTCAGGGATTTGTCGGTTAAGACAAGTCATGTTCTGTTTCTTTTTTTTTAAAGGACGCTGAGTATGTGTAGGGATTCTAATTTTATTCTGCTCCAGAACCTGTTTTCCATTTCTAGAATTCGGAAATTAATGTGTATATCGAATGTGTGTGTGTTTAAATTTAAGTGATCTGCGAAGTGTGAGACTATGATATTGTTGTTTTTCTATGGTCGTTCGTGTTCATTGATTCTCTGTGTGAATTTTCGGCCAGTTTGTCCTATGAATACATATGTAGCCAGGCCTGCCCATTATCCAGTTGAAATCATATTTGAGTATATGTCGGTGTAGAGAACAGTTGTGCAATCGGAGCAACATAGTGATGAACTACTTCTTCAAAACTAGGATGTGATCATATGTCGTCTTGGAAAGAAAATATTTAGGAGTCGTCATTGCCAACAATATTCTTTATTATGGCTATGGCTTAGTCATCGTAATCGGTTTTCTAGTACAAGCAATATAAAAAAAATACTAAAACATGAGCAAAAACAGCATTAAGATAAATTGATTAAATATAATTTAAAATTTAGAAAATATAATTAACATTTTAAGAACTGAAAGAAAGAAAGGAAGAAAAGGGGTGTAAAATCATTCGGTATTACAAGAAAGTGAATGCAATTGAATTTAAACATGTGAAATTTTTGGAACAGAAAAGATGAAAATCTAAGTGAGTAATGAAACAGAAAACAAGAAAATGTGACTGAAACATATTTCAAAAGAAAACCATATACGTATTAAATCCTGAAAGGAGAACTGCCTCACGTCCGCTTAAAATACCTGATACTTCTTTCAGAGCCATATATCCAGGATTCTTGACGAGCACCATTTGTACTTCTTTGGAAACAATTTCCGGAATATCTCCTCCCACAGTTTTCTTTACAGCTTCTTAAGCTTTCTTTCAGCTTATTCTTAACAGCTTTCTTTCTTCTCTTGTAAATAATGTGATTAATTCAGTTAGAGTGAGTTTTGATGATTCTAATTGTTTTGCAGTATCTGCTAATATGTGAAATTTGGGCGACATTATGAAAATAAATGACAGATCCTGCTTCACACCTTTCCCTCCTAAGACATTCTGGACAACCTTAATAAACTGCGATTCTTCTTCCGAAAAATATTTACTTCTTCAGTCCTGTCAATGTTTCCACTGTAATACTTCACAGTTTACCACGTAGCCCATCTTATCGAAATAGGCGCTCATGGTAAAGACAGATCCAATGTGTCAGAGATACAAACATTTCTTTGAAGGCTCCAATTCTAGAACTTGAATTTAAAAATATATTCTTTATGGAGGATATTAAATCATTGAATTTGGGGAACTGGTTTCCTCTGCTACTCGGTGAAGTACATGTACGAGACAAGTAACGTAGGACAAATTATGAAAAAAAATTCCTTCAATAGTTTCCCAGCTGCTAATTATATATGGCGCTGCATCAGTGTATAGTAACAACACCCTGTCATCCTTTACAAAGTACTTTTCGGACACTGTATTTTTAGTCTAGAGTTTACGAAGTAGACAACTGATTGAGCATTAGTTTTCTTCAAAACCTTCGAACAAATCAAATGTGAATTTCCAGAATTTTCTTCAAATAATTTTCTCACAAGTAAGTTTGATATATTTCGCCCAAGGGCGTCTCCAGTTTCATCTACAGAAATACAGATGTTTGAATCTCCTATTTCTGACCTGTGGTTCATACACCATCTCAAGATAATTTTTCTAAGGGTCGATTCGCGTGGTATTGTTTCTTTGCAGTCCTTTTCTAAAAACGTCCTCATTGTTGTACTTTTAACTACATTACAAGGAATTGCTGGCTGCAGCGAATGCTTACCCTGATTTTATTTTCGAGGGCATGGGCTGTTTAAGTAAAGCTTGCTTCTGAGAATCTTTGGTTACAGAATTAACTTAACGGTTCGTTCTGTGACGCCAAGCAGTGCAGACGTGCTGGGGTTGAGCCCTGCCGCCATTATCAGTACCAGTTGTATAACCAAAGTTGTGTCTCCGAGCGTAGTGGAATCTAAACTACAATCTTGTAAGCTGTAAGTGGGGAACCCTTTGTATTGATAGGACGGGTGAACCTTGGCTCTCCCAAGATGGAACTTGCTCCATTGTTTGTCGAGGCCATCTCGTCGGCACTTTTAACCACTCACCATTGCGTTCCTATTCTAAATTAAACTTAAACATGGTTCAAAATCCTAATTCTCATCCCGACGCAATCACATCTTCAGAAGCTAAAATGCAAGCCTTGGAATATGAAATACTAATTCTACGACAACAGTCGCAGGGACTTCGTCGGCTACTTCAGCAAGATCCTTTCCATAATCCAATGGACGTACTAAGTGATTTACAAAACACTACTCAAAATAGTGCTCTCCATCCAAGTTAAAGTTCTCATTTAAGTGATTATAATAGTTCAAAACGTAAACGAGGAATAATAAGAGAAGAAAGTGCCAGTTTGGAAGAATCACCACCACTGTATATTGCTAAACCCTTTCAAGAATTTGAGGAAGTTAGAGATGAATCTTGTAGTACTATTCCTAACTTAGAACCTGCGAAAATACACCCAATAAATATAAATGAAACTTCAGGTAGTAAGAAATTTCAATACATTTACATTAAAAATTAAACAAATTGTAAAAAATGAATGTAGTACTAAAATTAAAAACGACTGCGTGACGAACTCTCCATATTCTTCCAAACAATAGAAGGCTAAAGAAAACATTGTGACGTAAATAACATTCATTACTTTACTTTAGAGATCCATCAAGCATTTAGCCATTATTTATGAATACCAAATTCGTATAATAACGAAGAAATGAAGTTAGAATCAGGTCAAACATTCTCAGTAAATACCGCATACAGACTGTTTTTGGGGGGAAAAAGAGAAGCCTTGGAAACGTGTGCTGTAGAACTCACTGACAGTGATCGAAGTAGAGAGATAATTAAATTAAGAAAATTATTCAATACTGTTGTAAAAGTCAAAATTTGAAACACAATTAACCAATGTAAAAATTGTCAATTATTTAATCATACACAAACAAACTGTAAACTCGAACCAAGATGTGTTAGATGTGTAGAAAAACATCAAAACAGTAAATGAAAGAAAACTAAAAACTCTCTACCTCAATGTGTGAACTGCCTCAAAAATCACACAGCTAATTATCGACGATGTAGATCCTTCAAAAATAGCTATTCAAAATGTAGTTCAAATCCAATTCAAAATACAACTCAAACTCCAGAAATTACAAACATCCTCCTTACCCCTCTCTACCTTCTGTGATAAATAATTATTAGAATTTTCCCCACCTACCATCACTCTCAACAAATTCACAAATGTACCTTGAAAATAACTTTGTTCAAACATGTCCTACAACAACAGATTTTAATAAATATATTTCAATTATAATTATTTTGTAGACGATCAAAAATGGATATAGTGTGCGTTACTGAAACACACCCAATTGTAAAAAAAGTTAATATTCCAAATTATATCACATACAGAGAAAATAGAGCCTCTTTACATGGTGCTTGTGGGGTGGCAATATACTAATCAATAGAAAAATCAATCATTCAGAAATATTTTAACTACCTCCAAGAAATTAGAAATTATAGCAATAGCAATAAATTTATCGATAGGAAAATTAACAATAATAAAAACTTGCAAACCCCTAAATAAAAACTCCTGAAAACACTCTGGAACTACTCTTCAATAATAATGATAAAATATTACTAATTGGAGATCTCAATGCAAAACACTAAGCATGGGGATGTAAAACGAATACCCCTCAAGGTACATCAACTTCCGCATTATCCATATAACAATTACATTTCTCCAGATATTCTTGACATTGTACTAAATCTAAACTTCACAAAATCTAAACTTCCCATTTACACAATACTGCATCCCAGCATTAAACTCTGATCACAATTCTGTATTAATTACCATTAATAATGTTATTCCATAGATGCAAGATTCATTAATTAAAGGAAAAATAAATTGGAAACTTTTCCAGCTATGCATGCTTCAAACAAATAATTATCCTACTTCTCTTCATACACATGCTGAAATTTTAAAAATACAAAGTAATATATTACAAGCTATTAAAATATGAACTAAGACACATGACAATCCAAAAAAATCTGTCACACCTGTCCTACTAAAAGAAATATTAAATTTAAAAGCTCTCATGCATCATAACTAGTAGAAAGTGCCAAATCATTCGTGGTCCTAACATTAAAACAACCTTAAATCGCATTACACAAGAAGTTAAAAATAAACTAGAACAATACAGGTTTTCTAAATTTAGAAACTATATGTCTCAACTTCAACCTAACTCCGCTTCCCTCTGGTCTGCAATTAAAAACAATAAATGACAAAAAACAATTACTCCCATTAAAAATAATAAGAACACATTAGCAACTACTGATTCAGAAAAAGCAGAGCTACTGACAAATAATTTTGAACTCTCCTTTACTAACAATCTCCATTATAATACTGCCTTTAAACAAAACTAACATAGTTCAAACATTAGCTAACCCATTTCATACAGTTCCTGAAAGAATTAAATTTATTTCTCCATCTAAAATCAAGAACATTTCAAAATTACAAAACAGGAAGTCGCCAGGCTAAGATCTAATTGCTAATATTATAATTAAACATTTAGCATATGCCATCCTCAGCTCACTAACAGTTATATACAATGCTTGTTTTAGACTCAACTACTTTGCAAACTCCTGGAAAATTGCACTTATTCGAACAATTCCTAAACTCAATACAGATCAAACTATACCTGAAACTTTTAGACCAATTAGTTAGCTGGCATATTTTTGAAAGAGCAATTTTAACCAGGAAAATTAATAAATTTGTAAATCAAAATAATATTCTTCGTATAATATTCAATTTGGTTTGAGACAACCATTCTACTACTCATCAACCATCTACCAGACTATATTGCCATTAATTCCCAATAATTACGACATACTGTTGTTATATTTCTTGATAAAAAATGATAAAATCTGTCATGATGGACTTGTTTTTAAATTGAGATATATTGATTTCCCAAATTACTTAAATATATAATACATTTTTTTAGTTAATTGAAGATTCAAAGTACAAATAAATAACACTAAACTGATTACAATATATAAGCTGGACTTCCCCAACTTTATCACCTAGGCTTTTCAATGTTTTTATACCTGATATGCCTTAACTCTTACACACAGACATTGCCCTTTTGCGGACGACGCTGCTATATTTACCACTCATAGCGATCTCCTTTTAGCTAGAGATGAAGATGCCACCTCTTCGGGTTTCACCCGCAGACTTCGGGTTTCGTGACCAATCTCTGGACTTCGGGTTTACTACTTTCATTTCCGGGTCATGCTCAATATTGAATGTACTACGCTTTTAAATGTTTCAGATTCTTAGATTTCAAGAATTTGCACGCTTTTCCTGTATTTTCATTTTTTTATATATACATACAATGTACTACCATAAACAATAAGAAACAAGTATGCTTACTAAAGAAAGTTGTTTCAAATAAGAAATATACTTGGAAGAAAAGTTAGTTTAAAAAAATAAATATTACAGAAAAGTAATACAGAGATTCTATTTTTAATGTAATCATTTATTATTTGTTTTGGAATGTTGACTATGGAAATGTAATTGTACAATTAAAAAAATATGTGTAAATGTTAAATAAATCATACCCTACCCCTCCCCCCGCTCATGAAAATCTCCGGGTGAATATGTGTCAATCGGTGGCAACTCTAGGTTGAGATAATCTTCAAGATGATCTAAATCTCCTCGTTTCTTGGTTCAATGACTGGCAAGTAAAAAAACATCATCAAAAATCTCAAGCTAAAATATTTTCCTTAAAACGGATTTATTCTACTTATCCCCTAATAACTAATAATCATGCAGCCAAATGGCTTCCAAATCACACTCCTGTTAAATATCTTGAACTTCAAATAGACACTAAACTAACCTGAAAAAAACACATAATATCCATAGCTAATAAAACACTTATAAAAATATTACAATTGTATCCATTCATAAATAGAAAATAGACTCAGGATTAATAATATTTAAATACATTATACGACATTCACTGACCTGCCCAATATGGAGAGGTTCTGCTAAAAGCAACCATCGGAAACTGGAAGTACTGCAAAACAAATTCTTATGAGAATTTTAAAAGCACTATGCATGTCAGAAATGACCAAATTTTAAAAGAACAAAGTATAGAAGTCGAGTCCTTGCTGAATTGGAACTCGTTCCGGTGGGAGTGCTCGATCCCTCGGTGAACATTCACAGAAGGCAGGGATGTACACACCCCGCCCAGTAAACAACCATTAGCGTCGTGAAAAGATTGGAAGTTGGGTCTTTTTACTTCCTCGTATACTTACGTATTTACGAAGGGAGTATAAATAGTGTAGAAAAATTCATGTGAATGTTTTGACAGTGATTTTTGTGCACAAAACTCGTAATTTGGGGCCCCTATACATAAAAAGTAAATAAATTCTGTTCTAATATGTAGTAAATTACTCATTCTAAAACAGTATGTAATCGGATTTTGCAAATTGTGAGTCTTTAACACCGAAATAGTGTTTTTTCAAAACGTCTGTTCGTCAGTCTGTCATCTGTGACCAACACTAGAACCTAACCTATGTGTAAGATTGTTTGCGAACTGAATAAACTCGTGTCGAGTTGACATCGCTCAAAGCTCTGCGATTTTGAAAATCATTACATTTTTGGGGGTAATTCCATTTTTGGAAAATCATTTTTGGGGTACGTACATGAAGCTCCAGGGACATTTTCAAAATTTTCTCAAAAATAACTCCAATTATTTTCTTTAAATTTCTGGTAAGAATGGATAAAAATTCACTTATAAAGGTGGCATAGGTCCGATTTTTATTGTTCATTCAAAATTTTCGAAAATTGCAAAAGTTTGAAATTTTTTCGCCGTCTTTCTATAATTACACAATGGAAGAAAGACAATTTCCCTTCAGATGAAATTTGTTCTACGTAATTATTTCGTTAAATTTATATAAATTGTTTTGAAAAATTATAGTAGTTTTTGCCCAATATTGCGTGCATTGTGAACAATATTTAAAAATAACAAACTCTGTTCCAAATCTTTTCTTTAAGCTTTTGGTAGGGATATAGCTAAATGCGATGACATATACCCAATATTTCTTTATTTTTTTGTTGTTTTTTTTCTTCAAAAATTACAAACATGTATTTTTTTACTTGTCTCTTGCGTCATTAATATTTACATATAAAGTCATTAGTTTAGATTATTGCGTTTATGACTACATCTGCTTTGAACGATGTCTTGTAAAGTTTTTCGAAAACTCAAACGCTTTCTGTAAAATTAGTTCAAATTCCGCATGTTCAGAAACGATCAAATCGTATTTTCTCAAAAACAGCTCTTCAAAGAAAGATCTTCAAACGTTTGTTCTGACTATGATAAATGCACTGTTGAAGATAACATAAAAGCGATTTTGCTTTATTCTTTTGTTTTCTCAAAACTTTCGTAAATGTAATATTTAAAAATATCTCTAAGGTCGTTGATATGCACATTTCCAGCGACTTGTATAATTATTGCATTTGTGAGTGGAGTGCTTAAAATTACTTCTAATGAATTTGAAGGAGTTGGTGTAGTAGGTAATGAACTAATGAGACTGAACCACAGACACAGGTATTATTTTACAACAATGTTTATTCGTAAACAATTATTCACTAAAGCTACTTGATCTCTTTCCACATATATTACACAGTGTGTTCTGTTATTAATTATTTTTCTTACACATGACTACGTTCTCTTGATTATTTATTTACATAGTTCACTTCCTCCATACTATGTATTTACACTGTTCTCTGCAATCTACACTATCGAACAGTTTCCTGTCCACGGTTTCCTGCGCAAACCACAATTACCTGCATTGACAATTCACTGCGCAGACAAGGGTCCACTGCACTGCTTTTTACCGCGATGCACCCTTCACAGCTCAGCTTTCACTGCAGACTTCAGTCTGCTACTGCTGCTCACCCACTGCACCACTGTTCACCGCAATGCACACTTCACAGCTCAGTTTCCACTTCAGACAGACTAGTGCATATTCACACTGACGGACTGACTGTTAACTACTTGACTGATAACATACACTAACTAATATAAGTCGAAACCCAGTCTACCGATTGAAATGAAGGATGGACGTGAACTTCATCTTCATTAAGATGTTATACTTTATGTGGCATTAGCAAACATTTTACTCCAAATCTAGAATTACAAATACGCTTGAAGATTTAACGCGCTTTTCTTGAAACTAGCTCGGTGTGTATATTGTTCCTAAATTTTCTTTTACCTACAGACAATGAAATGCTGGATAAAAACTATTATATCATCCAAGTCCATTGGTAAATAACTACTACAAAATGTTTATTGTTTATTTCATAAGTATGCTCATTTTAATGTATATTAATTGTATTTTTTCTCAAAATTGTTCAATTATGTGAAAAAGTTTATAAGAAACATTATATTCTTTGTATAAACTATATAATTGATTTAACTCTTTATCTGTATAACTTCTCTTTTCAAATATTACAAATAATAAATATTAACTTAAATTATTGGTTTCAAAAAATATTATTTGATTTAAATCACGATTTAAATCATACCACCCTTAATTTTTGGTGACATTTTTAGCCAAAAATAGAATTGTAATTTTGATACAATATCAATCATTGGTTCACTGACTATTTTGGGTAAGTCTTTGAAAACCAAGGAAAATGAAACAAATGTATAAATTACACTAGTTTTATGTTTGGCAAGTCGATTCACCTTCTAGTTTGTAATAACATACCAGTAAATATGCTTAGTGTTCTGGGATTAAAGAAGAAATTTGCATTGTTTACAAAAATTTTATGAAATGAAAATTGTGGAAGATATAACAAATTGAATTTGGCCTGTTTCTCCAAATTTTTAGGCAATCTTAACTTTAAAATAAAATAAACAATTGGCACAGAGTTCTTCTGTTTAGGCTGCGATACAAGATTTTTCATTTTCTGTAGCTATCTGATTGGTTACTGCACATCATGACCATATCCACAAAGTTCACATATAAACTATCCTCATTGAAACCTACCAATTCAAATTTCGCTACATTTAATTAAAAATCATCGAAAATATATTAACCTTTTGTACCACTGAAGTATATGAAATATCCAAAAAAGGATTATACCTATCTTAATATTTTTAAAATTTTAAAATAAACTTTAGATATTCAGAGTAAATTATTTATTACACACAGTTCTTTTATTACACATTCCAAAACAAAAGTTATTTAATTGTTCACATTCAAAATTGGTTTGATTATTTATTAATAGATTTCCAGTGCTTGTTAGGCAAGTTTTTCTAAACAAGGCAATTATCATTTGTTATATATATATATATATATATATATATATATATATGTGTGTGTGTGTGTGTGTGTGTGTGTGTGTATGTGTGTGTGGGTGTTGCGGAAATAACATATTTATTGTAATTGTGATACAATATCATGTACATTTCTACAATATCATCGAGACTAGCAGCACTTGCAGCATCAAGCGAAAAAAAGATTTTACTGACACACTTTGTTATAAGATTTTCTTGAAATGTGCTTTGAGAAGACAAGAGGGTGGGGCTTGTAGGAAACACTGTTGATACAATTCCATCTTCTAATGTTGTTGAAGTCAAATTCATTTATATCTTGCCAGGTATCATACGGCAACTCGAATATCACCTCCATAATGGAAACTTAACTCGTACACCTAAGCAAATTAAATTAATTACATTTTCATCATACACTAATGAGAGTGTACCTATTCTAGAAATAATGAATTATGTATACTTGAAAATGAGACTTTTTGAATACCTGGAAACAATGGATATATGGATTTAAAATGGACAAATTACAAAACTTGTCCAATACGATTTCGAAATAATATAATTACAATACTTTTAAACAAATAGAACAGAATAAATGACACATGTACAGGTTAGGTTATATTATATGGGTAATTCCATGCGAACTCAGCAAGACATGACACCCGACTATCTCAAATTTTTTAAAACTATTATTGCTTTTTTAAAATTTGTTGCGGATAATTGATATCCAAAGTTTCAGCCCTCTACGATAATTATTTTCTGTTTTACAAGTGCTATATTTTTTTAATGGATAACGTGTGATTTTAGACATACCTAACTTGTTTTACACATTATAACTCAATTTCTCACACAAAATGCACCAAAATATATGTTTTCTGTATGAAATTTTACCGAAGAATCGATCTATGATGCTTTCAAATGAAAATTTTGAATCTCTATCGGTCAAAATGGCGGATTTTTGAAAAGAGTCAAATTTTTTTCAAAACTCAAAATCTCATATTGTATATATTTTTAAAATTATCAAACCACGATAAAAGTATTCGTTTTTAGATTTAGATTCATAATTTTAAACATTTGTTCTGAGGAATAGTATCTGAAACCTTTTTTTAAAATTTTATTAGTTATAGAGGTTGTATTGGGTGTAGATATACCCATTTTTTATTTACTCATTTCATAACTCATTTCTATGCTGAAATGGCGGAAAAATACGTGAGTTTGAAAGAAAAGTAAGTGAAAAATCGTTGTATGACGTTTTTAAACACACAATTTTATTCCATACTAATTAAATTGCCGAATTTGCGAAAAAAGTATAACAATGTGTAATACATTTTAATTGAATTTACTTATTATTAACGTTATTTAGTTTTGACATGTATTAGATATAATCAACAATATTTAACGGAATTTTTATTTTACTTTTCTTTTGTTAGTTAAATAAAATATCACAGAATAATTTTGTTCAGTGCTTATGTTTTTGCATTGTATGATACAGTCTGAACGAGGCACAAACTGCATGGAAGTTGCGTGTACCCGGAACTGTAAATGCTTTTCCAGTTGGGTTACAATTACGATATTCATTAACTTCAGTTTTTCTAACAAACAAACAAACAAGTTAGGTATGTCTAAAAATCACACCTTATCCATTAAAAAAAACATAGCACTTGTAAAACAGAAAATAATTATCGTAGAGGGCTGAAACTTTGGATATCAATCTCCACAACAAATTTAAAAAAAGTAATAATAGTTTTTAAAAAAATCTGAGATGGTCGGTTGTGATGTCGTGCTGAGTTCGCATGGAATTACCCACATGGATTTAAGGATATTTAAGACTATTTTGCATGGGTAAATGCTCCCGAAATTAAATAATCAATTACAATTATGCAACAAGATTCCAAAATGAATTATAAATACCTCCACTGCTGGTAGGTTGAAAATCCTAGTAATGTATTTGTCAAGCACCAGTTTTCTTAATATCTTCTTCCAAAATACCGAAAACAAAGTTTTAGACATAATAAATATCAATACATAAATATCGCGACACAATTCACTCTACTTAAAAGGCATGACATTCTACTCATAACAAAATCCTGGAAAATTTCGATAAAAAATAACACCGGCCTACACGCAGCCTGCACGTAACGAAAAACAATGAGCGCCTACATTGCCAGCTTTTGGAATTGCATGACGTCACATGTTTAGTTCGGCTCATTACAGACCTGTTGTAGATTGCGCAAAAATCATTACCCCTTCTTGACTTCCAAGTTTCCCGCCCCTGCTGACTTCTTACTGACTTGCGGCCGCCGACAGCGGTGAATTTATACCTGCCGGCGCTCGTCTCGACACAGCATTTGCTCAACCTTTCCACGCGACTCGTATATAGTCCAGAATGGTCCAGTCCGGGGGGAAGGGGGGGCGCCAGCAGATGACGCTATCCGCGCGCAGCGAATTGTGGCAGGTGGAGCAATATGCGTAACTATCCCGACTTATATGAATATATAAAGTACATTTTATAAATTACAACTTCCACACGGTAAAATTCTGCTTTAGCGAAAAGAAATATTGAATCGAACATATCCAACATATCCTATTCATAATAGAAAATTTTAACCAAGAACCTATTACCCATCACCAAATGTTGACGAGAGTAACAGAACTAGCGAGAGTTCCACCGAGCTTAAACGACACCTAATTGCCCCATTTTAACAATATTCTGTATTATAAATTTTTTGTATCTAACCTATTATAATGTTAAAAAAGTCATTGGAGCTGCAACAACACATTCTTTCCCGCATTATTTTCACTTTAGTAATTTTCGAAAATAAAGAGTTTTCAATGAAAATAACCCCCGACCTTTTAAAACAATTTTTTTGAACATTTAGAAAATGTTTAGGCTTTATGTAAAGTACATCCCAAAATCAAAATATCAATTTCCAACTGGTAGGATCATCAATTCGTTCAGATCGATTTGGGGAATACGAGTTTTGGTAAAAATCGTTTGAACGATTTAAGCTGAACGATTTGACCACAGTTGGTGGGTTGGTGGACGGGGGGGGGTGACTAACGAACGGAGATGTTTCGCCTTTTCGGTTTGAGATGCCAACAAAACGTGTGTTCTTACTATACAACGTGAGAGAAAGTAAGTAATTTACTACATACGTAGGTGGTCTGAAAAGTTCTCGGCCTCGCTGGTAGATTGCAGCACTAGTAGCATGATGTTTTTGCCTCATGTTAGTATTGCCTTCAGAAGGCTGTGCGTGAAATTGCACGTCTCCCTTCCACCCCCGGCTAGTTTCGCTGTAGACAGCCGTTTGAGTCAGGCGCCGTGCGAGGAATTCACGAAAATAGAGAAACTTGAGTATCGTGCAGCTGATAAAGTTTTTCGTAACAAGATTGTCTGTCGCGACGGAAATTCATTCGACGATTGTAAAAGTGTATGGTGACTCTTCCCCATCATTTTCCATTGTAAAGAAATGGCGCCGAATTTAAACGAGCCGTGAACAGCCATCGAAGATGATCCACGTGAGGAGTCCGAAAAGTGGCAACGTCAGCAGAAATCATTGAAAAGTGCAATAAATGTTTTGAAATCGACGTACAAAGGTGCGTGAAATAGCTGAGACAGTAGGGATTTCAAAGGAACGCGTCGGTTCATTTTTGCATAAAAATTGCACATGGAAAAAGCTTTGTGGCAAGATGGGTCCCGCACCTGCTCACGCCAGACCAAAAGCGCATTCGCATGAAACTCTCCGAAACAGTTGTTCGCACATTTGTCGAAAAACAAAAAAGCGATTTCTACGACGATATGTGACAATGTATGAAACGGTATTTCACCACTACACACCAGAATCAAAACAACAATCCGAAGCATGGACAGAAGTCGGTTGTCTCGGCGCCAAAGAAGGCGAAGACGGTGTCATCGGCGGAAAGTCATGGCATCGGTGTTTTGGGGTGAAAAAGGAATTCTTTTAATTGATTACCTTGAAAAGGGTAAAACAGTAAATGGGGAATACTACTCCAAACCTACTTAAAAAATTAGACGCAAAAAATTCGTGAAAGGAGACCTCACTTGCAGAAGAAAAAATCATCTTTCATCAGGACAATGCACGCTGCTCACAAAAAGTGTTTTGGCGATGGAAAACTGCGGGATTTGCGTTATGAATGCTAGTAAACATCCACCCTATTCCCCAGATTTGGCTCCCTCGGACTTCCACCTCTTCTCAAAACTCAAAATTGTCCTTGCTGGTCAGCGTTTTTCATCCAATCAAGAAGCAATTGCAGCGGTAAATGGTTATTTTCAGCACTTCCGGAAAAATCACTACACGAGATGGCAAATAGCGCTGGATGAAATGCATCAGTATTAAGGGTGATTGTGTTGAAAAATAAAAGGATTTTTAAAAACTTCAATATGCATTTTCACTATCAGGCCGAGAACTCGTATTGGAATCAGATTTATCCACTTTTTCTTTAATAGGATTCGGCAATACGTTTTTGTTGAATAATCGCCGTTTTCTCCCGCACTATTACATTTTTTGTCTTAATACGTACGTTGTACGGCGAAAAAGTACCGATTTTTTGAATATCGAAAATTTTTTGAACTTTGGCAATTTTTGGAACTTTATGGATGTCAAAATCAGAGATGCGCATTTTGTTAACACTAGAACGCCCAGAGGCCCTTTTTGAAGATACAATTGTGTGATTTCGCGACTTTTCATCAATTTCAATTATTTACAGTATGTTAAAAACTGAATCGCGTAATATACATATTTCATGAAAAATAATCGAAATTACTTGGAACGGTCGGCAAGCGTCATTTCGACTCCTTTGATACTGAGCCTATCTTGTAGGTTTTGTTCCATATATTTCAACGCTGAAAATGGGAGCAATCCTTCCGCTTTGCATTGTTTCCAGATCATCATCATCATCATCATCATCATCATCATCATCTTCTTCTTCTTCTTCTTCTTCAATACATGTCCTCATGTATATAAACATACATAAATCATGAGTTGTATCAGCTCGGTGCAGCAAAATCATCAAATCAAATTATCATCACATGAAAGAAAAGCATTGTTATCACATAAAAGTTGAATGAAAAATATTTACTCTTATCAAGTATGTATAAAGTATAAAGTATGTATAAGATACAAGATATAATATTATCAAGTATATGTTTCGTGTACAGGAAGGCAATTTCACTCCAGATGTTGATGTAGTCATATACATTTATTGTTTTTATTCAATCTTGTTTCATCAATCATGAGTTTCGAATTAATAAGAAAGGTTAATAATAAATATAGGCTAACTTGTATGATTTTATCTGAAAAATATTTTTCTTTCGTAAGAAGTGATACATTTGCAAACAATAGACATATTATAAGTCAAATAAACAGAGATGATACACCTACTTTTTCCTTCCAAACTCGATGTTTTTAGCAGTTTATGGAATAAAATCAGAATGAAAGCAGCGAATAATTGTGACTTGTGGGTTGTGATCACTAAAAAGGTGTGCGTCAATTTGTTTTTCATTATTACGAAATATTGGGGAAGTACTGAAAACCGAGAAGAAACTCTTGAAAAATGTAGACATGAAGAACGCATGAGAAAACACGGCAGATGGTGATGAAACGTCTGGATCTACCAAATGTGCTTGGAAACTATGGCCTGTGCAAGGCAATAAAATTTTAAATCATATAATTCAACGTATTTTATGCTCTACGCAAACAACCGAGAAAGCAGTGGCATTGAGAACATGCGATTAAATTTATTTGAGAACTCTGACCTGTAATGCACATCCAGTTTCTGTCGGTGTGAAACAAAGAAATGTATACTATACGTGTTTGTTTATAATAAATAATTTTAAATATAAAATATAAATAAAATGTATATATTGTGAGACAGTATGGAAAGTGCAAAGCAAGGGAAATATATTTTTCTGACACGCGACAAACTGGTGTTAAGGAAAATTAAATGTTTGTAACACTTTTCTAATGTTATTGTTGCAAAAATATTATTCATAGATAAAAGTTTCCTTTTCATCAAATTATTTTGCTCGTTTACTTTCCCTTCCCGTTCAAAACGTTTCTTTACCTTTCATTTGCGGAAACGGTGGCAAAAATTGTTTAAAGTATATTTAAGTTTTGTCATAATAATTCCGTTATACACTACACAACAATATTTAATATTGTTTTACTAACGTAGACATTTTTTGCAATATTTATTTTTAAGAAATTTTCTTTCTACAGGTTCGGAGTCGAAACAACTCCGCTAGGCATTCTAGAAGATATTAGAAAGCCGGGCGTTCCAGTGCTAAGTGTCCTTTGCTCTGACCGAGAAATAAAATTAATCGATATATTTCAAGGCATTCTTAATAAAAATTCCAACATTTTCAGGCTTCATATAGACTACTCTCAAAATTGAAATACCCGTTTCAAACTCACAGAGTCTCGAGTTTGGTCAGAACTCGGGGAAAATCAATTCGGAGAAAATCTTCTCAACGGTTTAAGCGCTAATGTTGTTTAAAGACAAACGTTTTCCTCTCAACCAATGTTTCGTTAACCAGGAGCGACAGAATTTGGATTTCATAACGTGTTAGAGGAAGTAATTTGTTACATATGGGAGTAAGATTTATCCGCTTCTTTTATATCAGAGCCCTACAATAAGAGCAGTTGTGTTAAAAACTTGCCTTTTTTGCAGCAGCATTACAATTCTTCCTTTCTACTACGTGCGAACGGAGAACGTCAAGAAACTGAAGTGAGAGGGCGAAAAAGAGAGGAAGGGGCGCGAGGGGCAAAGCGGGGCGGTCACTTGGGGTGCGGCTGTTCCAGAGCGCGCATGGGCCGCGGGCGCCGGCATGGGCAGCCGGGCGTGCCCCAAGGTGTGCGGAGGCGGCCCCAACGACGAGTGCGCCTGCTCTAAGGTACGACAAGAAAGCTTGCGCCACGATCGTCTCTTACCGAATGGCCTAGGGTTCGAGTCCTGACCCTGGCGGGTTTCAGACCGTAGCTACTAGATTGCTGGGCGTTCAGCCGCTGTCACGTGGAGACTTTTAGCATGGAGACAAACGCCTTAGCGGTATGGCAGCTAGCGTTCTTCGCAAACAGACGGACATACTTTTGCTATCAATCGATTTTTCGGTATCAAAGACCCACAAAACGGATTCTGGCTGCACAACGTGTGAAAGGATTTCCCCTCTAAATTTAGTGTCTGGATTTATCCACTTTTTCGTTACGTATAAGAGTTTTTCTGCCGAAGATTCACCGCTTTTTCGCGGAGCATTACATACCTTTATCTTCTTAAGAAGCTCTTTCTTAAGCGCGAGAAAGTAAACGAGCGGTGCTACAGAGTGGTACAGACTTTCCCGTATTCTTTTTCTATTTCCTTTGGTGTCAGCTAGCTATTTGCACTTGCCACACACTCTTGCCATCTGCCATCTATCGTCACCCAAAGTAGATTTTTTTGAAATTTTCTTATTTTTTCAGTTTCTAATAGTAGAATGGAAATATTATTTTAAGGATATTAAATTACAGTAAAACCTCGTCTTAAATGGCAATTTTATTTGAAAAATATGGAGGTTTTTTATAGAAAATAGCATATAAGTACTATTGTAAATTCTAAATTTGAAGCTCTTTTTCACAAACATTTATAGAGTTTTTGAAAAACGTCATTTTGAGTAATTTAAAGCACATTAACTCACAAATACAATAGAGTTTACAAATTGTTGGAGATGTGCATATCAATAGTTTGAGAGATCAGTAAAAAAAAATTACATTTGTGTAATTTTTGAAAAACAACAACAAAAAGTACCCCAAAATTAACTTTACATAATATTAAAGAGAGAAATTAGCACTATCCGTTCGAAAATTTGCAGAAAAAGTATGGAACCATTTATGAGAAAATGGTGATTGAGCGTTTCTGAAACTACTGAATTTTGAGCAAGTTTTCACAGAAAACTATTGCGTTTTCGAGACTCTGTATTTGAAATATTTAGCACTTGTACTCATAAATATAATAATGTGAACAATTCGCGGCTAATAAACGACGTGAGATACAATGAAACAAATTATTTTCTAAAATTAAAAATAAGAATAGAGAACATGGCGTTTATGTCATATCATAGAGTACATTTAGCACTATTCATAGCAAAAGTTAAAAAAATGGTGCAGTTTTTAAGATATCTTGTTTTTGTTATTTTTACTTTAGGGCACCAACGTAAGGAGAAAAAACGTATGTAGTATCGTGCGTCGGAAAACGGCGAATGTTCGACACAAAAACTCTTATTGCCGAGCCCTGGTAAGGAGAAAGTGGATAAATCATGTTGCTAAATATAGAAAAAGGATCCTCTAACACTTGGTGTAACCAGAATTCATGTTTTGTGGGTTTTGTCTGTCCATCCGTCTGTGCACAACGCTAGCGCAGAACCCGTTCAGACGATTTTCTCCAAATGTGATATTCCCCAATCGTTCTAGTTGATGTCGCGCACCCTGGAATTTGAAACCAAAATTTTTATTTTCGGGGGTGCTTCATGAAACCCCTGGCACATTTTCAAAATTTTGACAAAATGGCTCGAAATATTTTGATTAAATTTTGTTGAATAATTCAAAGGACGCTTAAGAGAATGGTGTAGGCCATATTTTCGTTGCAAAGCCATATTTTTTGGAAAATTGGAAAAAAATATTAAACTTCAAAATTGGAGATATTTTTGCCACTGACAGTCTGTTGTATAAAATTATCTTCAATCTTTAAAAAAAAGGTCATGTACAATGTTTTGAAAAAAGGAGTACTTTTTGTAAATTTTGCGATTGAGGAATTATTTTCTATATTTAACACCTGGAATTATCCACTCTTCCCTCATCAGGGCCTGGCAATCAGAGTTTTTGTGGCGAATATTTGCGGTTTTTCCGGCTCACAATTACCATACTTTCTCTTCTGACGTTAATAAGTGCGGGAAATTAAAAATGTATTTGTTTTTTTAAACAACAACAAAAGAATATAGCGAAATGGCTGTTGTCATCTTTAGAGAACCTTTAGCACTATCCCTACAGAAAGTTTAAAGAACAAAATGGGGCCTTTTTGAGAAATCTTGTTGTTAATGTCTTGTAATATAGCCTATATTTCAATCAAAATCGCTCGAAAAGTTCTGATATTTTCAAAAAAGGTACATGACTTTCCGTTCCGAGAATCATCAAAACGCGTATATCCGTCGTAAACTATATCTTTTCTGTTCCATGGGTATTGCTCCATATATACGAAAAAACAACAATTTTATTTTAGTAAGTTTTGTCATTAGATGACAGAGTGCATTGACAGATGGACGTCTTCGTACATCGATACTGTTTGATATGCTTGAATTAAACTCTTTATGCCACTGGACAAATAGAGCTCATGTATTTCGTGCCTAAGAAACTTCACGAGTCTGCAGAAGATTGGCGAAGCGATCGCGTTCAATGAGAAATATATTTTAAAACATCATTCGTTTTCCTTAACATAACTTAATTGCCCTTCAAGATACACTACTCTAGATGTCACTGTTCATAAACTGACAATGTTCTACGGCACAGTTAGCACTGAATTAATAACAATCGAAACCACTCTTTCGCTTCGTATTCTACTACCCTTCAACCGTCTAATAGTTTAGCTTAATTTGTAAAATGTGCCTGCCACCTGGCCGTTGGATCAGGTAACTACTTAAAAGAGGTCATATTTACACGCCTCACAGAAACGCCAGTCAGTTCCTTGCAAAACTGCCGTGTGCTTAATCGAGATGCATGTTTGAGAATGTCTCATTTAATTTACAATAGCAATGCAATTTTAATTTCTTATCTTCGCTATTTAACTTTAGCGAAAACTGCTTAAACGGTCTCTCTGCTTAAGCGATTCCACTTAATAAGCGAATGCTGGGACAATACTTTCACAAACGAGCCAACAACCGCGCACGATATTTCCATCATTAATTATCTCTTCCTCCCCTTACACAAACGTACAGGCACACGTACATTTTTATGTCCATATGAGGAGACCACTCTGAAGCTGTGCCCCGCTGGCGGAAATACCAGGAGAGGGAAACTCCGCAAGCCAACGTTATAGGTCGGCGACAGATGTCACGGCGCAGTGGGGAGAGAACATTGACATCTTATGGCTATGACATCTACACGAAAGGGAGTAATGCCCTAAGTAATGGAGATGCCCAGAAATCAACAAATTAATATCCGCGGCTTTTTTGTTTGAATAGTTTAATGTTCCGTACTGTCGCATGTCAACATTCGCTCTTTTAAGCAGTCACTGCTCCTACGGCCAACGATCACACAAAGAAACGGGTATATGGACCAGAGAGTCCAGAGAGACGATCAACATTTCCTCGGTGTGTTTGGATTTTGAAATTGTGGAGGAAAACTGCGCTAAGTTGAATCCGAATATTTTTAACATAATACAGCTCCTGTAGCAACGCATTAGTTCTATTTCTGCCGGGGACTGTTCCAAATTAGTCCCCGAGTTGAACATCTGAAAATAACAATTTGTACAAGAGACGCAAATCGATTGCTTAATATTTAGCTTAATTGTTACTATAATGATAAATATGCATTTGGTCTTTGAGTTTTATTGAAATGTTTTCCTAGGAGTTCTCTATCGATTCGAGAAATTCACTATTATGCAATTGTTGTAAATTTTATAAACATAAGTTGCAAGTATGCAATTATGATACTTTTTCTTATTGATAATGTCTATAGTACACTGTACATTTGACATTTGATACAGTTCAAAGATGTATTTGTATACGCAAATATTTCCCATCTGAAGCAGAGACGTCCACCATTTTCGACCGTCTGTTAAGATTGGCTGCGGTGGTTTGTGAGGCGCCGCCTGCGACGTTTCGTCATGATGAGGACTGCCAAAGCCGTGCAAACGCTGAACAGCCACAGACGGTCGCGATCAATTTTTGTTTACAAAACTGTACGAATAATTGCAATTACATAATTTCTAATATGTGCACTAATACTTATACCAGCAATGTTTTCATATGGTTATGGATCCACGTATTAACTTCAAAACTCCCAAAATATCCAGTACTCCCTAGATAGATTGAATATTTAGAGATACCGGGTATGTCAAGTGCTCAGGTCATTAGTTCCGTAAGTGTAGAGCATGCCTGGCTGATGAGATCCAGCGCTGACCTGACTGTCGCCTCGCAGGGATCTCGCATGAGCGGAGCGCCGCCCAAGCCGGGACAAGTTCTAACCCGACTGCTCTCTCGACGTGTGTAACATTATAGTGCATGTGTGTGTGCCTGTAAGTCAGGGGTGCATGCGTATTAAACAAGGATCCCGAAGGAAATATCGCGTGCGGTCCGTTTGTTACATGTTTATATTCCTACGGCATTCACCTGGTGTTGATCTAAAAAAAAAAAAAAAAAAAAAAAAAAAAAAAAAAAAAAAAAAGGAAAACTACCGACCAGAGCAGACGGCTAAAATTCTCCTCTAGACAGCGATTGAACAGAACCTAGCTACGTCGGTAGTGTCGAAAACCATGCCCCAGGCGTAAATGTAGCCTTAGTACCTCATCCGCTGATGCCCTGCGGCAGGAGGGGAGCAAGGGGGCGCCGTGCGAAGAGGCGTGCCCGAGTCCCGCGTGCCCGTGCGTGCAGACGCAGAAGCGACGCCGCCGCTGCCCAGCGCCGCCGCCGCGTGATTACAGCGCCGAGTGCCCCGTGGCGGTGGGCAAGGAGCTGCTGCGCGCCGCGCACCAGGGCCGCCTGCCCGACGTGTACGACATGCTGCAGGCCGGCGCCGACGTCAACTTCACCCTCACCTCCAGGTGATGCCTCTGCACGATTACTAGTGCCCTTCCGTACGGTAGGCTGTAACGGTAAATGCCAATAAACCCACACGGGTGAAATCTTTTCACGGCGGAGTTCGTGTGTCGAGGTGGACGCCGCTGCACCGAGCTGCGTGGGGCGGACACGCGGACGTGGTGCAGCTGCTGCTGGACAACGGGGCTTGCGTCAACGCGCGGACGACCGCCGGCTTCACGGCTCTGCACGTGGCCGCCTACAACGACCCTGGCGGCGAGTGCGTGGACCTGCTGCTGGGCGCCGGCGCGGACCCCAACACGCGCAACCACATGGGCTGGACGCCCTTGCACTACGCTGCGGATGCCGGCAATGCCCCCGTACGCACTGCCGCACTACTCGAAGAAACGTACAGATTGTGAGATAAAAAGCTCATACCAGATAACAATACATAGAATACGGACAAACACATAAACTGATATAATGGTTTGTTAGTCATGGGTGGCGGCTAAGAAGCCACTGAAGCCAATGATACAATAACAGAGTAAATATTACATCAATTTTCTACACTAACATAAGTCATTCCATATACGTTCTAAGAAATAACAATAAGTCAACAAATAACAATAAATTTTATATTCAGCCTAAAGGAAACAATTTATAAGAAGACATCATCCAAGCTGGACTTATAGTATCTGTAAACCTGTCGCTCCTTCCTCCGATACACAGAAAATGCTGAATGCGCGTCCATGCAATTATTCTAAAGTTCAGTTTCCACTTGCGAGAACGATGTAAAATCACTCCCGAGTACTATGTCAAAGAAAAATGAAAATTGTAATTTATAATGAGATGTGTTGAAGCCAATAAGAAACCTATCAATTATCAACTAATCAACAGGGTCATCACTCACCGGCGCAAAGTAAGCTAAAGACCTCCAACTACTCCGTGATAACCACTTTACTTCGAAATTTTATCAACCACTAGAGGATCGTTTCAAAGGCGTTTCTAGATATTTTGATTTTTGCGGGGACTTTTCATGAACCCGCAATGTTCTATAAATGTTCTCAGAAAAGACTCCAAATTTTCTCATTTGTCCTCGAAGGACGCTTCTAGGAATAGTGCTGGTGTCATTTTCGTTAACATCCTTGATTATTGAAAAATTGAAAAAGTTCAAAGTGATTTTGGCCCCTTCCTACAACTACAATATTAAAGATATTTTTTATTTAAAAACGGTTCTTTAAAGACATGTCTTGTAGTAATGTTATGTACAACTTTTGAAAAAATGGATAGTTTTCGCAGTTCGTTTAACTTTGCATAAAATAAAGACAATTTAAAAATTTTATCAAACAATGTAACAATGTTTTCTCTAAAAAACTGCTCCAATTTTTTTGTTTGATTTTCTCGATGTGTATATCAAGAGACGGTGCAAAGTTGGTGCTAGACTCATTTTCAACAAACTGTATTTTCAGAAATTGCAAAATTTAACATGTCAGAACTACATATTTGAAGATAGAGACTTTTGCCATTATCAAAATCTCTGTTGTAAATAATCAGCTCTTTAAAAAATACATAATGTTTTGAAAAATGAATAGTTACCTGATTTTTCCTTTAACTTAAGGCAATTTCTAAAAAATACATTTTCTCAAGTAGCTCCAAATTTTTTCTTAATTTTTTTCATTGGAGCAAGTAAAGGATGCTTAAAAATGGCACAGGTCTCAATTTTGTTGAATTTCCTGCAATATGGATAAAGTTATAAATAATCCGAGAAAGACTGTTCTGCTGTTGTGCGCAGGCCGTGCGCGCCCTCGTAGGCGCCGGAGCCTGCTTGTCGGTGCGCAACCGCCAGGGGCGCACCCCCTACGACCTGGCCAAGACCTACTGCGTGCGGGAGATGCTCGCCGTCGGCTGTAGCTGAGAGACTCCCATGGGGCTAGTTACACAGCTACTCTGCTCAGCAGAATTCCATGGTACCTCTGCCTCCTACGAAAGCGATCTCTTCTTTCCTTCCCTTGTCTTAGCGATTCTTCATATCTCTACAATATTACTAACACACTCTTACACTTAGATGCACCACATTATTACGCATGCCACGAGACCGGTCGGGAGCTTAGAGCAGAGCGGTGCCTCACTGGAGTAAGTTGGCACCGGATCGCACCATTCAATGGGAGAGGAAGATCGCCACCTCCCGGAATAAAAAAAAAGTTCACAACGCTAACGGAACTAATGACCATCGCAGCTAACATGCCCAGAAAAAACAATCCTCCCTCCCAACACCCTCCTTCCTCTGTAATGCACCTGTAACTCCCCGCTTCTCGGTAACGCTTTTGACAACGTACTCATCTTTACAATAAATAAACTAGTGGTGCTACAGAATAGCACAGACTTTCCCGTCCTAAATGGCAATTTTCTTTGAAAAAATTGGAGCCTTTTTTAAGAAAATGGCAATAAAGCGCTACAGTAAAGCCGAAATTTGTGGCACTTTTTGACAGAAAAGTTTTGAATTTTAGAAAAACTTCATTTGAAGGTATTTGAAGCACATATATTCACAAATACAATAGTGTTTATAAATTGCTGTGAAAGGGCATATTATCCGCGTGAGAGAAATGCCAAAAAAATACATTTGTGTAGTTTTTGAAGAACAAAACAAAACAATACTTCAAAATGAACTTTACGACATATTAAAGAGTGCAATTAGCACTATCCTTATCCACTAGCACTTAGAAATGTTTGAATAAAACATTTTATAGTCATCTTTAAGAAACTGGCGTTTGAGCGTTTCTGACAATATGGAAATTTGAGCTAGTTTTCACAGAAAACGGTAGAGTTTTCGAGAAATTTATATAGCATTATTTAAAGCACATGTACACATAAATATAATAATGTAAACAAATTGCTGCTAGTGGAAATATTAACGACGTAAGAGCCAATCCGAAATTTTTTTAATTTTGGAAAAAACCATAGAATAGAGCAATATGACGTTTTTGTCATCTTATAGAGTTCATTTAGCACAAACCCTACCAAAAGTTCAAAGAAAAAATTCGGAACCGCTTTTAAGAAAATATATTTTTTGTATTTTTTAAAAATTGAACAAATTGCACGAAATATTGGGCAAAAAACTACTAAAATTTTCAAAAACATGTTCATGACTTTAACGAAGGAAAAATTATGGATAAAAAATTTTATTTCAAGGAAAAATCTCTAGTTTTAATTTTGTTGTAGGAAGACCCCGGAAAAAAATCGAAAATTCTAAATTTTCGAAAATTCAGAGTTAACTGTCGTGGCTAATCGGACTTATGCCACGTTCATAAATGCGTTTTATTCTATTCTTACAAGAAATTTAATGAAAAATTTGGAAACACTTTTGAGAAAATTTTGATAATGTTCCAGGGGCTTCATTTAAAGAACCTCAAAAACTAACAAATGATTTTCAAAATCGCAGAGCTTCAACTTAGACCAAATGGACAGGGGTTTCTTCAATTTGGAAAAAAGCCTACGCATATTTCAGGCGCTAATGTTGTTCACGTACACCAGACAGACGGCCGGACAGACAAGCGGCTGGACAGCATTTTTGAAAATAAAACACTTCGGTATCACACTTCGTGTATTTTCGTTCAATTTTCGAAATCGATTTTCCGCAGCATTACATACCTTTCCTTATACTAAGTATATTACTCTGTATGCACGTAAGTATACTGGAAAGTAAAAATATAACAGTAAAACAATTTATACTTTTATTTCCGCGGTATTTTAAAATTTACGATATGAAAGTTAAAATTATTTGGCGAAGCTGACTGCATCTAACAATGAGATTGTCATCAATTTTGGGGTGTTAGAAGGATGCAAACGCATTATTTTTTTCATTTATTTAATTGTTTTGTTGAAGCTGCAATTTTCAAGTTTACAATAAAAACTTTGCAATTGTGTGATGACTTAATCTAATTAACTTAATGTAGGTTAAAATTGTACTTAATCTTAATCTAGGGAGAGGAAACAAGAAGCACCTCAGGAGACTTATTCAATATTTGCAAATATCTGGAGGAAAGAATGGAGCGTTGTTTGTTCCTAATTCTGGTTTTGTATCTGGCATCTTTTCCGAGTGTATAGTGAGTTGATGCCTTTATGTAGGATGTTTGTGTAAAAATTGTTTGATAGGAATGCTATTTGGTGTATTTGGGATATTCCATTTATGTTAAGATCGTTATGTAATTGTTTATTCCTAATGAACCATAATGCTTAAATACTTGTTTTTAAATACTTCCAATTTGTGGAGATTGGTTGTAGCGGCATTGGTCCAGATCGGGAATGCGTATAATAGTGTTGGGAGAATGAGTGGTTTGTATAGCGTTAGTGCATTTGACAGTGAGAGATGGTTGTATGAGTTTAGTAAAGGTCTTAATTGGATGAGTTTGTTTTCGCCTCTTGTGCTTTTGTCGTGTTGTTTTCAGTTAAGTGTAGTATCTAAATTTAATCCAAGATATTTATTTTCGTGATTGGGATCCAATTTGTAGCATTGTTATTTATAAGTAGCGGGGGTGGATGTGCAAACGTTTTTAATTGGATTACTTTAGCTGCTGATACTGAGGGATTTAATTTAATATTCCAGTTATTTGCCCAATTGTGTTTCTATGATTGGGGATACTAACCTGTCCTTAGTACAGAGTTGAATATAATGTTTAAAACTGCGATGGTATTGTTTGATAATCTTTGGAGGATAGCAGTATTAATTCGGGTCGGTCCTGGAGCGTTTTTATTTGGATGTTTTGATTATTTGTTTAACATCATTCAGAGAATTTGCGAAATTAGAAATAATGCGAGAAAGCATGTGCTGCTGAGCACCTTCGGTTTGAAGTTCAATTTAATTTTTTCGCTCCAATAACATTCGAAGTATCATCCTCAACTCTTGAATATTTTTGGGAAACGCCCGAAGTAATTTGGAAGTATTTCCTACATTTGGCATAATACCTGCAGTTTGTATTTTTCTAGCACATTGTCCAAATTCATTCACCTCTTATAAATTAATGATTAATCCCCTCGTTCGCCAGAAATCTCAATGACGGAGGTACAGTCCTGGTGAATGAAGCACCTATAATGCCGTCTATTACTCTTGTTTCACTCAGTTTCTTAACGTCAGTTTGTCAAGTAAAAGAACAATAGCATTGTAAAAGGTAATATTTTACGAATCTAGTAATGAAAGAAGTATATTTTTTTTGAATTATAATATCTGTATTATATTTTGTGCTAAAGCAGTAACATACTATTTTCTTCGAAATACATAACCTCAGTCTTTAACAGTCTTGATTAAGTTATACTCGTTTATGAAAACGCTTTTCTACTTAATACGGCGCCATTACTTTGTACAAGACTGCAATATATGTACATTCAAACGTAGATCTGAAACTCAAAAAACTAAATGAGGCTTAAATAGCGTTGGAAATGCATACTTATTGTTTCGAAGGGTGCACTCTACTTGCTTTTGTGAGAAAACGCAAGGCCACGAGGCACGAGATTCCGGTCGTGTGCTATTGCGTGCGCCCTGTTTTGGTGAAAGACGCATGAGCTACGAGCGCAGACGCATCGCGTGGTCGCAGCCAGACACTTCCCCCGACGTCCGTTCCGGCACGAACGGGTGGCCTTCCCCCTTCCTCGTGGCCTCACTGGGGCCCGGCGGTCGCATCGCGCGCGGATTCAGGTCTGGGGACCAAATTTTCAATGCATGAATGGGCGAAAACCAGAACGGCGTAAGTCACATATTAGAGATTTTGAGATATCTGTTTATTTAAGTCAATATTACAGAAAAAGCGCGGTGCTTTGTTTCATGATTGAAACACTGGCATTTCATTTGTTCCTTAAAACCCCGAAAATACATTTCCATTAAAATTCTGGTTTTCACCCATTCATATACAAGTCAGCTATTGAATGAGATCTGAATTTCAACATGAGTAATCCCTGTGTTCATTTGAAATCTCGCATGGGTACCTCATTTGAACGCCAAGCAAGTAAATCGTTAATTAGTCATCACTTAGCTAAAAAGCTAAATGCGCGTTCGACATACAAAATTCAATACAATTCTTTTTATTATTTCCATTTTCAATTAGTTCCAGAGCCCTGAAGGAGTGCCAAGTGGACAATGGGAAGGAAGTCGGGGAGCGGCGGCTCGGAGGCGCGATCTCGAGCCAGGCGCGAGTGCCCGCCAGCCGTCGTCGTCAGCACCACCACGAGCGTCAACGGTTCCGGCAGCTGCGCCCAGACCCAGCGCCTCAAGGCCAGCGGCAAGCGCGGCACCAACAGCAGGCGCAGCGATGCAAGCAAGCCGTGCAATTGCAGCGACCGCGACCTCGCGCCCCGCAGCGGCCCCGCGACGGCACGGCTTGGCGCGGGCGCCAGCGGCGGAGGCCACCGGAGTGCAGCATCGCAGGTGGGGGTTATGTATCATTTTACAGGAATAATCCAAAAATTAGAATAGATTACTTTACTCTGAGTAATCTATGAATCGTTAACGTTCTGCGGTTATTTAGCTCCATTGTTTTAATTAAAATATTTATTTTATAGGCAAAAATATAAAAATAGCCTTCTATACACAGACTTTAGCAACGGAATTCGTTGGCTGTTTATATCTTTCCTACTATAAAAAATAGTAAAGACATATATAAGCAATTGATTTCATGTTAGCGTGTTAAAAAGAAAAGTCACTCTCTGTTATCTGATATTTCAGGTATATCGTATCTGGAATGCGTTAAGGAAAATAGATGAAAGCGAATACGGCATTATAGATATTGGTGTCTTGTTTGTAAACATTTCCCCAAAATTTTCATTGTAAACTCGACTCTAACATTGTGACCTACGTAATGATTAATATTTTTTTAAGTAACTTAAAGAAACATGCTGTCATTAATAAAGACGTTCAAAATATCTTTTAATTTTATAAAAATTGTATCATTATTTTATTTTTAAATGTTAATTACTGAAAACACTTTTCTGGTTCATGAAAATTATTAATACAATTAAATTAAATTAAAAAAAATAAAACAAAACAAAACTACAATTATTTGTATTATCGTGATAGGTTTTCTTAAATGAAATATTTATCATTTAGTTCATTAGTCAACTTTTATTTTAGGCTATTCCGTTATATGTGCAAACTAAAAATTAATGATTTGATTGTTGCATGCATTGTTTAAAACGTGTAAAAAATTAATCAATAATATTATATTTAATTAATAACAAGTAATGTACGCGCATTAATCTACCTTGTTCTCGTGTGGCTAAAACATACAGTAAGGAAACTTGAAAAATCTAGTGGCTTTGTCAGTGATAGTGATTTCACTACGTGAATAATAATACATTTAATAACTTGTTTGCGATAGAAAGTACAAGAATCCTTCTTATGCTATTACTTATGTATTTACCTTTTAATGAGCTTTTGATCTGTATAATACCCCCCTAGGGATTGCATGATCTTGTCATTGGTGGGGGTGCTTGTGTGATCTCATGATCCTTTGAGCTGTGCCGGCGGTTACGTAGATACCACCAGGGCCTGTCTTGTCAGACAGACTAAACCTGAAGATCCAGACGAAAAAGCAGCCCAGAAGAGGAAGTCCGCTCCTCGCAGCGCCTGTTTCAGAAAGGGCTGCTGTCAACGCTGTCAACGCGGGAAACGATGAACGGTCCCAAGACAACGTGGATGACATCCGCAGTCCGAAAGGGGCGGAAGAACCCAGCCGGCATCTCGAGTAAACTGCCCTGCAGGCTCGGAAGCAGTGAGCCAAGCTAAACATGCGCAGCGCTCGTAAAGCGGCCAGGGGATTTAACTTATTACTGGCAGAAATCATAAGAGCCTCGGAAATGAATTCAATGACAACCCGGCTCGAAACAGGAAATGGATTGCGGAAAAATTAATTTTTATTACATGGAATGTTAGAATTTCTATAGGTGAAGAAAATGAATTAGCAAGAGTATTGAAAAGTAATAATGTAGTGGTATAAGTCATAAGAGACGAAGAAGAAACTTCAAAGCAGTAAATACGTAGATGACTCTATCATGCTCTGCAATGGCGTGCAACAACAACATGCCAGTAATGGTGTAGCCATTTTAGTAAATAAATTAGAAAGTAAAATAAAGAGTAACGAATATATCTTAACTGTACGTCTGAGACATGAGAGAGGAAATCTTACTGTAATCGGAGTATATGCTCCCGAAGATGGAAAGTTTTATAGAATATTCCAGAAAGTAGTGTCATAGCGACCAACTGGTGGTGGCTGGAGACGTCAATGCGAGAGTTGGTATTAAGCAGATCGCTAACTGCGTCGACTTATACGGTGAAGATACAATCAATAAAAATGGACATTTGCTAAGAGATTTTAATATCCAAAGATATCCACACGTTTTCTTGGACATCAAGGGGATTAAGATCAATTGACTCGTTTATTTCAGAAAACTGTCAAATGCCGAATTCTTCATTTTGAGAAAACTGAGAAAAAGTGTCCCAATTTTTTTTTGTTTCAAAATATTTTTATTTATTAAAGCAAGTTGATAAATTAATAATTTTCATATACATATGCACTAAACGATGTATCTATTTTCTTGGAACAATAATCCGCGGCTAATGGGTTTTAGATTTTGGCGTTTAATGGGTTTTTGAAATTATCAATTTAATTATTGAATTTATTATAACAAATGAGAATTTGGCTGGCCAGATTACTGATGTTAGAGTGTATAGAGATTATGATATTGGTTTTGATCACTTTAATGTAATTTCTAAAGTTAACATGTATAACAAGTGGCAAGCTTCTCATAGAAGAAAATGTGAACAAGTAGTGAACATTTATAAATTCATTTATTACTTGATCGAGATACTTAGTACCTATATAAAAATCGATTAAATGATTAACTCATGCAAAGAGAGACTAAAGAAACAATACAAGAGAAATGGGTTAACATACAAGAAGCTGTACATAAAATATCTTGATAAAGGCCTTGGCAAAAAGAAAAAAAATTAAGGAAAAAGAAAGGCCTTAAATATGGAAAGAAGAAATAGAATTTAAAGAGAAAAATGATCCATATAGAAGATATATCCATAATCCTACAGAAGAAAATAAAAATATGTATTGGCAAAGATGAAATTTTGCAAAGAGATTAGTGAGAAAAGCCGACAGGAGTCTTGGGATAGATTTATTGTGTCACTACCCTGAAGAAGCCTGCGATATGACAGGCGAAACGTCGGCCTATCTGCCAACGACGCGGCGTCACCCGGACAGCCTAGACGTGATGTCGTACAAAGCCGACAAACCTTTGCATACAAAGCCCTGGAAACTTTGTGCAGTGATAAGAGAGACCTGCCGAAGTTAGATGTCATTAACGATAAAGTATGACAGATCACAACAAAAACTTGTGGTATAAGGAATCTCCAAAAGTATCATCACATATTAGTACACAGGTTTGGCCATCTCAATAGAGGAGGTCACTGAAAAAATATAGCGTTAAAAAATAGGAAAGCAACAGGAATACATAAAATAAACGCCGAGTGTTGGAAATATGGTGAAATGCTTCTACAGCTGAGATTGTTACATTTGTTTAACACGTGATGGAAACAGGGTAAAATACCACAAAACTGGTTAAGTCGAAAGTAACCCCATTATTTAAGAAAGGTAACAGAGAAAACCGTGCGATTATTTAACAGAGGCAAAAGCTTATCGGATAGCACGTATACGATATATGATAGAATACTTATACAAAAAGACTGAAAATAAGGGCTGATTGCTTAATAGGCGAAGATCAGATGGGATTTAGAAAGGGTCGCTATTTACTCTCTAACAAATCGGAGAAAAACGACGTGAGTTTAACTTGGAAACTCAGATGGCATTTATTGGTTATGAAAAAGCTTTCGACAGCATAAATAGGGCGACGTTGTGGAGCTTATTTATTAGAAGCGGTTTATCTTTCTATCTTATTAATGCTATCAAAAGTTTGTACCAAGGCATGACAGTTGTTATTGATACCGGGAAAAGGTTGACAGAAGAAATTAAAACAAATAAAGGTGTTATAAGGGACGTTTTTTCCCAACATTGTTTATTATATGTCTTAACAATAGTTTTCACAAATGGAGAGAAGTTTTTAACCCCAGAATTCGACTGAACCCTGCCCAAATGAAACGCAACCTTCTTGTATATGCAGATGATGATGATATGGTAATGATTCAGCAAACTGAAGATATGCTACAAAGATGTATGTATACAGAATTGCAAAATATATGTGAAGATTATAACTTTAAAATATATACTAATAACACTAAAGTGATGGATTTTCATGGAATATATCCTGTAAGATCAAAAATAGTATTGAATGGGAAGACTGTAGAGCTAGTGTCCAGATTTAATTACTTGGGATGTGAAGTATCTTTTGAATTTGACGACGATGTCACAAAAAAACAGGTTTATACATATTTGTGGGGAAATTCATATAACTCTGAAATATAAAACGGACTTACGTTCTATAAGACGATGGCAGTACCAATAGTGTTATATGGAAGCGAGACCTGGACCTCGAAACGAGAAACAAATAGAGTAAGAGCCCCAGAAATGAGATTTCTTATGTAAAAGGGTGTATTCTAGATGACGAAATGAGGAGTAAAGAAATACATAAAGAATTAGAGATATTTGGTCTCGAGGAGAAGATCAGTGACTCTCAAATGAACTGGTGCAGTCATCTGGAGCGAATGAGCAGAAGCCGAGTTCCTCGACTGGCGTTCAACGACGGGACTACAAACCAGCTGGCCGAAGGAGTACGAGATGATGGTTTCTGGACCGATCAGCCCTGCCTACTCCATGAAATAAATAACATCTGTATAATAATAACATATAATGTAAAGAACTTGGCAAACCTTTCAGATCATTGATAATATTGGGAAGTTCAAGACATTACTTTATTGGCAAGTCCAGATTTTGCGTTAAGTATACACCGGCAATATCTAGATTCGCATCTTAGGAAGTTGGTTGTAACTTGGGGTAGATTTTGTATTCAATTTACATAATAACATCTTAGGTCGTGAATATGAGGATTATTATTATTATTATTATTATTATTATTATTATTATTATTACTTTTATAATCATCCGGTCTCATTTGGAAGTTAACAATTACGTGGGAATACTTTTCCCTTTTCGTAATTGTCATTTACTGTTGCACCCCTAGCTCCAAAGCGCAATGCAATTGTTACAATGCCGATCAGATGGCCGAGATTTCTTGGACAGTGGTGACGTCGCGGTCTCGGACCAGAAGATCCCGGGTGCGAGGCCTGCTTCGGGCATAGGTATATTTGTGTATATTTGTATGTGTGTATCGTCCTTTCACCCCTCATTACCATCATTTCATCTTCCATAGCCCCAGGGCTAACAACCCTGGGAGATAAAAATCGAATCCAGCTAAATGCTGATCCCTTCATAACAATTACATGCACCTGTCACCGAGATAATAGTACTCGATGAATTCAAAGGTGCATGCACGCGTGGTCCAAGTCGGCCTTACACGAGAAAGAAAATAATAATGTAACATTTCTCGGTGGTGAATTAAAACACACACAGTAAAACACACTATTTACACAAAAACGTTTATTTGTAAAGAATTATACACTAAAATCTACTTGATCTATTTACAGATATATTACACTTAATTATTTTTTTACACACGACTCCGTTCTCTTGATTATTTATTTACACAGTTCACTTCTTCTACACTATTTTTTTACACTGTTCACTACAATATGATTATTTATTTACACTGTTCACTTTTTCTACAGTATTACCCAGTCTGAAGCACTGTCCACGGTCCACTACGCGAACCACAATTCCCTGCGCAAACTACAAGTCCTTACGGAAATCACAATTCCCTGCGCAGAACACAATTCACAGCGCAGGCTACAATTCACTGCGCAGACCAGGGTCCACTGCACTGCTGTTTACCGTGATGCACATTTCACAGCTCAGCTTCCACTGCTTTAGACTGCTGTTCACCCAATGCACAGTTCACAGCAAAGCTTCCACTTCAGACCAACTGACGGAGTGACTGATAACATACACTAACTGACTCGCGGCTGCTTACTTCCGACTGAGTACGTACACTGCCTTACACTGACATACTTACACACCCTGACTTACACTACCTTACACTGACTGACTCTCAGACATTAAATATATGACAATCATTCTCCACCGCCCAATTAAAAAAGCAAGATAAAAACTTTATTTTCCATGATTATTGATTCACGGATCAACCAATCAACATAATTTATAAATTTCCATTCAACAACATATTCAAGAAAACTAAAACTTTTTGATAAATAAACTTTAATTTTCAACTTAAATATCCAAATTACTGTACTCCCAAAAAATCTTGGGGATCATGCCCCCAACAAATCATCAAGCTGCGGGCGCCGGCAACGGCATTTATACCTAGCCAGCACTCGTCTCGGACACAACCAGACTTTCGTTCACCCTTCCCGCGACTCGCAAATAGTCCGGAGACGTCACAGTCGGGGGAAGGGGGCGCCGCACAGACCGCAATCCGCGCAACGAATTGCCAGCGTGATGCAATTATTATTACAATTAAGAAGAAGAATAGTAATCTAACCTAAATAAATCATAGACATTTATCGATATATTTGTATCTCCCATCCGTAATCCATGGGGGGGGCCGAGCGGCCTTAACGTGACTCAGAGGAGAACGCTTGCTGCCAGACCAGCATAGCTTGAGACGTCCCCATGCATTGTTCGAAATGCCCCCGCCACCGATATAACGGCGCTACGAGAGCGTGGTCGTTGGCCGACCCGACGAGGAGGCGGACGGTGCGCGGCCAGGCCCGCCACAACGCCACGCCACAGCGAGCGCGTACGGGAGGGGGCCAAAGGCAGCGCGCGCAGAGACGCAGCGCCGCAGGCGCAGCGCGAGCGCGACGCAGCGCCGGCAGCGGCCGGAGCGCTCCTCCCGCCTCCTCCACCGCTCGCGCGACGACCAAGAACGGCTGCGGCGGAACCAGTGCTGCGGCGCGGGCGCAGCCAGCAGCGGCAGCCGCCAGTATTAATAGCCAAGACCAAGTAGCATTGAAACTAGCTGATGGAAAACGCAATACAACATTCAGTAGCCATTATATTATTATATTTATCCCAGTTTTAATTATATAATATATATATATATTATATTATATATTATATATATATATATTAATAATATATAACGAATTGCACTTTCCACTTTCAAAATCTGTTTTAAAAAAAGCCATGCCAATTATAATATCAATGCCCATGCGCCACCTCTCGTCATCGCTGACGGCTTTTTTCCGGAGTGATCTCTACGTTTAGGCCGCGGCGTCTGAGAGGTGGGTCCCCTCACAATATATAATACATATGTTATATATATATATGTATATACTATATATATAATTATATATATTATATATATAGATATTATGATATCTCTAAAACATACCCATAAGGGCAGCTTAAAAATCTAGAGAGCAGATCTTCATGTTGCCCGAGCAAAGTTTTGAACCCTTGACACAATTAAAAATCACACAGATGCACCACACAAACGGAGCGTAAATTTACCATAAAATTTAGTGGCTATAAGTTAAGACAGAAACAAGAAGTAATAGAATCACACTTTTTACAAGAATAATGCAAACACAGATAAAACCTTACACAACACACTCATGTAAATAACACATAATCTTACTTCAACATTGATACTCTTAATAACTACCCTAACCTACACTGGGATTCTCTTGGAAAATTAATTATATCTAAAATTTGGCTATTCTAATTACATTGCACGTGAAATCAAAAAAAAAATCAGTTACAATCTCTCGCTTAAGATATTACATTGTTAAAGTAACATTAATTTGCATAGGTGCACTTTACTCGTCATTACATTAACTGTGCTGTCCTGAAATAGCGAAAAGTAATAAATGTCCTAAGTGGCCGAATGTTTTAGGCAGGCAATCTAGCGCATCAAAACGTCTCCTACTATTAATACTGTATTTGTTGCACCGTGTCCTTCAAGTTTCTTAACACTTTCCTTACTAAGTTTCCCTGCCGACGTAACTTGACTATTTTTCGCGGTTCCTAACTGTTTTACCTCGTGGATTCCCACTTTTGGCTTGATATCGGTGCGCTGGTCGCTGTCCTACCCGTAAGGTCCAGCCTCTACGTCGTGCAGAAGACGCGGATTCGCCTCTGGCGTCTGCGTTGCCTTCTTGGGCTCTCCTTCGTTCTTCTTCGTAGTCGATCCGTCCTTCTTCCTCGTTGCTTGAGTTCCTCACCTCTTCTGCTTCCTCGTCTGCTACATGGCGCCTCTGACACCCACGTTGCGAAAATGTCCCTGTGCAACTTCCAGCTGAATACTCGTAAATTCCTGCGCTCGTTTGCTACTTATACTTTGCTAAGCCCCAGAACTTTTAATGTTTACTTTCACAACGGGTAACATTTACTTCCCGTGTTTGTTATTGAAAGAAACACTACTTAATCTGCACTATCTCGCGACGACTAACTAGAACGTCTTGTTCGGACGCCGAATACTCCTACCTATAGTCGTTGCAGCGCAAACATAATCTAAACTAATGTTTAACGAAAGTGTTGACTCGGCTATCTGGTGGAACCGAGCTGCTTACTCGCGCGCGTGGGGGGTGGCAAGAAAAGAGAGCTTCCGCTTGCGGTTTCGCGTATTTTATGGGCGCCGGCGCCTGCGGAAATACTTCGTGATGAGGGTTTGCTGTCCCCTCCTCTTCAACCCTTCACAAGAAAACATAGCTTCATTAGTTCGCATTCGTTGTAGTACGGGCAACGGGATACCAGCCGCCGCGTTTAAGTACCTCTGCCCTTCCGTCTGTTATCACTCGCTGCCTCCGTAGTGTTCACCACATGAAGTGGTGTTATGGGGTTGCGCAATCCCATAACGCCACAATATATATATATATATATATATATATATATATATGTGTGTGTGTGTGTGTGTGTGTGCGTGCGTGCGTGCGCGCGCGCGCGTGTGTGTGTAAGTGTGAGCGACGGATCCACCCTCTCAGACGCGCGGGCTAGAACCGTACAAGATCCACTCCGGAAAAAAGCCGTCAGCGATGACGCGAGATGGCGCTTTGCATTTGATATTATAATTTGCATGCTTTTTTTAAAAACAGATCTTTTAACATTTGCTCTTGGTTGAAACTCAGTGTAAAGAACCTTAATTCCGTCCTGGTGGAAGTTGTATTGGGAATCTCCAAATGTCACTAGAGACATCTTGCGACATGAATAGTAACTGTCAGCATAGAGCTTGCCTTAGATGTATCTCTTTGAGTCTAGGCATTCTCACCTATACAAGTGAATAAGGGGGATTTACTTCTGTGCATTAGATTAAATTTCATCACGGTTGAAGTAGCAATTGTGACGTGATATATTTGAGACCTTCGGAATACAACCTATGCAAGTGAAGCAATTTGCCCTTGGTCAACTCTTTCCTTTGCGGGGAGAGAAAATGCAAGAACACACATGCCGGGGCTCATTGGCTAGACACCTCAACCCGAGCCTAAGATCATTGCAGGAAGGAAGGAGGAACGGTAGAAGCACGGGATTTCACAGCAGTAGCAATTCGTACGCTCCTCGGAAATACATTTTTTTCCATTTTAATTGTAATTTGTAGGTGAAGTGGTACGGTATTTCTTTTTCTTGAATTGTCACCACTAGTGCATTTGTGGAAAATCACTCTCACATTCACAGGTGGGGATTGGTATGATATTAATTGTGTTATTAAAGGCAAGCAGAGGAGCTCATCATGATATTTCTTCTAATTAGTGTCTCTCACGAGACAAACAAGCGTGTCCAGTAAAACCAATACCAAATGTAATATTATTGACCTTTCTTAATAGTTGTCTGGCCAGTGTTGTGAGCTGCTGAGCGTGCAAGTGGGCAAAGGCCGGGGGCCGTGCGCGTGCGCAGCGAGGAGCGCGCGGAGGCGTACGCGGCCATCGGGCAGGCGCTGGCGGACATCCAGTGCGCCATGGGCGGCCTGCAGGCCCAGCTGCACGAGACGCACACCGCCGTCATGAGCGTGCGCGGCAGAGTGGCGAAGCAGCGCGGGCGCCTGCGGGGCCTGGAGGAACGCTTGCAGGAGGCCGAGTGCAAGCTGGCAAGCTGCGCCAAACCCAATCCACTCCCACAAGAGCAGCGCCACACCAGCGTCAGGTACTCTACGCATAGGCTTTGGCCAAACTTCCTCAACAGAAGGTATACGAGAATTTCTGGAAAAGAAAGACTTTGGATAGTCACAGTTTCCACTGGTATAGCGTGCCAAATGTTAAAATGTAGTATTTCCCCAGCTGCTATCCGTGATACAAACTTACTAGAAATCTTTGCGCAAGTTTTCTCGCTATTCTACTTGGAGGGGGTATAGGAGAGATTGACTCGGTGAATATCACCGCTTCACCGAGCGTATCTTTAATTCGCGCTCCATAGGGCGCGAAATGAATTCTCTAGTATTGCACGCGCAATTTGTCTTGACATTTCAAAGCGAGGGGCTACAGGAGAGACAAACTGTGCCTAAGCCACGGTTTCAACGAGCGTTCAAAATGCTGAAATGTGCTTCGCGCGCCGCAAGGTATGAAATCGACTTTAAAGTAATGTGCGCTCAAGCCCCGTGATAATCCGCAGCAACAGGTTATAGAAGAGAAAGGCTGTGCGTACGCCACGGCCTAATTGAATGTCCCAACCGTTGAAGTGAATTTCGCACGTCGTAAGAAACGAGGGTCAACTTATAAGTCCTGTATGCACAGAATTTCCGAAGCGGGAGCCGGACGGTTCTTTCTATGCGACTTTCTTCTTGGCTTCAACGAGCGTGTCAACTGAACACACGGCCGAATGCACTTACAAGGGTCTCGTTTGGTTATTTGCTGTTTATCGCCCTCATGACGTTAATAACGATCAAATGAAAATACACGCCCGGAGCGCCGCATTAAGCATGTCTATGTTGCTGAAGAGCTTGGTGTCGTGGTTTAATGGATTGGTGGATATTGATGGTCGGTTAGTAACTTTTCATTTAATATTACAGTGTGAACGTACGGACTATTTGTTTACACAGTTTCAGGGAAAGAAGTACATGATGTTATATAGTAAGTAGGTACACGGTATTATGTATTAAAATTGTGTTCTGAATCAAAAAAAGAACAAAATAAAAACTTAAGAGAACAAATAAATGCCTTTGAAACAACGACGAATATGTTGGTGCGTGAATGCGAATTCTCAATTCGCAATTTTTCACGTCGTTTTAGTATGTATATCATATACCCACTAGTCTTGAAGCAGATGAAATAAACATCCGAAACATTTACATGGTAACAGCAGATGGAAATTAATGGATATATCTTCACGATTCACACTGGCAAAGTTGCCTTGATGCGCTGACGAGGAGGCCCTAAGGTTCGAATCCCGACGGTGTCAGGATTTTCGACACTAGGTAGGTAGTTAGGACGAATTCAGCCGCTGTCTGGAGGAGAATTCTGGTGGCCGACTGCTCTGATCGGTAGTTTTTCGTGCCTCCTACTTACCAGGCAAATGCCAAAACAGTACCCAAACATATGCGCGGTTTTTTCTTCTTCTTCCTTGTCATATCCTCACCTCTTACATACACACACATACTCACATGCACTACATTACCACACTTGTCGGAATACCAGTCCACGGTGGTTCGATGCTGGTGGGAAATACCTAGCTAGGGAAAATCGCGGAAGCCGACGAATAGGACGTATCCAGATCTCGGTATGCAGCGGGAGAAGTTATCTGCGATCTCTAGCGATAAAAACATGCACTACACATATAGGTCTAACGATCTTTGACGTGCCTGGAATCGCAAATGAATCAGTTCTCGATCCAGTAATTGAGTAATAATGGTTGAATTGTTGGTTGGATGGTTTTCAGGTGGTCCAGGTCCCGCTCGCCGCGGCAGCGCCCACGCCCCACCTCACGCTGCAGGTTCCAAACGCCCCAGCCCACGCGCACGCAGGCCACATGCCTGGGCGCCGCCGCCGCCGTCTTCCCCAACGCGCAGAAGGCCGGCGGCGGCCGCAAGGTCCCCGCGCGCATGCACTACCTGCTGCGCAACTCCTCCTTCATGCACCCGCCCCTCTCGCCCTCGCGCAGCGCCTCCTCCTCCGCCAGCGACTACGCCAGCGACGCCCCGCCCCCCGCCGCGCGCAGGTGCTCTCGCGCTGCTCGGCCATTCGCTCGCATTCAACCACCCGCTCAGTTCAGTTTGATGCAAATTCAATGAACTACATCAATGATTAAATTCATGCTTTTGACGAACTTAAAATTATGGTGAATAACATTACTGAAAACTCAATATGCACGTATAAGGGAAGATAATAGTGGATTAAAAGAGACGGTTTTCTGTGTCTCTGCGTTGTATACATTTTAACTTTCCTTTCCTAAACTAACGTTTAGAGAGAAAAAGTATCGGAATTGCCACAATAATACGATCCCAAATGTGACGTCAAATCAAAGTTAAGGGTTCTTTAGAGTTGTAACTGCACACACGGCAGGATTAACGTTATCATTAAAATATTTTAATTTTGAGGAGTACTTTAGATGAACCCCTTGTGACAATTTTTTAAATTTTTTTTGCTGATGTAGAAGAAAAGGTAATTATAAGTATGGCCCAGTTAAAAAATTCTGAATCTTACAAAATGACAAAAATTGTTTATACTGAGAACAGGGTTTTCGATTAGAAATAAGTTTCAGTATACTACTCATCCAATTTTCGTGATTTTTGATTTAAATGAAAGGAATTGATCTCCAGATATCTTCACGCTCATTTTATCGCTATTTATTAACCGGCATTATAATATAAACCCATAGTTTTAATAAAATCGTAAAACTAATAGAATTAACTACTTGCCGTCAATTGTTCAAAGCGTCGCACAGTGGAATGAAATGCTTAAAACGTGGTTAAAATGCAATATATCTCTCTAAAATGCAAAATAATGGCTATATTGGGACTTATATAGGGGTTTTCCTCCTCACTAAAAACTAATATATCAAAAATGAAAAATTCAAAATGGCATGACATTTGGAAAAGGTGGAGGAATGCAACATAAACGACTATAATTGAGTTTTCGAAAACGAATTTGAAACATTTGAACAAATAATATTTTAAACAGGCATTAGTAAAAGCAATTACTTTTACTCATGCTAAAAGTGAGACGATGCTCAAATGTTCAGATAAAAACAAAATACTTTTCCTGATAGCCTACAACTGTTCTTAACTCTAGATTACAAAGGCGTCGCTTGTCAGACGACGCAACTAGTGCCGAAACTTACCCCCCCTTTCCCATCACTCCCCATTTCTCAAAGTCCGTGTGGTTTTATTATGTGACGATGAAATACACGTATTGTGCCCATTCATATTTCTGGAATACACCATATAAACACGCGTCGTTCAATAGGCCTTTGTAATGTGTTATGTTAATGATATTTTAGTGCTTTATTCACTAATATTGTAAATAAAAAATACAAAACACTGGTCTTGTAACATTTAAGTCTTTTTTCTGAACATTAAGAAATCATAATGGGTCGATAGTGATCATAATAGATATGGTGACATATAACACACACAATTACTAGTCAGAAATTATTTACGAACGTACACACGTATGCCGTATACAGGGAGAGATAAATAGTGGATTAAAAGAGACGGTTTTTCATGTGTCTCTGCTTGTATAACATTTATAACTTCGCTTTCCTAAACTAAACGTTTAGAGAGAAAAAAGTATCGGAATTGCCACACATAATACGATCCCCAAATTGTGACGTCAATCAAGTTAAGGGTTCTTTAGAGTTGTACTGCACAACACGGCAGGAATTAACGTTATCATTAAAATATCTTAATTTGAGGAGTACTTTAGATTAACCCTTGTGAACAATTTTAAAATTTTTTTGCTGATGTAGAAGAAAAGGGCAATTATAAGGGGTATGGCCCAGTTAAAAAATCTAAATCTTACAAAATGACAAAATTGGTTTATACTGAAGAACAGGGTTTTCGAAATTAGAAATAAGTTTCAGTATAGCTACTCATCCAATTTTTCCGGTGATTTTTTTGATTTAATGAAAGGAATTGATCTCCCAGAATCTTCACGCTCATTTTATACGCTATTTATTAACCGGCATTATCAATATAGAACCCATAGTTTTAATAAAATCGTAAAACTAATAGAATTAATCTACTTGCCGTCAATTGTTTAAAGCGTCGCAAACATTGGTAATTGAAATGCTTTTAAACGTGTTACAAATGCAATATTCTCTGTAAAAATGCAAAAATAATGGCTAAATTGGGGCTTATGTAGGGGTATTCCCACCTCACTAAAAACTAATATATCAAAAATGAAAATATTCCAAAATGGCGCATGAATTTGGGGAAAAAGGTGGAGGAATGGGCAACATTAAATGACTATAATTGGAGTTTTTCGAAAACGAATTTGGGAACATTTGGAACAAATAAATTTTAAACAGGCATTAGTAAAAGGCAATTACTTTTACCATGCTAAACGTGAGAGATGCTCAAATGTTCAAGATAAAAACAAAATACTTTTTCCTGATAGCCCTACAACTGTTCTTAACTCTAGATTTCAAGGCGTCGCTTGTCAAGCGACGCACTAGTGCCGAAACTTACCCCCCCCTTTCCCATCACTCCCCATTTCTCAGTCTCCGTGTGGTTTTATTATGTGACGATGAAATACAGCGGCGGCGATGGTGTAACGGTTAGCGTACTGGACTGTGTACCCCAAGTTGGCGGGTTTTCAACCCCGATCGAAGCCGTGGATTTTTTAAGGGTGAAAAAATCCTTCGTAGCGCCTTCCTCCGGAGGGGAAGTAAAGGCCGGCTGGTCCATCATGTTCGTAGATTTACTTGCATTGAAAAGATCTCAAGCCTAAATTGACGCCTCTGAGCTAAATTCCAAATCGCCTGTTTTTCTCGCCCAAGAAAATACCTCTTTCTCTCCTAGTTTTGGTGGAAAGGAGCGTAAGCGGAAATTGGGCGTGGTTCAGCACGGG